>JAHFWJ010000719.1:1200000-1599506 GCA_028555115.1 Himalopsyche japonica
CCAAGAATTAAAATATCGCGTGAAAAAGTACCAGAAACCTATGAAAAACCAAAATTTGCTCTTTAAAATTTGTGCAAAAAAAATTATATATTTTCATGTCTTAATTGCTCATAAAAATATAATGAGACTATAAAAATATTTTTTTTTTCACTTATATGAATTATTCGCTGCTGTCACTCAGTTGCGAAATGTAATCGTTTGCGATTTTTTGAACGAAACTATTGAATTTTGTATGAATCTGAATTTTGCTTGCACTCTTGTATATCGGAATATCTATGAAAGCCAAGCTAAAACTCTCTTTTTTTAAATACTCATGCAAGTGTAAATTATTTTATTTTTAAATGCTTTTTACTTCAAGAGTTATATTTTTATCTTCGGTTCGCATTTATTATTTAAAATATTTGGACGTCATTGGAGGGCATTTATTTGACATAATAATTCAAAGTGGTAAAATTTATGGCTGAGAAAAGTGCTATTCAACGAATTAAATAAAAGCATTGTGTTTAAACAAGTTTACAAGCGGACATACATTTCATGATTTTACGCAATTGCATTATATTTCTTTACACACGATAAAACATAAATTCACATAATATCCAATACACTTGTCAACATTTGGCAATTGTATGTGTATTTAAAAAAATGAAATGCTTTTCAAAATTAAGTTTTAAAAATACACATATTTTTTTATTTAAAAAAAATATGAAACGTACATGCCTAGCATCATATATTAATTTCTTCTTTCAAACAAATTTGGGGAAAAAATCGCGTAAAAACGAGTGAAGCGCGTAAAAAAATATGACGGTGCCGTCCAAAAAAATCGCATATAATCGAATTCGCGTAAAAAAAGGACTGGGTGTACTACTTTATTGCACACTTACTTCTCTACCCATAATATCAATCCCATTCTGGAGAAAGAACACTTACTTTTTAAATATTTAAACTATACAATGTCATGCATATAACAAATCATGGATAAACTCAAAACTACAACATTCAACATTAGGCTTTTTTGCCAGATAGATAAAATTATAATATAATAAAAAAAGGATTGGAAATAAATATAAGGTAAATAACTGTAAAGGTGTCAAATACAGCATTGTTTAAAAAAATACAATTTTTTGGTGTTTGATCGGTAAGGGGTATGTTTGTAAGTTAAGACTTCATTTTTTTATTGCTGCCTATCAAAATTAATTCACAAAGCAGTTGTATTTCTTTCTATGGGTAGGAAAATTGACTTTACAATAAATTAAATTAATACTAATGAACATATTACGATTCCGGATTTTGCTCCTGTTGCTTTATTAAATTCCAATAATGTCCCTTTAGTTTCCGTAGACTGTCATGGTTTCCCATCTGAAATCATGAAATATATTTAAGAAGCGGTTTTTTGTTTTTGTATCATATAGGAGAGTTGACTGTATCCTTACATCATAATTAAATCCTGTGAAACACAGAAAACATCCCACATTGTTAACATATAATATATTCTCCATTTTAGATAGCAGCCATTTTTAACAAATGAGATGATGATTGACTTTCTTTCCAGTTTATCCTATCTTGATACTTGAATATATATAGTACCCATTCCAGGAAGCATTTTGACT
Source organism: Himalopsyche japonica (assembly GCA_028555115.1). Taxonomy (NCBI): domain Eukaryota; kingdom Metazoa; phylum Arthropoda; class Insecta; order Trichoptera; family Rhyacophilidae; genus Himalopsyche; species Himalopsyche japonica. The sequence goes on from JAHFWJ010000719.1 coordinate 1,201,608, forward strand.
TACCTCAACAATTTTTCCACCTTGTAAAACTACAATGACATCTGCATTGCGTACTGTAGAAAGGCGATGTGCAATAACCAAGACTGTCCTGCCTTTGCCAGCATGTTCCAGCGCTTGCTGAACGACCTGTTCCGACTCAGTATCCAAAGCACTGAAACAGACATGCATTGTTTTATCAATTTTAAAAATATGATCTGTTGAAGAACTTGCACTTCTTCTGATAATAGGTTCAATGAAATTTTTCTACATCTGCGTTAATGTATTTGTATTATAAAACTTATTACCTTGTAGCTTCATCCAGTAATAATATAGGTGGATCTTTTATAAGTGCTCTAGCAATTGCAATTCGCTGTTTTTGCCCTCCGCTAAGTGCATGACCTCGTTCGCCGACCATAGTATCATACCCTCGAGGAAACCCAGAGATAAATGAATCAGCGTTGGCAATTTTTGCAGCTGTCTCCACCTATCATAGAATAAAAGTAAAAAATATTGTAACATTATGTATTGGATATGTGAGATAGACAGTTTCCAAATCAAAGAATCACCTCGGCATCTGTCGCTTCAGGTTTTCCATATCTTATGTTTTCCCTGATAGATGTTGCAAAAAGAACCGGTTCTTGATTGATATATCCTAGAACTCTGCCTCGTAGCCAACTCGGGTCAAGAGTCTTGATATCATTTCCATCAATGGTGACTTTACCTTCGTTGACATCATAAAACCTACAAAATATAATCCTCATTTATTACAGCAGTTTCTCAGGAATAAGCCAAGAAAAAATCCATGATACACGATTTTCAGTTATTTAACACATAATCATTTCTTTTTCCTGATCAAATACTCTTTTTCGTTGATGCAACATAATAAGAATTTCATAAAACTAACATTGAATTGAACCGCAAGTGTGCTTTGTCCAGGAAGTGTGTGATATGGAATGAAACATGAACCAAAGGTATATTAGCTTTTCTTTTCAACTTCTTCTCATCAACTTCTGTGCCTAGCCATCAATAAATATGGGAATAAAACCGCAGATGCACAATATCAATTTTTTCTAACATATTTTTTTAAAACAATGTTACCTTTCTAAAAGAGAAGCAATGGTAGATTTTCCATTTCCGGAGGTTCCAACAATTGCAACAGTCTTCCCGGCAGGTATTTTTAGATTAAAGCTTTGTAGAATTTTCTGTAATATAATTGGTATCTTAATATAATATTTGATACATTTGAAGCATTGAAAGTCTTTGCCAAGTAATGAGTAACAATTCAATCAATATTGATCTTACCGATTGTAATCTAGTAGGATATGCAAATGTTACATCTGAGAATTCTATATTTCCCACAAATTCATGATACGGAATCTTTTTTCCTCCAATCATTGGCATTTTAGGTTCTTTATTGATATACTGCAATGAAAATAACCATTAGCAATATCAGGACTTATTCACCTAGCTAGGAAACATTTTGGGTTGTTATAAGTGAATTCAGTTGTAAATTGTTTTAGTATCTATCAAGTAACGTTATGATTTTTTATAAGAGATTAAGACCATTAACCTTCATCTAGGGTAGGCACTTTCGTGGACACAATATCTATACAAATGTCATTTTGATGTAATGTGACACAAGATCTTTACAAGTCTAAGATGGCATAATTTTTTTTTTTTAAATGTTACTTTACTATTTTACAATTTTATACTCTCTAGGAGATGTGGACCTACATGAATAAATATTGAAATTTAGATAAAATGTTAAAAAAAAACTTTGTTTTGAGCTAAAAATTTAGACTTCAATATTGAACTATTGTACTACTTAAGATTTACCTCAAATACTCTGCCTCCTGCACTAAGTCCTTTGATGACAGATCCAAAAAGAAGAGACAATTGTGCTGTTGAGCGCTGAATGGTTTGCGAGTTGATTAAGAAAGCCATTACATCCCCTGCACTCAATTGCCCAGTTGACATAAGATGTCCACCAAGATACAGTGTTCCCAATACCATACTAAAAATATAACATCATTTTAGAAATCACACTAAATCAATTATTTTGAATACATTTCTATCTTTCAATTTCATACCTATTCAAAAAAAGATTGGTTCCTGCTTGGAAGAGTCCGATACCTCTTCCTAATTCCTGAGCAAGGTCTGCCGCTTTTAAACTTTCTTTAGCAAAAGCTTTCTTCTCTTGTTCTTCAGCAGCAAATGCTCGAACTGTACGGACATTACTCAAGGCTTCCTCAGCAACAAGTGTTGATTTTTCTATCTGGAGATTTCAAATAATCATCATTTAGTTATGTATTCAACGAGATATTTTAACAGATTTTTTTAAATCCATATCTTCTGCTGATGAAAATCATATGGATTAATATTATCATATTTCACGAAGCTGTTTAATGAAAACTGGTTATACGTAAGACACTCAAATTCTTTTGTTAAAGAACATAAGGATAGAAGTTTGAGAATAGTAAAGAACTTCACTTAGTTAATGTCTGTGTCAATCTATTATTCTGATTTATCTTATCTCTTTTGTTATTTAACCTTCATTTCAACAACGGTACAGCAGACCAGTGGAAAGGAATGAAATCATTAATGCTGACTTCCATGCCTTTCATTGCCATCAATTGAAAAATAAATGAATTCAATTGTTTATTTAGAGATTTGCCTTTAGCCCAAAACCACATAAGACTAAAGAAGCCTTACAGTGTTTTCTATTCAACTAAGAAAATGAATGGCAAAACACTATGAAAAAAGAAAATGATTTAGTTGATAATATTAACTTGGCATGTTTCAAAAAAAGATTCGAATATACTTAGTAAAATAGAATTTTATAAATGACTACAGTATTTTACTATATTCATCCATTGAAATTTTCTAAATTAACTTAAAAGCTAATAAAAAATATATTAAAGAAAACCTGCCTTCCGAATTGAAAATATCTAATATACTGTCTTGAAGTAAGTACAAATGTATAATAAATTAGCGGATGTACCTGCGCTTGCGATTCTCGTGACAGTTTCCTCAGCAGTGATCCAATAAAGGATCCTCCAATAACCACAGAAGGAATGCAGAGCAATGTTAATCCCGTCAACTGCGGTGAAATTACTAACAAACTTCCAGCAGACCCAACCACCTGTAGAGTTAATTTTATATTGACTTGTACAAGTTTAAAGAAAAACTGCTGATGATTGATAATAAGGTGCAATAAAATGGGTTATGATTAATATAATTATTTAATTACCTGCGTTATTGCTCTGAGCCCATTTGATATTGTTTGTTTGAAACTACTTTTAAAATCTTGAACATCAACGGTTAACCTATAAAAATAATTGAGATTATAAATTCAACCCTATCTTTTTTATGCAAATTCACTTCAATTGGATGGTGCTTGTTTTGCTTTAACCCTTTGACTGCTAACTGTTGAAAAGGCTAATTTCAGTGTGTTGAAAGTTGACAAATCAAATTATAAGAACAAAATTTATATTACAAATTAGCTTGTAGTCTCAATAAGTTTGGTTTGTAGCAAAACTTTATGTAAATATACTTATAGGCTCAAAGGAGCAATGGGTTCATAGAATAATGATGGCGCATCTTTGTGAAGTTTGATCATGTTTTATGTCTTAAAGTAATTTGAATAAAACACCAAATGGGTTACCTGTTAAGGAGTTCTCCTGTTCGTTCTTGATCAAAAAATGCAATATCCTGCTTCATTATTGAAGAAAATAGATCTTGTTTCATTTGACAGGCCACACCTTCTCCTATCTCAGCAAGAAGATGGATGTATATGAATGTAAATATGGCCTAAAATTTTATACAACAATTAAATAGATAACATATTAAGGGAGATATTTCTTTGGAACTACGTGGAAATCTAAATGAGCAGAGCGCATTATCACCTGTCCTATGTACATAGCCACAAGCTTTGCAGCTGGAGTTTTCACTTCTTCCAAGAAATTGGAACTAGACCTGTCTCTTGCACTCGCCAACACATTGACTACACATCCAATAAGTTGTGGAATGTAAATGTTTACTGCGGCTACAGCCAAGGCTGCCTAAAAATGAATAAAATGATGGATTAATTAAAATCAAGAGAAATTGAAACCTTAATTAGAATCTCGAAGGCTGAACAATGAGAGTCCAATACCTAAGTCAAGTTCTTCAATTTTATCCCTCATTTTGATGATATTATTTCTATTTAACAATTGTGTTAGCATACATGTTGTCAAACACTCTAAAAAAAGAGTTTTTGGAACATACCAATTGTGACTATTTTTCAGAGAATATAGTATGATCGTTGGGAATGATTCAAAATATATATGCTCATAGAGTAGAGCCACATGACCAGGCTAGGCTAAATACATATCAATAGTCCTTCACACAAAAATTGTGCAAATATACATGTACGTCGATACTCTCGCAAAGTTTAAAGAACTTTTAGATGTGTAAAATGTCACTTGACAATTAATCTTTTGAAAATGAAGTATTGCGTTGGTGGAGCCCAGAGATGTCTATATTTTTGATGATAACCTCCGCAACAGGTCTAGCTATTTACTGGTATATTTAATAGAGTAAAAAATGTATTGTGGTTATTTTTAAAAGCATTGACTTTAATGTAGATACTTGTGGTTGATTTTGTTAAAGCTACTTGCTGCTTGCACAAATCTCAGTACAATGAGAATATCATACAAATGAAGATAAAGAAATAATTTAATATCATTTTCATTTCACAACACAGATGTTGGCCACTTTTCAAGAAATAAAAATTATTTTAGTTAAATAGCAGAAAACAATTTAAATCATGCGAAGTTCGCAAAGCTTTTTCATTTTGTCACACGTAATTATGTAGTTAAAAAATGACAATTAACTTGTTATATACCACTACTTTATGAAAAAAATCAAAACAACTTTCTCCTTCAGCTTAATTAATATTTGTTGAGGATCTGACAGATCTCACACTGCGATCATTAGAAGCAAAAATATTTTATTTGTCGTATAGATTCTATACAAGAAGAACAGAGTAATATCACGGTGAGAAAAAAATTCGTAAAAAACCACCATAAAGTCTTACCATCTCCAGTTTGTGAGATGCCATACATTAAAAGAACGCTGAAATCAGAACTGTGCAAGGCTTAAATTTTTTCATACTACTCAGCATTCCTGCAGTTGGAAGTTTCATTGATAAACACTGTGAAATCAATATTTTGATGAAGAATTTTCCAACATATCAAAATAGGTAATGGGAATGAGATGATGAGTAAATAAGCTAAAAATATTACCACAACCGCTGCCAAGAAGTGAAATCGAAAAGGCCATAAATATGTTAGAAATTTATCCCAATCAAAATACTGTTGTTCCTCCTTATAACTTCGCCTTATGCTCAAAGGTTTTGCAGTAACGGCTTGTTTGCAATGAACAGTCCATCTTTTAGCACATACACTTATACATGTGCCGCTAAATATCCCAAAAGCAATCTTCCAAGATGGGCAGAATATATTATCGAACGCTTTTTCTATTTGTTTCTTTGGTAAATTAGTAACGATATTTCGTCTGTATAAAGGCGAAATGGTATTTGATTTTCCTAGCATGTGATATTTTTTTAAATAGCATTTCGAGGATGGGCTATTGCTGAAATAAAAACATCATTTATATGTAGTTAAGTGTTTTATTTCTAATAAATTTAGAACAATTACGTAAACATCAGTTTGACAGATAGTTTGAAGGTTATGCCTACTCCACAATGATTATTTTAGGTATATCGGCAAATTACCCGACTGACGGCTTACAAAATGAATTCAACTGCACTATTCTCCACATTTTAATTCATGCTATGTTACAAAAATATGTAAATAATTAACTTATATCAAAAACATAACTTGACAGCTAATACAGTCCATAGTCCGAGAGCAAGATGAACAGTTCTCATCTGACGTATACGATATACAAATAATGATTTTCCCCATTTTGGATTGTGGAAGTTTTCCCATTGTGCTTGCACGTTTATAGAAAATGATTTCGTCTTATATAACAAATTAATGCTCCAACGAATTCCTGTATTAGTTTTGTAAATATTTACGAGAGAAATTCAAAGCAAAAGCAATTTTATCTCGATTCTTTTCTGTTTCAAACAAACCTACTACATATATAAATCAACGTACTGAGTCAGTCGTGGAATATAAATTTATACAAATTTTATTTCGTATATGCATATACATAAAACCCTACATATTACGCAATCTGTAAGAGCACTTGTACATCTGGCCTGCTGTTTTATACGCTGGTTTTATGTGATGGAAAATCGTACCTTACATGCAAGGACTTTATTAATGTAAAACTAATGAAACTGGAACACACAATTATTCAATTCATGTTTCACTTTAAAAATATGGGTGTTTATGTATGGAGATGTTTGTTAGCGCTTATGCTCATAAAATGGATGATAAAACAATATGGAAATTATAAAATTCACACTTATAAATAATTTTTATTACACTAAAAACTATTTTACCTTTCCTCTACTTGTCTCTACATTCTCAGTATCTATATACACACTTCTTCTTAACCGGTTAACTGCCGGCAGGTACATGTATGGCGGTACCCAGCACGCCGCGTAATTACGACTAAAATAAAACCTTCTAAACATATCGTTATTGAAAGTTTAATAAAGTTTATTGGTAAAACTTACCAAATAAACGAAGAGCGCGCTAGTCGTGCAGTCATTTATCCATAATCATAAAATTAATTGTTCACGGTGCAGGGTTGTCAAAAAAACTAGGTCAAGGTTGTTAAAACGGCGCGTCTTAAGACGTAATTTTTGTATGAGCGGCGCTCCGTTCACAGAAAATTATTCGTCTTAAGACGCTTTTAGCAGTTAACCGGTTAATGTCTGTATCTGATCTAATGTCTGTGGTAAGCAATGACCAATACAGGGCCTTTAAGATTGTCACCTGCCAGATTGTAATTGGTCAATTTTTTTAATGGCGCACTGACATACTTCACTGATACCGAATGCAACTTACCGTTCCTGGTGTTCGTCCAGGACATCACAATTCTATATGTAGAAAAAGGAGTCTTACAGGATTAATACTTTATGTCCCAGCTAGATCCAAGGTCTCACCGAGACTATCAACGTATTAATAAGTTACCTGCTCCGTTTTCGTATCTACGAAATTCTCACGAAACTTAATAACCTCACCCCACATATCGGACGCAAACATTTTTACTCGATAAATTTACTTTAAGTAAGTTAAGTTTACGAATTGTCTGACGATATACAATAATTTTGTTTTCATCTAAGATGAGGAAAAACTATTGTTTTAGTTATTACAAATAATTCTCTTTTTAAAAAATGCTTAGTGCTTAAATGACGCTTCCAAAACATACTCGTCCCATTGCTAGAAAGTATTTTTTTTATGAAAAAAGCCCTTTTGATCAATGTGATTATTTATGTTGAAATTGAACAGAATTCTTTATAACGAAAACTATTCACTGTAAAAAATTCCCTGTAATTTAGTTAGGGGTAGTTTATTGACTTAATAGCTTGATTTATACACTTGTTATAACAAATAAAAATGCATTATTGCCGTTCTATCAAATCTTTTATTCATATTTTGCGAAGCTTAAGCCACATTCAATACAAATTTTGATCTTTGCATTCTGTACTAACTTTCAATTCAGAGTTGTATTATCAAAATAGTAATCTATATACTTCAATTTATGTAAAGACACCCATGAAGATATCGTTATAGAATTAAATTAATTTAAATTTAAATGATTTGATGCTTTGTATGTATAATGAAATTATTAATATATAGTGTAAAAAAGCTATGTAGTAATGTTATGACAACGGAATAAATAGATAGACAGATTCGCAGTCAGTTTATATTTAATATCAGTCATTAATAAAAAATCGAAAATAAGTGAATATAAGCATAATTCATATCGACGGAGTCATACTGAAAATGTTTAAGGCAAGTATTATATATTGTGAATAAAAAAGATTCATTTTATTTACGATACTGCAACTCATTCAAGAAAATAATATTGAATAGTTCATAGCACGTATAATTGAAAATATTTTCAATAGTTACTTACATATGGGGTGTCATTAAGAAATAAGCCGCAAAACGATCCCTAATAATAAATGATATGAAACTATTTTGTCAGCAATATTTATTGCCATGATTAAAGGATTACTATTTAGGTATTGCCAATAATATAAATGTGACTATGTTTATTGATTTATTAGAATAACATGATGAAATTTATAAATTTAATCATCACAGAATTGAAGTAATAAAATGATTATAGTTGCCGGTTTTCTGAGAAAGAAATTTGAATAACAGTATGTTCACATACTATTATATATTATTTTGACGATATTACATTGTTATATTGTATTATAATTTAAGTAAAATTCTATGGAAATTTTATTGAACTATGTAACAAAATATGAGTTAAAATTTTCCGACTTTAAATAAGTTTAAATTACAATTTCGTAAATATTCTGATATACAGTACAGTTAACCCTCCTATTGCGTAAACTCCAATAGCAATTTTTCTACAAAATACAAAATTTTCAGTTCAAGTCAAATTAGAATATTTGTGTATTTATTATATTAATCATATACAAGAAAAATAAAAGGGCCATCGCTCTTTACATACTCGTTTTTTAACAAACTAAATATAATTGAAAAACCTAACCTCAAATTTTGTATGAAAACCTAACCTCCTATAAGAGACTCTGCTATAGCGTCATCCATATCTTTACGCTATAGAAGGGTTGACTATATATTATATAATATATTCATTATTATTAAAGCAAATTTTCTATATTTACTAATTATGAATTCAAAACTTTAAATAAATAATCTTGTTTGTAATTTGTATACTATCAGTTGATAATGTTCGCGATGAGGAAAACAGGCCCTGTTCATAAAATATGTTGTAGTAATAATACTAAGACATGTGTTTAAATTATTTAAAATTTCATGCTACTACACCAAGAAGTGGCAGTTAACACCTTAATAATGAATAATATACAAGAGATAATTAATACAATAAACAAACCTGTATGCACAATCGATATAAATATGAACATGTTCGTTCCTGAACGTTCGAAATGAATTCAGTTAATATTAAGCGAGGAGTATTTTATTAGGGCTCAAAATATGTCATAATATTTAGTATTGTCTATTGCACGCTTATCCCTTCAATATATGGGGCGGTGCGAATTATGAATTTAAGAATCATGTGTATTCAAGAGAACTAACATCTGGATGGCTATGAAAAAATATGTCGATTGATTTTCATATATTTTCTTCTTCTTTACTACCAACGATCGATTGTTACATTTGAATTGTTAAAACTTTGTACGATTCCACATTTTTTACCACCAACGAACCGGGTTTAGCCTTTCGGCATCCTCAGGCATTCTATCATACGGATACAACAGAGCTGATGCACAGTAAACAAAAAGTTAGCATCGTCAATACGCCAAAGGAAAACTTAGACCTCCCAGGCAAGAACTAAATGACAGCTAAAATGAATTTCAATAATATTGATCTAATAATAATTAACACAATTGTCTGTGATAAGTTTCATCACCGACAAATATTGTTAATGAGTCAATCATGAAACACTTTTACAACAAATAATAATCAGCTATCAATAAAACGTAATTGAGTTTTTTTTTTTTAAGAAATACCTACTAATTTCATTTCGGCAAATAACGATTCATTGAACTGATCTCACGTAAAGGATACAACAAGGGGCTTTAACAATTCAAATGTGATATTGAAATTCCAGCAAGCACCTTCGGTCGACATCATAAATTACATTGATTATTATTTATTCAAAAAGAATTTTATTTATTTTACTTGTTTTAAAAGAAGTTTAATGGTTCAAATACCAGCAGAATGAATAAGTAACCAAACGTTATCTTCATTAAGCACATATGGCCAATCGTTACTGCTATACATATTTACTCGATCCGGTCTATGACCAAGCGGTCATCATTGGTTCTCACAGACTAATTTGATTTATGGTTATGACTATTTGTCTTCGAATGAATTGATGTTTTTGAAAAAAAACACTTAATGCTGAATTATCTAGAATTCTCATCAACTTCAGAAAGCTGAAGTCGTATCCGTCTAGATACTCTGTAAAGCACGAGTATTGTAGAACTAAAGTTCGTTACTTCACTTCCTCTCCGAAAATATAATCCTGAAAACAAACGTTTTTCAAAAGGGGAAACTTCCGACAAAAAAATATTCATCTTTTGTTAGATAAAACATTTTCACAACTGTTATTAATACCAAACAAAAGCTTATACCGTTGTCTATTGTGCCTTCTGAAGCTTTTAATCTCTGTTATTAGCCACAAAATACAGCTTTTCATGTTGTCTTTACTCTTTGAACAATGTAAGGTACTGTAGTTTTAATGATTGTACATAACAAAAGTTAGCTATATGTTAGCGCGAGAGCTTTTAAGTCTAGCGAAATAAAGAGGGTATTTTTTAAATGAAGCTTTCGAAAGCCACGATTATTGAAGACAATACAGCAAATTTTATTACAGGTATTAATTGAAATCGCGTTTTATTGCTTAAAAAATGAGTCAAAATAAATTATTCGATCATACATCACCTAACATGTTTATAAATTAATGTTTACAGTTTTTATTTGATATAAACCGTAAGAGCAACAATATTTTTCATAATATGCCCGTGTGAGGTATACGAATAGTGGAAATTATAAAACTATTTTTTTATATGAAATAATTATAATTAAGTGAATGAAAACAAAATTAATTATAACAATTATAAGGCAATTACTTTTCTTCAAACAACAACATTTTGAATGTTAAAAATTTTCCCAGATTTGATAAACGTCAAAATAAAATACAAACTTTTGTAAGCCTCTTTACTCTTTAGCACTGAGCAAATTGTTTGACTTTTTTATTAATTCAGGAAATCACAGTGAATTTTTTGCATTTGCTAATTTATTTAAAATATATATATAATTTTACATGTCCAAAAAACAATTTGGTAAGAAGAAACAATATACTAAAAGGCATTTAGAAAATACAACACAATTCCATATTCAAAATATTTGAAAGATCCATAAAAATTGTTCCTTCGATATTATTTTGAATTGGTGGTGCATATTCATATATCCCTAGATTTGCATGTGTATGAATAATATATATTGTACATACAATATCACAATACCAACCAAAACCTTATGTGTAATAACCATCGATTCTTTGATAGAATATAAATAAACATAAAATCGTATTATACCTATGCAAATATAACAGGAAAAAATCTCCGTTTCCTTTTACAACAAAGAAAGTCAAAATACGTAGTGTATTTGCAATATACATGCCTAAATAAAACTTAAGGTGTAATAACATAAGTTCAAAGCTTTGAAATAGGCAAAGTTTTCTGTCCAAGGCAAGCTTTTCAACATGTTTGCATTGACGTAGCAAAACGATACTGGATACGGGATTAAATTTTAAAAAAATAGACGACATGATACACGTAGATGACATTGCCTTTGCAGATTGATACATAGTTCGATCGTATTTTTGCTGGATATAATTGTGTCTTGACTTGATTCTAGAAGTTTGACTGCCTTTGTCCAAACATAGATCGACGGCTCACATCGAGAAATGCATAAAATCAATTTGCCATATTTAAACATTTATTAGCACAATATGAAACTAGGGAGTTGGAACAGAAGAGAAGATGTTTTATATTGACAAGTAAATTTACATTTAGGCATGGTTCTGATGAGGGGGTAAACCGAAATAACTATCAACTTAATACTTCATAAATTTTGTAGAACTAAAATACATTGCTATTTTTTCAACGTGTTATAATGGAGTTCGACCAAGTAAAATCCAATTCAATCAATACCATAACAATTTTTTCGAGGTTTACATAACGGCAAAAATTATATGTATTATAATATTGAAGCCATTCCAAACAATTTCTTTTAACTCGACACAAATAAAATAATAAACACTAATTCCATAGTTTTTTTTTATAAATATTTTTTTAAGTAATATTTATCAGAAGATTCACACGTCAAACGAATATTTAAAACTTTATATTAATGTTGGTTTAAAATATTATCTTATCTTCACAATTTTTTTGTAACCTGTGAATCAAAAAAAAAAGGTGTTGAGTATAGAGCAGTGGTTCTCATATGCGGCCACCAGAGGATTTTGCTGCGGCCAACAACAGTTTTATAGTAAATATTGATGTTTAAAAAAAGTGTGTCTACAACTGTATGTTGTGAAAGATCATTCAGTGTAATGCACTATATAAAAAATAAATATCGAAACCATTTTTATCACATTTGGTGCGGCCACGAGACACTTCCATAGGACAGCTGATGTTTGTAATGCGGCCACAGTGAAATTTCACGTGAAAACCTTTGGTATAGAGAACACTTCTTATCTGGCTGGGTTTGATCATTATCTTTAATTTTAGCCTAAGATACAATCGGGAGTATGTTCGACCATAACAAAAGCCTGCAAAGAATAAGAATTAAATTGGTCATGTTGTATGAAATTGAGATATGTACTCTCACAAACATACATATATATTTTTGAAATGTGTTCATACGAGACGTGCGTCGTTGACGAACAATTTCACATTATGTATGGCTTTTTCAAGTCGTATCAAATTTAGCGTTATTTGCTTGAGCGCATGCGTATCTATGATATCTTAAAATTATTTCCCTATCATTCAGTCCTAAAAGCGAGACGTAACAAGATTGATTAACTAACCAACTGTCCTTAAAATTTTATTATTACGTCAGTATTGAGTAGTAATTACTGAGCTAATGATATCCTCGATATTGGTATATTTAGGAACGTCACTGGGATGATACACGAGCTAGACCGTAAGTTCAATTGCGACTGTTTGAAGTCCGCCAGGCCCGGACAAGGGCTTTGTGCTCGGAATTTGATATTTGAAGAAGGTAAACGTTTCCTTTTCCGGTATTTCCCCTTTGCGCCATAGTCCCCGCAAGATGGCGCCGGCGAGTATGCAAAAATCTTTAGCTGAATAAATTGTTCAAACTTTAATAACACACTTCCTAAGGTTTTCTTTGATGTTTTCTTTTTTATTCTTTCTTGATGTCAAATCGGCTCGATTCCAACAACTCGGCGCGGCGGTTTGAAAAGATGAAATAATTTACACCAGGTACGTCATAAAAAAATGTCTCTTCGTTTACACTTTTTTACATTAAGGAACGTTTAAAGTTCATTAATAGTTCTGATGAGGCCGTCAGTCAAAATAGATATCAACTATAAATTGTATAAATTTTGTAGAATTAAAGTACATTGCCATTTTTTCATCGTGTTCAACAATAGTATTATTTTCAATGTGTTACCGCCACTTCTTGTGGGAAATGCATTAATTTTTTACAATTAAAACACATTTTTAGTACTATTTCCATAATATATTTTATGATTAGGACCAACCGAATTATCAACTGATCAGTTCTATTATGGATATTACACGTTTTAAATTTAGAAATATTCACCGCAAATCCCCCAATTGCACGATCGCTTGGCTGCACTAATACAGCTAGATGCCAGGCTGTACAACTGTATGTGTGCTGGATTTTGGAAGCGCTATGCATTTTATCACCTCATAACTAAATATTTTTCCATATATTTTTCGTTTTACTGTATGTTTAATGATTTGGGCTGTCAAACATCAGTCATATTTTAAACTAATTTTGGCAAACCGTTGTGTTTAAATTGATTGATAAAAAAACTGCTCAGCTTTTAGGTTCAATCCGGCAATAATCGCGTGGTATTTGAATAATTCATGACAATATCACAAAGGAATTTGGATGTCGAAACATTATATAAAATATAAAATTTTATTAGTTACATGTATATATATTTTTTAAAAAAACTTTCCTAAGAAGAGTTGTTCGAAGTCTTTTTGTTTGACACCGAGGAAATTTCGTAAAGAGAAGGCATTAACGGAGTCGTTGAATGATAATTTTTGTAATTTGGAGGGTCGAATTATAAGGGGTTAACTTTACGTGACATGAAAGAAACGTAAAAATGTTAAATGAACCGAGAAGAGGGGTGAATTTTAAAGCTTAATTAATTTTTCTCTGGTGGTTAATTGCTTGAAATCTAATAAACGACACCCCCTTAAAATATTACACCCCACATAAATCAACCTACCTATGTAGTGATGCCAGGATATTGCTTTTATCATCATCATCGTCAGCTGTGCCCTCGAAATTTATCCTCAAATCTTTTGCCGATTTCTTAATTAATTGGATTTATTTATCTTTAAAAAAATGTTAAATGCACTTTTAGAATATTCTCATCATTTTTTACAGTACTCCTATAGCCTTAGTCTTAATTTCATCGTAATGTTAAAGTTTTTAAATCTGTTAAGTAAAGATTTACGTTGTGATTACATTCGAGCTTAATGTGGGCTAACTAGATTTAAGTTGGTTTAATATAGTGGCTGATGTGAAGTTTGTAGTTCATTAAATACATTTTTAAAATTCGCGATATCGACATTGTCGAATTTAAAAATCAAATTTAAATTGTTGAAACACTGAACATTTTCATTTGTTTCATCACTCGTGACTCTGGTTTTGCCTTTTGACAGTTCTGTTGTATTTATTTGTTAGATCTTTTTAGATCCCGAAAGGAGAATACCCGGATGGTGAGTCGAAAAACATGTAAACTTGTACAAAGTATCAACAATTCAAATCAAAATATTAGGTTACTATGATCTAAATACAATCAAATATACTTTTTTATATCAATAAAAACAATTGTACTATACAAAAAAATTTTGATTTCGCCTTTCGGATTGTAAATCTTCAAGATTTCGTAAGGCGAAACTCAGGTCGTTAGTGAAGAAATATGTGGAATCGTACAGACTTTCAACAAGACAATTTTGATTTTGATATTCCATCAACCACTTTCAGTCGATATTATAAATTAAAGTTGTCGATAAATTATTTTATAAGATCGATGGTTCATGAGATTCAGGTGACGATAAACTCTAAACGATTTTCGCAAAGTGAAACAAATTTTCTACAGTATATTATCTTGTGAATCATTCCAGTCATTTGCGAACCGCAGTATTAAAATGAGAAGAAAATGAAAAACCCGTCGCTTTTTTTGATGAAAAGTTCTAAGTTTAATATCGTTAATTAAAAATGAGGTCTTTATAATATTCTAGTTAGCTCATGGAACAATGAATCAAACGCATAACATATTATATTGTCTATCACTAACAAAACATCTTTGAAGAAACACGTACACACATATTTTATAATTTTTTTTAAATTAAGATAAATTAACTCTATCAAATTTGAATTGTTTTGTCACTAACGACTCGGGTTTTTCCTTTTGGTATCTTCAGGTATTCTATGACATAATGCAACAGAACTGACACTCAATAAACAGTTAATATCGGCTATATACCAAAAGATTAAATTCAAAATTAATAACACAGATCTTAAGGCTAGGATTCATATAAACGACTGAAATAAATTTTAATAACATTGATTTAATAATAATGACACTCAATTGCCTGTGATAAGTTTTATTAACGCCAAATACTGTTAACGAGTATTCGATGAAAGGATTCTACAACAAAAAAAATCAACTATCATTAAAATGCAATTGGGTAATTTTAGACTTAGAAATGCCTACGTATTTCAAATTGGCCGGTAACGGTAAGAATTCAACATCAAGTGACTTAATACAGGAATTTACTATATGAGGCTGTCGACCCATTACACTAAGCTCTCGAAAATAAAATAACTTAGTCTATAAATCGTTGGAAATTTGAAAATGTTATTTATTTCTCGAAATATTATTGAATTTCCTGTTTACTTCTCCACCTGATAGTTTCAAATATTGATTTTTAATCATTCCATTTTTTTCAGGCAATGATCCTAAATCAGTTAAATTACTCAGTTACACCCAGTTCTCATACAAATAATTCATTCACAGTGCTTATGAAATCAAAAAATATAAGTCTATTAAAATCCTATATAAAAATTTGTATTATATTTTATTTTTTGTAATTAAATCTTAATCTCTTGACATCTATAAGGTATAATATCTCCCGCGCGATCGCGGTGCTACACAAGTGGGGGTCGCGTCAGGGTGGCGCGGAGAATAGAAATGCAATAACGGATATCGCTTTCGCTTTGTACCCCGTCGCGGTACGTAGTGTCAATATTTGTTGACATGAATGCACTCGTATTTGGCTCGTCGTGATACACAGAAGGCGAAACGAATTGATTTATAAAATATTAATCAAAAAAATGAAATAAATTTTATAAAGATTTGATATAAAAATAGTATTGTCGAAAAATAGTTCAGTTTTTTGGTGTCGTTTACGGGAGTAATTCAATAGCTATTCAGAATTTTTTTATAGAATATTTTCACGTTGTAAAATGTCAATTAAAATCCAAATAAAAAATTGCCACTGACATATCCAAACCGTAAACATTGTTTTCAAAATCCATACTGATAACTTATTCAACTAATTATTATTTTCAATTGTATATATTTTTCTTGAAAGTCATCGACATGTATGATAATGATAGTTTCAATGTTTAGCATCTGGAAAAGTCAGAGAGAGCGATTAGCCAGTTAGATTAGTCAGATTTGCTTGCTTTACTAATTCCATGTTTCTTTAATTCGTGTTCTTTCCAAAGGGAAATTTATTCATTGACTCATATACAGATCGGAAAATAATACTTATCTTTGATATTCTTTTAGAAGTCTGTATTCAAGAATACAATTTGAATTAAATATATATATATATATATAAGATATTTTAAACATGGAAAACATGAGTTCTACGAAACTAAAAAAAGCTCAACATAGGATTTTCATATAACATTATGCCCCTTAATTATTAAGTATATATTGCAAGATGCCTTAATTAGATCTTTATATTAACGTATATATTATATTTATATTACGACTGAGAGTAGGGAGTTATTTGAAATTATAATCTTTCAACTGATAATAAAGAAAATATAGTGTTAACTGTTACTCCTTGGTAAAAAAGCAATATACTTCAAATAATAAACTCACTTTTTTTAGTTTTATTACTACAGAATATTTTATTATCAGGAAAGGTTTCTTTCAACGCGAACATAATCAACTGATAGAAAACAAATTACTTTTATAGTATGCATATATATATAAATGATTTTACACATATTTACATCATATATATTTCATAAATTTATCTTCTTTATTTCTCTAACATTTCTGTAACACTTTAACTAGAAAAACAAGACAATATGTGACGTTAAATGCTATATTAGATTTTAACATTTGATTGTTCAAGATGTTGATGTAACGTCACTGCGAAATCGTAGAATGAACTATTTGATTACGCATTGTCTTCTATGAATGGTGATATAAATGCGCTTCGAAACACCAGACGCGAGAGTCTTTTGAAGTTGCGCTGATGCTGCAAAACCTCTGGATCTGGTGATACAGGGTGCTGTAAGATGACTGGCGCTATTTCCGCTCTTTAACTCTTTGCTTCCCGTCTTATGCCCTTTGTCTGTTTGGGCTCGTGTTGTATCATAATGAGAAACAGCTTAACTTTTGAGAATATTGAAAAACCAATACATTTATCAAATTTGAATTGTTGAAACTTTGTACGATTTCACGTGTTTTGTCACTAGTGACACTTTCGGCATTTTATCACATAGATGTAACAGAACTGACTCACAACAAACGATTTATATCGGTTATATATAAGAGGAATTAATAACAATTTACTAACAATGACATTTTAACAAACAGGAAACATAGAACCGCATTATATTCTATGTGATAAAAATTTGCTTCGCTACATATTTTTTTCGATTTATACGACGCCAAAATGAGAATTCGGTTATCCTTGATAATATAAGATTTTGTGTTCCATATACTGTTTTGAGAATTCGTCGATATCAACTGTTTGTTTTTCTAAAGTGTATATCTAAATTAGTCTACCGTAAGAGATGCTAATGATTGATGAGAGCATTTCAAACAATGTTTAACAATGTCGACATATTCCACATGAACGAGAGTGAGTTGAGACGAATACTATTTTACATTCTATTTTAGTAAATTTTGCCTAAGCTTGCTTGATTGACTTTCTTGCTTTTTTTAAAAATCTTTTCCACGTTTAAAAATCAATAATCTTGTAATTTTTAATTTTTGCTATGTGTATGTACCAAATATAATAAAAACATACTGTTTTTGACATATGTATTTATGAATTTTTGAATATATATGCACATATCTTCAATTTGAGTTTTGACTGTGTTTTTGTGTGTATGTGTATTTAAGAAAACACATATACACACCATAATTACGAAAAATATATTTAGAAAACTAATATCTTTCTAATGCGTTTCAATTACACATGAATTTATTATCTACATAAAATTCATGTATTTTACTAACACACATTATGTGCTTCTTTAAAATATTACAATTTTGCATATTTATTTAATTCATAAATGGGAGAAAAAATGTGTTATATTTTTAACCTGAGATGATTTATCACCGATCCGATTTATCACGGTTCGGAATTTAAGTGTGTTGATTTAACACTGTTATGAACTGTCACTATGTTCTTTTATTTGTCATGTTCACATTTGTCCTGTCACCAAATTAAGCATGATCTTATTTTCAGCGAAGAAATTTTACATACATGTGACAAAAAATATTTTAATAATATTGTGAAGAAAAAAAATGCATTACTTCGCTCAAAATTTTTAATTATACAAACGAAAAAATAGAACCTCATTAAATATAATATTTAAAAAATTGAAATCAGCGTTGTATTTTGTAAAAAAACTTTATTAATTATCAATATTTATTAGTTGAAATTTTTTAACAAACTTCATTAATTATTGTCCACGCGTGTTGTCGGTTGAATTAATAACAAATGTTTTTTTCCGACGGATATTGTATCACAAAAATTAACAGAAATTATTTAATTTAGATAAACGGAACTGCGAATTTCATAAATATGTTTTTATTAGCAACATACTTGAATATTTTTTTCGAAGTGCATGTATTCGTTTTTTTTAGTAAGCTAAGTTTAATTTTGATAAGCTTTTCCATAATCTTCTTAATTGTTTCCAGGGCTGTAGATTCGGATTCATGAAAAACAAAAGACTCCGCTCTCAAATAACAATATACAGGATTGGTTAATTTAACTTTAATGTATTGATCATAAATAGGAAAAATAGGAAAAAAACTTGACGAAAATAAAGTTTTCTGGTCAGAGTCGTGTTTTTTTAGCGACTCCAAGAGTGAGTCTGAAAGGTCCAGGGTTTCCACTGACCATTTTAACTCTTCCAATATCATAGAAAATATTATGCATGTATTCGAACTGAAGACAGTCTCAAACTTAAGGGTATCAATTTTGAACTTGCTCGATAACAAACAAAACAAACACTTTTTTAGTAAATTACATTTATAATTTAATTTATGATATCGACTGAAGGTGCTTGATGGAATTTCAATATTCAATTTGAATTGTTACAACTTTGTGCGACTCCACATGTTTTGTCACTAACGAGCCGGGTTTCGCCTTTCGGCATCTTCAGGCATTCTATCAACACGGATGCAACAGAACTGACATTTCAATTTTCATTGATTGTCAGTTCTGTTTCATCCGTGTGATCTATTACATTTGTGCCATTCTAATGCCTGAAGATGTCGAAAGACGAAACCCGGATCGTTAGTGACAAAACATGTGGAACATGTTTTTTCCGACGACTAATGCATAAAAAATGCACATACATATGAATTGCTTAAAAAAACTACTAGATTTATTTAAGGCGATATGAGGTTAAAAATAGAGCAGTGAAATTATAAAAACATTCATTATTTTTCACTATATACGAATATCGATACTTTCTATGTAAAAATGTGAGAACATTTTTCATTCTTTCTTCGGTATAATTATGCCGTATGATTAAATATGTTGTCGTTCTTACGTATGCGATTCACATATGTGTGTAAAACCTACTTGTAATGGGTCGACTAGCATTCTGTGGTGCTGCAGCCATTGTATAACAGAGGACATCTGCTCAATAGACATTCATAACATACGAATCGGTACAGTAAGACTATAATAAACAGCGTTCAATAATCTATGGAATATTTGTGAAAAACAAACAATTTCATCAAAGGTTTTATTCAACCATAATCGTTAAATTCAATAAATGTTTAGTTTTGCATTATGGAGTATTTTATTCAGCGAAATACCCCACTTGTGTTATACAATTAATTTGTAAATTTTCTACTGTCCAAACAAACTGTTTTCAAATCGCTTAAAAGCGTATACCGTCAAAATACCCATGGCTTATTCATTTCCTTGTTATAATATATTATAACAAGAGATATCACTAGATGGCAGTGTTATTCAGTAAGCTTGGTACGGACGAACAGCTAGTGGTGAAACATACTTTTTTTGGGTCAATCAAGAGCAATGTTAATTGCGACCTGTAAAATTTTACAGGAGTTAGTGTTGCCAGCTGTAAATAATCGCACACTAACACTCACGCTCAATATAGGTGCAATATTGTGCTTTGTGTTACAGACAAGCAAACGATAAATATTATAAATATAACACGGTGAAAAAATAGCAATGTATTTTAGTTCTACAAAATTATTTTTAACAAATATAGTTGATAGCTATTTCGGCTCACGCCATCGTCACGAAATAGCTATCAACGATATTTGTTAAAAATAATTTTGTAGAACTAAAATACATTGCTATTTTTTCACCGTGTTATAATGGAGTTCTACCAAGTGAATGTCAATTCAATCAATATTATAAATATATTTTATTTCACTGTGAAAAAATAGTAACGTATATTACTTCTACAAAAATAGTAAGATTGATTGGTATTTCGACATACGCCTTCGTCAAAATTACTCTGCAGAATAGTTGTGACGATGGTAAGCTGAAATAGCTATCAACTATATACCTTATAATTTTTTTAGAATTAAAATACGTTGCTATTTTTTCACCGTGTTATAACGGAGTTCTACCAAGTAAATATTAATTCAATAAATATGTTTTATTTCATTATTTGGGACACTTAGGGTGTATTCGATATACAGATAAGTACCAAAGGAATAATTTTTGAGAGTC
The DNA here is from genome assembly GCA_028555115.1 of Himalopsyche japonica. Lineage (NCBI taxonomy): Eukaryota > Metazoa > Arthropoda > Insecta > Trichoptera > Rhyacophilidae > Himalopsyche > Himalopsyche japonica. The sequence continues at coordinate 1,222,792 of JAHFWJ010000719.1, forward strand.
TCGTGCACAATTTATTAGGAAAGAACAGTGTATCCCAAAAACAGATAATTTCAATTAATTAAATTGTTGATAATATGTACTAGAAGTAATTTTCCTATTGTATATGTATAAAATGTTAAACAAGAAACTATATTTTCCGATAAAAAGTTTTATCGTCATGTTACAACGAAAGATTCGTCAAATTTTAATTATAGTCAGGAACGAAGAGATTCAAAAGGGGGCATTTTACATCCTAAATTTGAAATAAACTCACTCGTTTATCCACGTTTGCACTGGATTGACCATACAGACGAAACAAAAATTAAGCGTTTGCCCCCATTTTTCCCCAAAAATTTGTATAATATTGGCTTGTTTGTAATTTGAATGTTATCAGAGTATATGTCCTAATCATAAAATAGATTGTTGAAATGTTACTAAAAATGTGTTTACATCATTTAAAATGTTATGCCTCTCCACCAAGAAATGAAAATTAACATATTAAAAGCGATATCAAAAGATAGCTAGATATTTGATTTAAGGCGATAAGTTTGATCAGATATAATATAACTGTTATTAAAAAAATGGACTACAATAATCGTTTCAATCTACTGTCAAGTCTTGAGTTTCTTGTTTTTTTTTAATTTTCGATATCGACTGATGGTTCTTGATGGGATTTCAATATAACATTTTAATTCTTGAAACTTTGTAGGATTCTACGTTCTAAAGGCGATACAATACCCGTGTCGTTAGTAACTAACCATAGATTAAGATAAAATGTGGATTTTGTTATTTTCATTGATAGATACGCTAAAAATTGTATAAAACGAAGTTGAGGTACTTTACATGAAGCATGTCCCGTCAATTCATAAAAACTTTGGTAAAACAAATCAATGCCATTGATTGACACGCTCATGTAGGTACTTGACTTTCTGATTAGTGAAACGTTTATCGTTTTTATACACCTATGTCGTTGATGAACCGAGCACCATCTCAGTGTGGGAAACTATTCTCCCGGACAATCCGGGCAATTTCACGAGGCAAGCAATAAAAGACGTGTTCGGACACGGTCAACGGGGTCATTTAATCACGCGGCGGAATGTATGGGCGGGTGTCCACTGTCCGCTCTTCACACTCCTTCTGTTAATACACCCTGGCCGGTGTGCGAGGCGCCCGTCGCCGCCCTGAACGGGAGGCGAGGGCCGCCCACACATGTCAGAGACATCGAGTTACGTAACACCGGACATACTAGTATTTTGCGAAAATATTTCCTAGTGTTCCTTTATTTCGATGAAAACGGGAGGCGAGGGCCGCCCACACATGTCAGAGACATCGAGTTACGTAACACCGGACATACTAGTATTTTGCGAAAATATTTCCTAGTTTCCTTTATTTCGATGAAAACGATTACGTTAAACTATGAAAATTTTCTATCGACAACTTACTGCCAGTTTTCCTCTCAATACAAATTTCATGTCTATGAAATAATAATTTAAAAAACGGTAAAAGAAAATATTGGCTATCTGAGTTCTGGTTCTTTATATTTTAATTAATTTATGCTCGTGATGAACGAAACCGTTCTTGATCATTAAATATATAGATTTTTTTTTACTAAAATGCACCTTTTCTACACAGCTATATATAGATAAGCAAATGTTCGTTCAAGCATAGTTCTGACGATGGCGTGAGCCGAACCAGCTATCAAATATGTCTTAAAAATAATAATTTTGTAGAACAAAAATACATTTATATTTTTTTTTCACTGTGTTACTAAAATGTGTTCTTATTATTTAAAATATAACGTCTTTTCCACTAAGAAGTGACAGTTAACATCCTAAAATTAGTTATAAGTAATAATACTATGCTTTATAATAGTATTTAAATTCATTTTCACTTTTAATTCACAGTTAGTAATTAATTAGAATCATTATAATATATTATATACATTTATCTATATAAACATAATTATTGCATGCTAAAATACTGTAGTAAACACATTTTTTACTAAACTTGAAATAATATTATTACGAATTACACAATTAAATTAAAAGTTTGAATTACACCAACATAATATTATATTTTTTTTTCTCTTAAGATGTGATTAAGCACTAAATAATTTAAGGAAAAGGTACCATACGTTTTCAATGATAATATTATAGAATTATACATAATTATCTGAATATTCTTAATATTTGTTAATAATAGTTTTCAAATGTATAAGCCACGAAAAACGCAATATAAGTTAACAAAACTCGTCCAACCAAATCTTAAATCGTAGTGGTTTTGTTTGTATTTCTTTCTATAACATTGTATTTCTTATGTAATATAATAGTATACTCATTATTTCGATCAATACGATATCAATGAATAAGTGAATATTCCGTTCGTTAGATGTAAATACATTTTAATAAGTAATATGTCTAAACTGCGCCTTAATATGCTATTCCAATAATATTTATTCGATTAATCACATCTGTAGACTTGTGCGTTTATATATGCTTTATTTAAGCTGACTTCTTTTAGAGCTTTCGACTTCTTTGTGAACTAAACTTTCAAAGTTAAAAGCACGTCTTAAAGCTCCATATCTAACCTCACCTCATGCACACCTCTACACTTCATCACAAAGCATTTTGTTGTTCTTTTTACTCATTTTGCTCGAATAGTTCTCGAGGCTTTATGCTCTCTCCTGCAAAGTAAAAAGTATAATACTCACTATTCTCTAGCTTTTCTTTATTCTGTTGAGGAATTTCTTTTCGAGGCGCGTTTCACATAGGCGGTATTTTTATTTCTTTGCTTCAGTTTTTCCACTTTTTCTTTTTTTCTTCCGACGGCGCGTTCGGCAAAATGGCGTTCGCTTTTACAAGCAGTGTCAAAAAGTGGAATGAGTAACAAAAATAAATATCAAACTTATAGAATAAATCGTAATAAAAATTGAATATAATCAATGATATTTTATTAAAACAAATATTTTTGTAGACGACTTTCACTTAACTTATAAATTTTCAATTGATAAAACCTTTATTCTAATATATTGAAATGTGCGTTAGATATTTTACATAGAACACTTTTACTTAAGAAAATAATTTTGTAATGTTGGTGTCAAGCAAATTTATTACGATCGTCAGGATACTGAAGAAAATGAACGTTTTAACACTATGTATTCTAATATTTACTAGTATCAACTATGAAAACAGTTCAACTATCTATTTCAACAGCTAAGACATTAGCAGTCAATTGTTTTAAGTAGAAACAAATAATACTTTTGTACATATTTTTCTTATGAAGGTTTTTAATGGACAAGAGAGGGAAAGCGGAAGCTAACAGTAACAATATAAATTACTTATTTCTGAATCCTAAAGCTATCAAATCTGGAGATGCTGCCATTGTTATTTTGGTTCCATCTAAGCCTATGTGTGTTGAATCATTCTCAGAGTTCCCCCCCTTGGGCAGATTTGCTGTCCGTGACATGAGACAGACTGTTGCTGTCGGAGTTATCAAGTCTGTAAACTTCAAGGATCCCTCATCAGGCAAGGTGACTAAGGCTGCCGAGAAGGCGGGTGGTGCCAAGCCCAAGAAGTAGCTAGGCATGGTGTCAGTTGCGCAATCTTTCAAAATGCTTCTTAAACACTTTTCTCATCGTAAAGTGTTCCGCAGGTTTAGGATAATTTAAGGCTAACTATTCATTTTAAAAATGTGCTATTTTTTATTATTAGATATGTGCAAAGGTGTTTCGTCTGTACGCATAGCGAAACTGCAATAACCTTAAGGAAATTGAGAAAAATCTAATATAATTTATGCGTGTATTAAGCTCATCCGTTAACCAACCAAATACATCCAATAATTATAATACACCACGGTATTGTCATATCAAAGATTGACGCATCTATATGATTTTGTGCAGTAACGTTTTCAATGAAATATGCTCAAGGGGTGCGGAAAGGGAAGCTTGCAGCTAGAAACTTGGTCTGGTACTGCCACTCCGACAGTATCTTCCACGTTATTTAACATAATCATATTATATTAACAAAATTATTTATCAATTATAATGAAATAAATATACATTTGATTTTAATAATTTTGATGTTAAAAGTAAAATAAAAACAAAATATTTGTTTATTTCTAATCAACCGTAGCACCCCCAGATATCTTATCCACGAGCCGCCACTTGATATTTGCACTGTAATATTATAACTAATTCAATAGATATATTCGACATCAATGTTTATAAAGTTTTCTTTTTTACCCGACGTAACCGTCTGAGCAGTTATCATATAAAAGGAAAGGGCACGGGATACGATTCAGTAAGAATATTACCGTTGTATATGAAAAGCGAACATAGTGAGATCTAATTGAATTTATATTTAATAACGTAATTAATTCATAACAAAAAGTAAATCTGTGTATTTTATAGTCAGTGTATATGATTGACATTTTATTGCCTTTATCTAATTTTTGTACTACATTTTATGTCAGATTTAACAGTCCACCAACAATATATCGCACTAATGTTTAGTGTTGCTATTATATTAAATGTAAATAAATGTATATATGTGGCTGTATTTATTATTTATTCTATATTCTGTTTGTTACAGTGTGCCATTACAATTTGATCATGAGAAACGTATCAATTTCGATTGAAATTTAATAAACAATATTGAAATCTAAAGTAACGTTTCAACTTATTTTTTTATATATTCATGACTGTTAATGAATTTTCTTGGCTGATCATTCTATTCTATTGTGTCACCCACATGGTAAAGTTCCAGATTGAGACGAATACTGAAATAAATGATGGGTAAATTCACTCCCACCTATCCTTATTAAAAATAATATAATAGTAAAATAAATGTACTGTCCATATTTCATCTTTACTCTTTCAGAAGATAAATGTGAATCATCTGAAAAATAGGCAATTATTGTGAAATCGGTTTGGCTTAATTAACAATATCAACTTGATGGAATATCAATATCAAATTTGCAATGTTGAAACTTTGTATGATTTCATATCTTTTATCACAAACGATCATATTTTTTCCTTTCAAAATCTTAGGCATTCTTTCACACGGATACAATAGAACTGAGACACAATAAATTATATTCATCGGTCATTTACCAAAGAAATTACACAGTAAACAATGAAGACCCTTAAGCTAGAAGCTAAATATATACATATCTAGAAAAATGTTTTTAACTGCTCATATGGTTATAATTTCACTAAGCTTGGAAAATATAATTTAACCAACAAAACAGTTAATTAATTTATGATATTACAATAATAAACCGACATCAAAACCAATTGTAATATTCAGAGAAACTTATGACATTTATTTTAGTTCTGTCTTTTTTTAGCTATGATTTAAAAACAGAACTTAAATTTGACGCTCTAACTCTTTCTTAGAAGTGGATATGAATAAATAATGGATATGGAAGAATCGTTTGATTTGTTGAAACTTTGTTATGAGCACATATTTTATCACTTACTAACCGGGTTTCGCCTTCTGGTATCTTCGTGCACTCTTTCACATGAATGCAAAAAATGTGACACAATAAATTTATATGCAATAAGAATTAATTATAAGAAGGAATGCAAACCCTAAAGCTAGGTTTTAAACATACAACAGAAATAACTTGAGCTTTGGATACCTGAAGATGCCGAAAGACGAAACTCAAATCGTTAATGAAAAAACATGTGAAATCGTACAAAGTATCAAAAATTCAAATTTGATATTAAAATTCTTTCAAGAACCTTCATTGGACTTATTATATATTATTAATTACAAATATCAGTGTTCTGTATTTTATAAATAAAATAAACATTCACGTATTTCGTAAAATGGTTATTTTGAATCTTCTTGGAAATTTATTTAAATGCATCGGAACACCGTAAGAAGTTTATTTGACCAATGTTAGGATCAGATATGATTGAAAATATGTATTTTATAAATAGAATCGAATTCAAAAAGACAATCTCCTTTGTTTATTTGTCCCGATATAGGTGAAAGAATTCATATATGTATTTGTTTTTCCCCGCAGTTATTTTCGTACACGTTTCAGACGTACGACTATTTTATTAAAATCTCTTTATCCAATCCTTAACCACAATTACCAGAGTGTTAACGTCATAACTGTCTTTGTTGTGCTTGTATACGTACTGGGTTGTATGTCTGAGTGTGTATGTATTCTAGCAAGTCGACATAACGCTCGCACCGTCGTATTTAGAACTATGTAGGTGGTGTGCCGGTGAATGTAAAATATTTTTTATTACGGCACCTGACGTCTTATTTTATTGAAAAAAAATCTTCAGCATGGCAAGAACAAATCAAAGTTTTTTCTTTAAATAAGTAGCATACATGAAGACATATTCATAGTATAAAGGCTACCAAAAGAGTATTGCCACATAAAAACTTTGTATGTTATGATAATTGTTAAACGCATTTTCGGAGATGCCACTCTCATAACAATAAAGACAATACATCACTTGGGCTTAACAATAACTACATTCAGATTCCGTTTTCATTATATAGAAAATGAAGAGTTGGTTTAAAGGAAACACCAGTCGATCAAATACAATATTTAATCATTTTTCAATACGATGAAGGCAATTGAAAACAGGAATAAGTATTGATTGAATTGTCATTTACTTGGAAGAACTTCATTATAACACGATGAAAAAATAGCAATATATTTTAGTTCTATAAAATTTATTAGATATATAGATATTTCGGCTTACGCCTTCATCAGAACTATAAATGACATATACAGAAGGATTAAGAACTCAAAAATAATTTGTGTAAAGGAAGAAGATTAATTTTAAGATTATTGGTATCAATATATTTGGATTGATAGAAAATACACTCATACTATTCTATTATATTTACCGCTTTAAAGATTATCACAGTAAACATCATAGCAATTTACGAAATTTTGATTTATAATTGAAATTATAAAGAGCAAAAGTTGCATACTTTTAACTTTTATAAACCAAATTAAAATTGATTTTATACATACAGATGAAGTATCATAATACATAATATTAAAATGATATTTTTGTATTTCATATAAACCCAATGTGTCCATGAGAGATCTAGTTAGTTCAGTTCTCTGATTTTGGTAATACACAATAAATAAATAATAATCTCCATTAACTGTCCGTAATCAATAATGTCTCGTTAATGTACGTTTTTTTTTTGGTGTCCTTAAGTTATATTTCCATAATATTCATATTATATAATACAATGTTCCTAATCCACGACACACAGTTTAGTGTGTTTGCATGAAGTACTCAGTCAAACAGCAGTATGAAAGCACACAGCCGCGGGCTGTGAAAATTTGGCTTCAGAACAAAGCGGTATTTGCTAATAAAACCTTTGTAGTATAACACCGCTTCACGGAATAATGTGCAAGTCCTAAATGTACCCACCTCTACGCCGGCGTAGGCACGGCTGTCGTAGGTACAGTGCTACGAATATCTACGACTGTATACGCTTGCCGTGATTCTAAGTATTTGAGAAAAAATATGCGTAATATTTTACGAAGATTGACTTTAATAATACCGCATTTCTCGTCGTCTATGTTTATATAATATAACTTTTAGATTTTGTAGTTGTTAAATGTTTGCATGTCGTATAGGAAGTTCATGGCTTTTGCCTGATACTCTTAAAGCTTTATACCGATGAGTGAAGGTATAACAAATATAATTAGTTTTGAAATAGCAATAACTTTAATTAACATCTATCGTTTTACTTTTGTTACTTTTTCGATTTTAAAACATTTTTCTTATCGTCATTGCTACCGAGTAAATAATCGTGACATTTTCAAGACAATTAATTTTCATACTCCTAATTTCAATTTACACATTTTTCCGTCAGTTATATGAGCCGCCTATCTAATGCTCTTCGGTTGATCAATGTATTGCCTAAATTTATGAAAATGTTCAATAATAAATTAATTTTACAGTGAATGATGGGTTAACGAGCATGATCTGTTCCAAGACTATGTTCGCTATCCGAATTGTCCGTCAACCGATCAACCGAGTTTTACAAATAAAATAAGTGAATCGTTTTAGTTCGTTATCCGAATATGTGTTCGTTATCCAAACACAAAATTCTTTCATTATAGCGTTCGTTGTCCGATTTGTTCGTTTACCGAACACCCAGTGAATTGCTTTTTAATTTTTGTGATTAGTTTTGTATGTCACTAATATTTCTGTTATTATTTCTATTTTGTGAATTTTGATAAAAAAAAGTCTTTCTGTTCATTATTATGTATTCATTATTTGCGTCAGCTATAAAACAATATATTTTCATTTATTTCACAAATAAAATAAATAATTTTTTTTTTTTTTCAATTCAAATTTTTAAATTCATTTTTTAGGGAAAGAAAAGAATTACAAAGGGATTTTATTTATAGTAATATTCCCTTCTCGAGTGTACTTTAAAAACAAAGAATATATAAATAAAATACTTTCAAGCTTAAAACAATAATCAAGAAGTTGTTTGAAATATATTTTTGTTACTCTTAAATATAATAAATATGTCTATCTATATTTCGTTCATCAAATCATGTATTTGTACATAATCCAAAATTTTATTTTTCTTTTGGGATTGATTTTTAATCGTCATGTGTAACATTTACTTTTAAAATAAATATTATAGCGATAAAAAATTAAACATCTTTTATTTTTTGAATTTGCAGAAATTTAAAATAGGTTAAGTGTATTTTTTTTACAAAAAGCTTTTTTACGTTATACGTATTAATAACATAACTTTCACTATTAAAACCGAGTAAATCACCACCGACAAAAACACTTTTTTATTTTTTTATCGAACGCTTTCATGTACCAAGTGACTTTTTTATGTAGCTTTTTTATTCCACTTGGTTTTCGAGTGGACAAAAACGTTCATCGATTTTATTTTTAGATTTAAAATGAACATCCACATATTATGTCACCGAATTCACCGACAAAAAAGACTTTTTACTGGTTTTAAAATGTTCTAATTTTTTTTAATATGGCGACAACTATTCATGTACGGAAGAACTGACATTAAATGTTAAATAATACAACAGACTGTTTGATACTATTTTAATATTTTTTCTTCATAAGAGCAGAATTGGTTTCACTAAGCATTATTTTATTAGTTAGCATTATTAACTGATGATTGTCAATGCTCGCAAAAACAAAAACTGGTTCTGATCATAAATATAATAAGTCGCTGAATCTGCTTCTGTTGTATTATCAAAATAGAATACCTTTCCACTAAGAAGGGACAGTAAGCACGTTAAAAATTATTAATTGAATTGACATTCACTTGGAAGAACTCCATTATAACACGGTAAAAAAAATTTCCCTCTGCTGTCGGGCTGTTTTGTTTCCGTAATATTGATATAGCCGCCTCTTTAGTTTCATTTACTATTTTTAGTTTTATTGCGAGCAAGAAACAAGTTAGGTCGTTAAAACAGGAGAGAAGATGTATTGTGTGCCTTTTCTACACAGCTATATATAGATTCGTTTAAGCATAATTCTGACGATGGCGTGAGCCAAAATAGCTATCAACTATAATATATCTTAAAAAATAATTTTGTAGAACTAAAATACATTGCTATTTTTTTCACCGCGTTAAAAATTATTTACAGGAAAGATTTTTAATGGAGCTCTGCTATCTATAGATAAATATATATTTTATTTAAGCTCTCAGAAACTTAATTTAACAATTTGCCAATTTATTGTAGAAACAAGTGACGTGAAGTATTAAGAATACGGTATTTTAAGCAATATAATAATATGCGCCTTACCATTGTTACCACCATCAAGAAAAAGTTATTTTACTCATCCAAATAATATTTTTCAGGTCACTTTATTTTACTGTAACCAAAAACGATACGTAGGTTTGTAAAATCGTCTGTGTAAACGAGGTCTCCTACAGTTGGTACACTGTTAACTCAATACTGAACACATTCAATTCGAAAATGTCTTATAAAAAAGCACACTTCACGCAAATATAGCCTTTTCTTCATCTGTATTCCACGGATAAGATGACAAAAATTCGATGATGTTTTTGTTTTGATTTGCCGCACAGGAGGCCATTTTGAATGAAATTTCCTTTTATACAAAATTCTGTGAATAAATTATTTTGCTTCTTTGGTGATGAAATTTAGACCTTTGATGATTCGTGGAAATTATTTTGATATGATTATCGCTCTTTGAATGGTTTATTTGTATTGTTTATATACGCCCAATATTAGCGGAACATTTTATGTACAGTTATTTTGCATTATACGCATTTTTTGTTGAACTAAAAATAATATAATATTATTTAATACAATTTGAATAAGTCTTTAAGTTTAATAAAAAATAATCGTTAAATGTTTTGTTTTCTCGGGAAACGATAGTTTTATTTTTGTACATCATGGATGGCCAACCCTTTCAGCAGCCGGGCCAGATTTTAGAAATGAGATTTCCTACCGGGGCGTACAGCGAAATTGATTGTATTATTCAATTTTGAGAAGATATAAGAAAAAATAGAATCAAACATATGTATTACATTAGATTTAAGTCATATAAAAAATAAACAAAATACCATAAATTTTTTAAATTTTAGTGAGACGTCTGATTTTGTATATCAGATTAAGTGCATCAATATTGATAGCGATTGATGTTGTTGCTACAAGCAAACAGTTTTTCAAATGCTCATCAGTATTAAGTGTTCTCATTTGAGATTTGATATGCTTCATTCGACTAAAATGCTTTTCCAAATAGCGAAATCGTCAATAGAGCATGTTTGTAAAATGCAGGATATTTCTCCTTATCCAAATATGTTTTGTAAAATTCTTCCAAACCAACCAGATTGAATTTCTCAACTGTGCATCACAACACATTTTACAATGTTCCATTTAAATTACACTAAATGAAAAAAATGGGCTTCGTGTGCCGAGGGTTGGCCACCCTTGCTCTACACCATTCAGTAAAGATCGATAATTCAAAAGTCATTACTAAATCAATCAGCGTATTTTTTAAACTAATTATGAATAAGTATAATGTTTAACTGATTGTTAATCATATTTGTCAATAAAAAACATAAATTATTGACAGTATGTATGCTACTAATAAAAATAAACAAAATTTTTTAAATAATTGTCAATTATAAAAGAATAAAATTGTCTATGAAACGGATTGTTCCTTTCAATTTAATTTATTCCCTGATAGTTTTCCACCGACGGTCAATTGATTATAAAAGTTTTTTTTATTTATCAAAAATTATTTTGTTTAGCATGCAATACAGGGTTGAATCTATGTTAGTTAGAAGATGCATCTCAGTGCAGTTATCATTTCATTTCCACATGTGTTGTCATTCATAACACGGGTTTCGCTTTTAAATTACAACTGACTCACTGTAAACAATTTACGCCGCTTATATACAAGCGGAATCACCATGGAAAAACATAGACAGCAAGGCAAATATATATCTGAAATAACATTGATAAATATCGAGTGACAAAATGACAAAACATAAGGAAATGTACAATGTTTCCATAATTCAAATTTAATATTGAGTTTGCATCAAAAATGCTTAATTGATATCGTAAATTAAACATGTCATACTCTTCAAGAATACTCTAGAATAAATTCATCGTATTTGACAAAATAACTCTACTGCTTTAAAGTTCTTTCAAACGATCGTTACGGTGGCTAAAATCTCCAAGTGAGCTTTCACAAAAGCTCAGGTTTATCCACTAGTATCTATATCCCAAGGAGAAAGAAGCGAACGCTCAAACTAATCCCATTCTATGTGAAATAACCTGAGTCTTGACTAACGTTAGTGGATTATTGGTTTTCCCGCCTGCCCATGTCATCCCACTTTCCTCTTGAGTCACCCCCTTTCTACTAACTTATACCCCACCCGGAAGGGTGGGGGTGGAATGGGTTTTCTACGACACTAGCGTAGGTATAATAGAATACAAAATAAATCACCATTATTAGTAATAAGTTATTTATTTATGTATGCGTTAAATTAATTGTTAAACTAAAGCGAATATTATTCAATAAAATACATTAAAAAAAAATCATCTTGATCTTTGTTTTATTGTTCTTTGGTATAACATATATTTTTTTAAGTAATTTATACATGAGGTTTTATGCTTTATTTAATTTCATAAACACAAATTTATCTAAAGTATAATGATTTAAAAAGTTATTGTTTACAGAAAATTTTAAGATCGCATTTTTTTCATTTCGACAATTTTTCTACTTTTTGAAACAGTACGCAATTTGGCGGACTTTTTTAATATTATATATTTTTTTAGGTTGATTTTTATATGCGATATATGAGGTTTTGTATTCTATTGAAAGTCGTTGTTATCGACTTTATTTTTGAATATTTTCACAATAATTGACATAAATATCAAAATTTGTTAAGATACCAACGTGCTTTAAATTCACAACGATATTTAAGGTCACAAATTTAAAGGCTTAACCAATTCCTTGCTGTAATAATGAAATATGTGTTTTTATTATTTAAAAGAACGAATTTGTGTTAAATAATTTTAAGGAGATAATCAGGATAAATGTGGCAAAATTTAAACATGAAAATTCGATTGTAGACGATAGCACCAACTATCAACCATCTTAATATTCGAGACGTTAGTAGTCATATTAATAACTAAAAAACATCATAAATTTCTTATTTTGTCTACAAATAGAGATTTCACAGAATACACTTTGTTATAAGAAAGCAAAATTTTTACCAACCTGACCAATAATTAAAAAAAAGTAATATTCCCGAAATACTATCATAGAATCAAATATTTTTTTAGTGTTGTTTCTATCATGAATTTTATCTGCACCACTGAATTTTCTAGGGTAAACATATATTTGCAAGACTATTTTTCTCTCTCTTTTACGTTTGAGCTGACTTAAGTTCTCTTGTTATTAATACTTACTTGGATAGAAGAAACTTTCTGCTTCCTTGCTTACTTGGATGGGAGAAATATTTGCGGACAATAGTTTCTTTTTTGAGTTTATCGAGTGGACATATTTGTCAAAAAGTTATGGGCAATGTTGACTGTAATATCTTGTCAATTTTGTCAAACGAAAAAGCTTTATATTTGTGTACACTTTGACACAATTAAAGATCTTTGTTTTAATATTTTATCCATTATAATTTTTACCTCGTTTATTTGTTTATTTTACGGTGAGAATTGTTAACTATTTTCACTTCCAAACTTTACAACGCTTGCGTCGCTTATTTTTATGTTGTATGATATCCTGACAACACATTTTCTCAGTTTTTAAAAATTTGATTTTGTATCCCAATTAATTTTAATATTAACTTTAATTTTTGTCTCACAAAAACTGAGCCGAAATAGAAATCAACTACATCTTACAAAAAAAATTGTAGAACTAAAATACCTTGCTATTTTTTCACCGTGTTATAATGGTTCTACCAAGTTCTACCAAGTAAATGCCAATTTAATCAATAATTACTTTGCAAGATATGTACGTCGTTTATTTTTATTGTGTATGGTTTCCTGTCAACTGCTTTCTCAGTTTTTAAAAATTTGCTTCTGTATACCAATTCATTTTAATATTGACTCTTAATTTTGTGTCAAAAAACTGCCACGTCTTAGTGGTACGATATATTATTTTTAAATAATAAAAACACATTTTTAGTACTATTTCTAGAATAAGTTGTATGATCAGGGCCGGTTTCACTCGTTGCGAACATTATCAACTGATGACCGAAAGTTGGTAATGCTAATTACGAATTCAAAACTTTGTATAAATAAGCTGATTTGTAATTTCACGGTGAATAAAACTGGTCATGACAATAAAATATATTATGGAAATGAGTTTTGAAAAATATGTTTTTATTATTTAAACTACTATTCCCGAAACATAAATAGTGATGTATGTATATATATACGTCCAGTTTTGGCTAATACCATAGCGGACTGGTGTGAAAACTGGCGAATTAAAATATATACCGAAAAAAGCGCTGCAGTTATGTTTTCAAAGGGTTTCATTAGAAAACCCAATTTCGATTGCATTCGTATGCAAAATACAGAAATCAAGTGGTCCAATACTGTCAAGTATCTAGGACTCACTCTAGACAATAGACTAAAATTCAATGAGCATACCGCGATTAAAAAACTTCAAGCTTATGGTGTAAAAGCTAGACTAAACTTTATGCTCAATGTGAAGAGCAAGCTTACTCTCAAAAGCAAGCTGCTCCTCTATACAGCTATAACTCGGCCAATTATGGTGTACGCTACTCCAGTGTGGGCTTATGCTCACCAGAAGCATCTGAAGACACTTCAAATTGTTCAAAATAAATCATTGCGACAATTTTGTAATGCCCCGTGGTACGTTCGCAATTCGCTGTTACATAGAGACTTGAAAATGCCTACAATTCGAGAGTTCGTTCGTGAAATGTCTCGAAACTTTCACAGCGATATAGGCAAACATTATAACCCTACAATTTCTTATCTACATAATTATGATGAGACAGTACCGAGTAATCGTCTAAGGCCGAGAGCGGTTCTGCTCGATGACCCGCCATAGGTTTGTTGTTACAGATCTTAATGCCAACAAGGACAACCTCGGCATCTGAAAATGACTTTCCTATTTTATTTCCTTACGTATTGTATATGCATGCGTGTGGCTGTGTGTGTGCCTGAATGTAATGCGTGAATGACGTGATTGAATATAATGCGTATGGTGTCCGCGTGAGCTGCACTCGTTGTGGGTTCCACGGCTCAGCTGCGACCTAATATTGTTAACAATGACACAACAATTATAACAAAATTAAATCTATATATGAGAGATGGAGGAGACCTGAAGAGCTCTGATGCTGACGCTTCATAGATCTTAACGCTCCATAAATTTGATATCCCAAAAAAAATGTATATATATTTATATCTATGAAGAACTACATTTTTTAATTATTCTGAAAATGCTTTTTAAAAAATAAATGAATCGTTCAATTTCTGTACACTTCTACACTTTGTTACACTGACGACCCGGATTATGCCTTTCGACATCTTCGAGCATTTTAGTAGACGATTGTACTGAAACTGACCATAATCTTTCAATATCGTATATATTTATATATAATTAATCTTAGCGGATATGAACTATGTCCTATTATAGCTTCTGATTTGATAAAAATAGCATATTCATCAGCTACATGAATAAATTTATTGTCAGACATGTTAATGTATGAGTATTAAACACTATTCAAATATTATTGAGACGAACTGTCTGGCTTCTATGCAATGTGCGATAAGCCTTGTGTTAAAATAAAGTATTGAAATTCACGAAGTTATTTAAAAATGGCCAGCAACAGCCTATTTAACATTATTGTTAAAATATACATATTCCCATATGACACAAAATGTTTGAAAATATTAAAACACATAATTTAAATACTAATTTTTGTATTAAAACCTTGATAGCATTAATCAATATGAAATTTCGAAGGGTTATAGCGCTAGTCATAAAAATAGATCGCCTCTTTGACTTTGTTATATTGGCATCTCTAGCGATGACGTAAATTTTGAAGAATAAGCACCTCACTTCAGGGATATCTGTCACAGTTCCTGAAGAAAGAACCAAGGGGAGGGGGAGGATGTTAAAGGAGCCCGGAATCTCTCATCCTCTTTTTAACCCCCTAGGTTTCCCCTGCCGCTGGCACAATGGGTTCCTAATTCAATATTTTCCCAAACACCGCATAGCTCAACAGGGACGTAACACAGTATTATTTTTTCCAATCCAAATTTTCTGTGAATTTTAAATTCTTAAATTTTTTGTAATATCGAAAGCATTGTAAATTTTCGGTTGGTAGAAAAAATTATCAAACATGCAAAAAAAACGGAGGAACGGACATACGGAGCAAAAGAAATAAGAGGTTTACTTACAATCTCATCGATATTTGTCACGTGCACACTCTCGGTTACCGTTGTGGGTGTTGCAGCGAATTTCGCCGACTGGGGAGGACTTTGTTTCTTTTTTTTACGCTTCATTGGACCTGGAATTCAAATAAACATATTTTATAATTTATGATATCTACTGAAAGTGCTTAATGAATTTCAATATCAAATTTGAATTGTTACAACTTTGTACGATTCCGCATGTTTTGTCACTAACGGCCCGACAGAAGTGACGTACAATAAATAAACAGTTAGCATCGTATATATATTAAATTTATTTATTACAGGAAAACACTTACCCTTAGGCAAGCAGTAAATTACAGCTAAAACCAATTTAACAAAATCAATCTAATAATAATTAACACAATTGTCTGTGTGAAAAATTATGTTCAAAAAATCAAAACGGATTTATTAATTATAAATTGAAAAATGGTACTTAGCTACAATTTGGAGTATTTTTTTATATTATGTTATTGAATTATCAGCCAAATATTAAATCAAACTATTAACATTAATTTATATGCATTAAAGGATATTTTTATTATTGTATGTAGATAAATCTTGGGTCCTGTAGTTGAGAGATAAATGCTGCTTAGATTAGAAACTATCGGTTTGAAGAATCTTTCATTCATAGGATTTCCTTACAACTTGGGTTGAAAAAAAGGGGAACACGAAAGAATAAATTAAAAAAAACAGTTTTCGAAGATATTTTATTCTCAATGCACATAGCTGAGGAATGTGTAAAAGTAACTGAAATATTTATTTCAAACGGTTAAGTTTCTTTTTATTTTGGTAAACAAATCCGTCTCTGTGTAATTCTTGTTGCCATGCCAACAGGAACCAATGAGATGCAAGGGCGGCGGAAACGCCAGGGGTGTACGAGATGCAAGATGGCGCATGGGCGGAGCATCGATCGGAAGGGATGACTGCCGTGAAAGCCTGCTGCAAACTTTCCACTGCATACGAAACACGCGCCTCTTCGATACCGTGCTAGCCGCTCACTTCACAATCAATTGATTTCCCTCTGAAACTAACGATAAAAAAACAGCTTTCAGTCCATCAAAGCAAATCACGAGGAAAAATTGGCCAGGAGAAAAATCTCACAAATACATAACTTTTTTCAAAAAGCAAGACTATTTTAACAGTCGGAACTAAATAGAAATTATGGCTTATTTATGTATTTCAATTATACTTATTGAAAGTTTGAAATGTTAAAACTCTGTGCTATTCCATATGTTTTGTCACTAACGACGTGGGTTTCGCCTTTCGGCATCTTCAGGCATTCTATCACACGGATGCAACAGAACTGACGTAAAATAAACAGTTAGGATCGTATATATACTAAAGTTATTAATTACAGGAAAACACTTACCCCAAGGCAAACAGTAAATTACAGCTAAAACAAATTTAACAATATTAATCTAATAATAATTAATACACTTGCCTGTAATAGTTTTCATTAAAGAGCTTGTGTACTTTCTATTTTACGTCAGTTCTGTTGCATCCGTATGATAGAATGCCTGAAGATGCCGAAAGGCGAAACCCGGGTCGTTAGTGACTAAACATGTGGAATCGTACAAAGTTTTAACAATTCATATTTGATATTGAAATTCCCATCAAGCACCTTCAGTCGATATAATAAACTTATTGAAAGATTGAAAGGATGTACAGTTTAGATTCTTTTCTATTCATGTATCCGAATACTTATAAAATTCTTAGTAGCGAAAAATCATGTGAGATATTTCTCAGTAATCTTTATAATTTATTCATAAGACGTATAGAAATATTTTATAAAACGAATTCAATGTCGGGTGAATATCGATAACGATTTGAAAAAGATACCCGAACAACGCTTAACGATACATGTTGAACTGTATTTAGTAAGTATGCAACATTCCTCAAATTTTGGTGGTGTAAGTAGTCTAGTCACACATCATTCTTAAATACGCCATATGGCAAAATAAAAAGGTTTCTCTCAATCTCAACTATCAAAATCCTCCGTATTGGGTTATTCGGATGACTTCTTCAATTCTTTTCATTGCTTTTATTCTCTTTGTTGAATTTGTAGAACTTTTTTCTTTCTGTCTATTTGAAAATCATGTCAGCCTTCATCACCACGTTCTTGACTCATCGTACTTTGTTTTGGTGACGTGAATAATTGAAGAATCATTTTATGTGATTATAACTTATAGTATTGCCATTTTGCAGTGCCATATATCCGTATTTTCTTAACGTGTTCTATGCGGAAGAGACGGAGAGAAAGTGTGTGTGTGTGCTGAGCGTTAAAAATGCATTCAACGTTTACGCTCACTCACACCATCTCTCTACACCTGCGCTGACATAGGGAATGTGCGCGGGCGTGTTGCGTCACAGATAAACAGGCAACAAATGTATTTGAACCCACCGACTGCTAACGTCTCAACTGTTGAAATGGTTGATTACAGGGTATCGATAGTTGATACTCGAACTGTGTTAAAAATTCTTATTTGAGCTGATTGTTGTATCAAAATATAACCTGGTTTGTACCAACAACATTCGTAATACTTTTTAAGACAAGCACCACTTAATTATTTTGATATATATTAAATGTATGAATATCCTTTATGCGGCACGGCAGGAAAAGCGTTAATAATAACACATCGCCTTACAAATTGCACGTGTATTAATAAAACTAAGTCCTGTTTCGCTTTTAATATAAGCAGCAGGATAATAACAGCACATTTTTAAGAATCATTTCCTTCAATTTTTTTAGTAATACTATTGTTGTGAAAAATACCTTTCCACTAAGAAGTGACAGTTAACACCACTATAGAGAAGGATTTAGTGTATTTTTTTAAATGTAACATCAAAATATTTCAAATATATATTGAATTTAATGTAATTATTGAGAATAATTTTTTTTTATTATTATATTTTTATCTTACATTTTTTTAATCGTTTTTAATGTTACTCTTAAACGTTTGGTTCAGTTTATACAATATAACACTTTTAACATAACATTTCGATAAATAACACCAATGTCGTGAGTTTAAATTGTTTACTGTAAAATTTAAAGAAAAAAAATGTCTTCAATTCTGACCTACAAACAATGAAGTGTTAAAAAAAATTGTTGTTTATATTCCTTCAATAAATTTGAAGTTTCACATCCCCTCTAATTACGCAACTATTGACGAGTATGTGATCTCACGATGGTGATGTCATAGGTGCATCGTAGCCTTGCCAACTGCTCGTCGGCCGTTCAGTTCTCATGCAAAGCGTGATGGGAAAATTGTGTCACGCTTCAGTTTCCCGCATATGATACGACTGTGGCTTCACGCATCCAAACCTTACACGGAAAACTTTCAAACTTTACGCTTCGAAGTATAAAAATGAATAACGTCTCATGATTTTTCACAACTTGAAAATCCACCATATGTACAAAAAAAAAATCCGCACGGGCACTCGAATATACAGACACGACAACATAATAGACAAAATGCCCGAAACCCAAAAGTGTTCACCACTCGAATATTTCATACTGTAGGCAATGGTCAATTAACATAATGCGATTTAATCACTTAAGATTTTTTTATGGAAATATATAATATATGTTACAAAAATTACGAATTATAAATTTACTACTTTTGAACATAAAAACAATTTAAAAAATTTGACATAGAAAATCAAAATAAAAATGATCAAGATAACAAGGAAGTAATACTAGCAAGCTCAATCAAACTCTTCTTTAAAAAAGTCCTCGTGGAATATGTCGACATTCGAAGCAGTATTGTTGAACGTTGTAAATAATCTAACCATTGGAAACCTCATTGGCAGACTGGTTATACACCTTAGATAAAAAAAAACAATCCATGTCCACGACTTCATTAATCATTAATAATTCAAGGGTGAACCCAACTATAAAGAAGTAATTCATATGTAAGGAAAACAAAATGAATACACTTTTATATATTAACCAGAAAAAAAATATACTGTATTTTATGAGACCAAAACAAATAAGGCGGGTGACTTTGGCCAACCCTGATCTATAGAGTTCTTAAGAGTACGGTGGAAGAGAAAAGGTTACGGAGCGTTTTTCTACAATGCGGACATGCACTGAATTTCATATTTTCAATTGAAAATGCCATATTTGATTATAAAGATTGCCAAGACTAGAGAATTGCACAAAGCTACTGTTTGTCTTTATACATTGACAGAAATATAAATCGCATGGAATAACTTCGCATATAAGATGAAAGTTTAATATTTCTTTATATTATATAAGGATTTGAAAAAGCAACAAATAATTATTAACTTTTTATCCACAATGCAAAATATTGAAGTATTTTACGTAATTTTCATTCTTACCTATTTGCTTTCTTAATTGTTTTTTCAAATAAATTATCAAGATCAAAAATAAACCTATCACCGTTTGTCAGACTATTACGGAAGGTTAATGCATTATCAATCTGCTACATTTAAGAAATCAAATATATAATTAGAATGTCAAAATACAGAAGAGAAGATGTATTGTGATTTTTTATACACTGCCGTCTAAAAATATGTAAATGTACGTTAGACATTTTGTATTTCTGATGATAGAGTAAGCCGAAATAGCTATGAACTTTATACCTTATAAATTTTGTAAAACTAAAATACATAGGTGTTTTTTTCACTGTGTTAATCTAAAATTAGTTGTAAATGAAAAATAAATATGTTTTTGCAAGTCATGACCTGTTACTTCAAAAATAAAAATAATTTTACCACAAACAGATTGAGGACATTTTAGAAAAACAAAGCATAGGAGTAACCTATTCAAGATAATAAAAATGTCACACGGTGAAAAAATAGTAATGTATTTAAATTTTTTCTATGTTCTACAATTTTGTAGAACAAGAATATATTGCTATTTTTTGACCGTGTTATAATGGAGTTCTACAAATTTTATTCTGATTCTAACTATAATTACATTACAAACATAAATTACATAAATTGCATTATAATCTCTATACAAACAATTTGTCGACAAAGAAAAATATTATATTTTTTTGACAGAATTACTATGTATTGATGGAAAACTTTATTATATTTACAAATTGAGTAGACTCGATAATGTAATAATTATTTCACTTCCTTATTTCCTTCGAAAGAAACATTTTTGTATAGACCCATTATTTAACTAGAATACATTCTCAGTGTGTGTCTGTGCGAGTGCGGAGTATGTTTTGCTCACCGACGCTTTGTCAGTGCCGGATGGAGGCTCATTATTTATGAAAGCGCCGGCTCTGTTAAGCGTGTACCACAAATGGAAAGCCTTCAAATTATTCACGAAGGCTTTCGGGAAATGGTAAAATTTCACAATAATTGTTAAATGTGTTCGCACTTTGTTTTAGCGGATCTGTTTAAATTTTTCCCGCCTGATAAATTATTTTGACGAGTTAATAATTTAGACGTCGAAGCTTTGCACTCGAAAAATGCGATTTTGGTTTTATGAGTGATATTTAATGCATAATGCATACCGACATCTACGTATAAAACTTAATACTAAAAATAATGTTTACATCAATATAAACTTTGAAAGATGTTCATTTTGATTCTTAAAAGGATTATGTATATACTAATTTATAAATAAGTATAACGTCACCGCTTACCAATTGAGCATTGTACTATTCATAAAAAAATATTTAATTCAATCGTATCACGAAAGTAACCAATATTTAATATTTTTTTCTATATTTTTCCTTGGTTGGTAATATTAAAAAAAACGTACAAATTATTCATCAAAATGGTATAAGCAGGGCTGTGAAGTCGTTAAAACACGACTCCGACAAAAACATGTGTATTTTTGCATTTTTTCCTATCTTTTCTATTTATGTGCATTAAATTTAAATTGGTAAAACTTTGTACGATTACACATGTTTTTTTTTTTTTTTACTAACGACCCGGGTTTCGCCTTTCGGCATCTTAAGGCAATCAATCACACGGATGTAACAGAACTGGTTGTGAATTAAATAAGAGATCAACCAACTAATCCGACAAATTTTTCATTGATATATTCTTCAAAATGGTCTAATCGAAAGAGTAATCGGAGTCGTTCGTTTGTCACGACTCCGACTCCGGCAAAAAAACGCGACTCAACGAATCTTATTCCGACTTCACAGCCCTGGAAAAAATATATCTTCTCCAGGGATGTAATCCGTCCTGATCATTACAAACAGATATCTTTCCCACCCTAGGCGAGAAACATTAATTATTAGCTTTCAATGTATACCTCATATACCAAGTAATAAATACCTCATTGAAATTGAAGATATCCTGAGCTTTTGTCGGCGCACCCGCCGCGGCCGTTTCCATATAGACGTCCGACTAAATTGCAATTGGCCGGGCGGTGAGCACGTGTCTGGCACGTGACTTGATCGCATCAAAACAGATACAACACTTTTGTTCGGGGGGGTTCTGGTAAATATGACACGAAATTAATAGCAAATAAGAAATTACTCCATGATTTATTTCAACTGTTCAACTGTCAATAATTTATTTAATAACAGCGACTTACGCCTTCGTTGCTTTATTGATTTCCGTCACCTATATCATCAAAATTACTTTTCACAACATACATATATTGTTGATTGAATATTTTATGAAATTTTTTTGATTTTAGGTTTAGAATAAATTTTACATGTTTTTCTGTCATTAGTTATCTTTTTAGAATATCATGTAACACAGCAGTTAACGCTTTTTGGTGTCCTTCATCTCTTCGTGCAAACAAAACCTCGAACTAAAAAAAAACTATGGAAAAAAAATAATTAGACATGCAATATATATATCCAAATAAAGGAAATTTATTTTGAATGTTCTTATCTTTAAAATAATTTACAATACTTTATACGAATTCATATTGCATGTTTGCTTGCTTTCTTCCCTAGTTCTTAGGCCGTTAGTTTTGTATACCTGCCACGTGTAATTCATTTTTTATGTATTATGTAAACATGCATGTTTTTAATTTTTATCTTATGACTTGAAAATGCTCTGATTGTCCGAAAATGTTCCGATCATAAAACATATTGTGGAAATAGTACAAAAATGTGGTTTTTTAATTAAAAAAAAAACTTTTGTTTTCAAATGCATCGTACAACTTTTAAATTTCCGTCATTAACCGTTAATGTTTTAATTTCGAAGTGTTATTTAGGGTAATTTTTAACAAATATATGCAGAAAACTTCTTGATACCCAAAAGAAATATTACTAAATTATATTATTGCCATGTGAGTTTTTGAAATTCCGAACGGTATCGTCGCAGACATTAGACACACACAGTTTGCTTTGCATTTGTCAAAGTGTTTTTTCAATGTCGATATCTTTCGAATATCTTGCGAGCAGTCAAGTGCGAAATAGAAAACAAGCAAGAAACTTGTGTCAGCATCGGCACTGAACGTGTAAAGTGCAGACGGGCGGGCGTTGCGCCTAACGCGTGGCGGCGGCTTGTTAACACTTCACGGACCGACTCCTAATAATTTATTTATTTATGTGTGTTGAGAATTTCGTACAAACACTTCGCTGGCCAGAATGTAAACATCCGAACTAAATTGCTATCTTATTCGGCGTTGGTAAGCGAAGTTTGTACTATATACTTTTTGAACTAATATTGCATTATAAAAAATTATACTATTAATATTCAGACGCTAATTAAAATAGAAACCATAGAGTAAATTTTTCGAAAAAATTCTTTCCAACTGATTTATAATTTTTATATTGGTAGTTTTCTTTATTTGAATTGCAGTTTTTATGTCAGCTATGTTCACTGCTGTTCGACGAAATGTCAAACTTCAGCGATGTTAGTCTTTACTTTAATCAACTGTATTACGAAAGTAATCAATTGCCTTAATATTTATACATTTAACGAAATTTCCTAGTGATAATTTTAAACTTTTTTTTAACATTTTTATATGCAATTTACGATACTAAGTCGGAGTCAATGTCATGAAAATCGAGCGAATTAGACTACTTTTTGGATTAGACGATTTTAAAAAATATATATCAATGAACAAGAGGAAATAAATCGTCCTCGTTTGGGTCCCATTTCGGAAGACTCTACTCTATTTCAAAATAAAAAAACAGTGGAAAAAATTCACCGAACCTATAATTTTAATGATAAAATGGCAATACAGCGGTCTCCAGAAATCATAAAAGATTCAGCATCCAAAGAGCGATTTTTTCTGCTTTTAAAATCCTTAATTCTAATTTGAATAGAACAAGTGCTAATTTTAAGAATAAATTCAAATAAATAAAGATTGAACTTTTTATAACGTAACAAAATTGGCCGGATTGGTTGGTTAATCTTTAATTTTTTTTCGGCCAACTTTTGTAACCAAATTTTATATAGCAATAAATCACATTTTATTTTTTAATTTAACAGAAAAAAACAACCAGCATTCAAAAAAAGCTTTTCACAGATGAAATTATTCCTTAAAAGGATTCATTCAAATTTCTAAGAATTTTCCAAAGACACTATCTATTATGTGCCGTATATGCATTTTTCTTTCAACGACACACGTATTAGCATATCTCGTCAATTTCGAATAAAATTGAAACTTCCATTATTTCCGTTTTTCATTCCATTTAAAAATCATCAATCAAGTTGGTCTAACATATGATTTGTAAAAAGTATGCTGAAATATATATGCATTATTTCAAAACGATTCACGCCGTTTTTAGTATTTTGTTTGAATATTTTCCCAACGAAAAATAACCATAACCCTACCCTAGCTTAGCTTTTTATCATTGAAATTAAATTTTACAATAATTATTTCGATGTACCCTAATTTAGTGTGAACTGAAAATGGAATCTGCTAACAATATTTTTTTAAGCGACCAAACTAATTAAATTATCACAGTTGCCAAATTGGAAAGTATTATAATCCACGGCACACATGAACAGACAAATATTGAAATGAAAAGTTTTGTACATTCCAGTTAGAAAGCACGAGTTTTAATCGTTAGAAAGAATTCCCGTAATTACGCCAAATTCCTTAATAATAATGAATTTATTTAAGTGACTAATGAATTATTATATTATATAATTGGGTTTATTTATTGTAATATCTTAATATAGAACAACTCTAAGCCTAATCACATATTTAAAAGCTAAACTATATATAATATAACATTTTCAATTCTGGAATAGACGAGACTATATACTGATTATTTAGTCTTAAAATTTTCAGACGATGGCTGAAGCCGAAATACATATTAACAACCGTTGTAAAATTTTGTAGAGCCACGTACTTCGGACAAATTATAATGCTTCTATCAAATGAATACGTCACCTGACGTGGTAAGCTCTTGGAAATTACAGGGTATTAGATTGTTTTGTTATCATATTCAGTAACATAATACAATTTCATCACAACCATCATATAAAAGTGATTCTCTAGCCCACAGTTTCTCAACCTTTTTATATCTGCGGACCAACAAAAAATCGAAAAAGTTTTGCAGACCATCAACATTGGATTAAAATAATAAATATGTGTGTGTTTGATTTTTTTATTCAAAACGATTAATTTTACGACACCGAACTCTGATAAAATATTTATGTATATTAAAACAGACAGTCATAAAAAAATATAATTTCAAAACCATAAAAAACAACATAAAATCAATTTTTTCGGCTCATCCAAAAATCTTCGCGGACCACCGGTTGAAAAACTATGCTCTAACCCACTTATTATATATTTGTCATAAGCGAATAAATAACAGTTCATATTATTATATATGAATTGTATTAAGATGCCACATATGGAAACAGAACTGATTTAACAAATGTTTTCAAAACTAAAAATTTTAAATCTTCGATTTTCAAACATCAAACTAAATAGAGAGAATCCTTCTAATACAAACAAAATTAAATTTGCTTGCAGTTTCTGGCGGTGCAAGTTCAAACGCACACTCTCACTAGTCCAGTATGTTTGTCTCATAAAATCACATTATTCCCGAATTGTTTACCGTGCAGAGTTAACAGAAGTGCTTGTCAAACTTTCTTGCATGCGGGTATAGTTTTATATCGCTCAAAGATTATCGAGCTATAATAACAGTTACATCTTCAAAGAAGTGAAAATATTATTCACATTACTTTTCTTTTAATAAACTATTTATTAATATATAATATTATATATATATGCCAATGGATATTATACTATCAATCAATTTTCGCATATTATATATGTAGATCATATAGATAGAGTAGATATATCAAGATGAATTTAAAATAGGAGAAAACATCACAGGTGTCCGTATATTCGAAAATAGAAATCAATAAATAATATTATTAAATTTTCTCTTTTACGTTTTAAACACTTCACTGCAAGCCTGTTGCAATATGCCATAGATATTTTATGCCAATTTAGTGATAGTAATTTTATATGCAATATTGATGGGATTAGTTTCATCATCATTACTGTCTTCTAATTTAAATAATAAAAAGACAATATTGTGCTATTTTCACAATGTATTCTATGACCAGGGCTTATTACGCTCATTGCGAATATTTTCAACCGATAGAATACCCAAGAAATGAATGATATTTTAAATAATAACATATTTTAGAACCACTTTTACAATATACGTCATGGTTAAGACATGCTTCGCTTTCTTTTGCTCAGTTGACACTGTTAACTATGAGTGAACCGGTCCCAATCATAAAATATATTGTGGAAATATTACTAAAAATATGTTTTTATTATTTCAAATATCATGCCTTTTCACCAAGAAGTGACAATTAACTCCTCGAAAGTATCTAAGTAACAATTATATATTTTTTATTTTTTTCATTAAACTTTATCTGCTCCCTGGAGAAAGAAAAATGGTTGTATATTATAAGTGTTTAAAAAGCTCACAAAATAGTATATAAAAAAGTGACAGTTAACACATGAAAGGTGATTATTGTCTTTGATTATCCATAAATTATATCTCATCTTTTATTTTATTTTTTTCATTTTTGTCGTTACGCTACTCTTGATGTAACGCTTGAAAAACGTTGTTATAACACATTTTTCTTGATGTTATAAATTTCAAAACTGTTAGATAAATGTATCTTCAATATGTAACTGCCTAGATCTTTGCATTATTTCTGAAATTTGTGTTGTAGTGTTGCTTAATATTATTGCCATTGTTTTTTATGTGTATTTAAATAAAAAAATCTTTGAGAATCATCTGCTTGCAATGTCTACAGAGCACGAGAACGGGCTACGACGCTACGCCGTGTAGAACCTAAGGCGCATTCCCACCGTTCCCCCTTTTTATTTGCATAAAGCCTTACACGACATTGTGCTTTATTTGGTCAAACAAAACTATAAGCGAAATATCTGAAGAGTGTGGACGGCTTCTTTATAAAGGTGATGTTGCTGCAACGAGGAAGTCGAGCGGATTTAAGCTGCGAAATAAAAATAGACACAGAGTTTCGGCGAATTTGTTTTTATTTATTTTCTATTTCTAAACGTCTATATTGCTGTTGTATTGGTCATTATTTTTACAACACATTTCTTTTATTACACTCGCAAATGAATCAATTGAAAAGGCAATCTTATCTCGTTGATTCATAATTACAAAATAGTACTAAACATTACGTTTAATTATTTATCACACACAGATGCAACAGAACTGACCTAGACTTGTTTGTCAATTCTGTTGCATCCGTTCGATAAAATACATGAAGGTGCCGAAAGGCGAAACCCGGTCGTTAGTGACAAAACATATGGAATCGTACAAAGTCTTAAAAAATTCAAATTAAATATTAAAATTTCATCAACGTTTAGTCGATATCATAAAAAAAATCTCAAACGAAAGTTTTGACACTGCTAAAGCCCTTATATGTTTTCGTGGTAACTATCAACACTCTGAAATCAGCAGTCTCAACAGTTGAGACGTAAGCAATCAGAGGGTTAAAACAAAAAAAAGCTACGATATAACGGCGATCCTAATTCTTACGAGTGTCAAACACTACCTATCGACCGAAATGATCAATCGTACAATTCGTCGCGCACACATACTCCGGTAATATCCCTTCTAATCGGGCACTTGTCAACATTTGCCATGTTTACTATTGTGTTCTGCCGTACGCAAAGCGCTTTTGGAGTGGAGTAAGCGCAAATGACGACACCCTCCGCCCTCGGGGGACGTGCAAATCTGTTTGTATCAACTCGTGTTTGTATATTGGCTTTAAATGAATTTTGTGTGAGGCATTAAAACAAACCCTCTTCACGATAATGCGATGTTTGTCACGTGGATGAATCTTATGAGTCACTATAGATTTGATGAAATAAAAAATTACAATACTTCCTTAAATTTAATGAAAAAGCGTTCGAACAACCCTCGTATCTGTTCTGAAATCTATTTTGATATTAAAAAAATAAACAAAAAAACAATGTTTCATTTTATGACATCACTCGTAATGTGTTAATTGTTACTTCTTGGTGGAAAGACATTATATTTTGAATAATAACAACACATTTTATACACAACACATACTGTTTCCACAATATGTTATATTTAATGATCCGTATTTTTTTATAATAAAAATAACCTGCACGTAAATGTTTTAGGGAACATAATGCTTTAAATAATTTAAAAAAATGACGGTTATCAAAAGGTTGCGAAGAAATGGTCGTTCTAGTAATTTCTGAAACACAAAAAAGGCAATATCAAATTTTTCAAATAAAAAAACTCCAAGGAAAAATAACATACTCATATTAACACATAATATATATTTATTTGATAATGGTTTTTGACAGAAAATTACATAACATCTAAGTTTCCATTAAATCAATATTAAATGTATTGCATAAATTATTGATTGAGTTGGCATTTACTAGATAGAATTCCACTATAATATTTATCGGTATTTTAGTTCTTCTAAGCTTGCAAGATATATAATTTATAGCTATTTCGGCTTACGCTTTCATCAGAACTAGAACCAGAACACATTGCTATTTTTTCACCGTGTTATAATGCATAACTTTTGGCAGCTCAAAATCAAAACAACAATTAACAATGCCATATATTTCAATATAAAGTTATGATACATTAATTTAAGAAGCAAATTTATTATTGGAGAGAGTAAGATCATAGCTTCTGACCGAAAATAATTTTTTACATATTAATCACCGGATAATATTCCATTTCCACCCTTATTTTCTGTCTAAACGTTGATCAACTAAGTACAAACTTGTAAATGTCTGTTTTACTGATGTACTGAAATATTGTTATATCAGCATACGGTGTTGCAAAATTAATTGTTTCGGATAAAAAATTAATTACATAAATATTTCCTATTTTATTCCAATATTGACTTTCCGCAAAACATATGTGTATTTTTTGGTATTCTTCAGATATAAAAAGGTTGAGAGACTATGGTCCATACGGTCAAAAATTCAATTGAACATGTGTATAAAAAACTTGTCAGTTTATGTATAAAAACATAGTACAATAGATTATAATTTCATTACAATTAAACGTTAAACGACTGCATTGAAATCTCAGCCTGCAAGTCAATTCCTCATACATTTGTACGTCCATAGAGCTACAAATCAAATTCAAAGAATTTATAACAATTCAAAACCCTTCAAGTGGATCACAAATGATATAAGGTTACAAGTGCAGACTCTCCTACCCTAATAACCAAAGTATAAACCCGTGCATAATAAAACTTTCTTTGAACGCACTAGGTAGACAAATAAATAAACGCCCAGATGTAATCATTGAACGTTGAACAGGGTGTACCTAGTGCATACTGAAATCAAGGGGTTTACATTGTTCACAAACATGCTGGCATATTAAAAAAATAATTCATTTGAGCTCTGACAACACTTGCATAATATTTAACACTCCCGTTTGAGCATAATCTGCATCTGTTTAAACACGAAATAGTTGCATACAGAAACACTTCAATCAATCAATTTATAGCTATTCATAGTGTTAATATTTTCAAATGTTCGTAAGAATCCAAATATTTACACCTGAATCAAATCGACTTAACGATCGTTAAGTGATTTGATTTCAGAACAGAATTTTAAGAAATTTCATCATTATAATTAACTCCTGAGTGACTCTTCCTTGTATCTTCTGTCTTTTTAAAATATTTTTTTTTTATTTTATAATTATATATTAGTTTTGACATCGACTGAAGGTGTTTGATGGAATTTTAACATCAAATTTGAATGGTTGAAACTTTGTAAGATTTCACATGTTTTATGAATAACGATCCGGGTTTAGCCTTTCGACATCTTCAGGCATTCTATCACAAGGATGTGACAGAACTGACTGTCAGCCTTATTTAACAGTTTAATATTAGTAGATGTCTCACAATTTTATTTCTAAAAGCACCATTTAATACAATTTAAATATACTACACTAAGAATACATCAACTGACTGCTTAGTTTTGTTGTGATAGAATGCATGAAAATGCCTAAAAGCGAAACCCAGATAGTTAGTGACAAAACATATGGGATCGTATAAAGTTTCAACAATTCAAATTTGATATAACAATATGTAACCATAGAGCATATAGACTCATCAAAAGCTATTCAGCGAGAATTGTTCGTAACTCAGTCGCTTTGACCAATCTTTTTCAGAACGAATAAAGACTAACACAAATAATTTATTACTAATCGCTCTTGCTTAGTTTATTTTTATAATAGGATGAGTGAAAGAGTTTTGAATATTTGATTAATCAATCTTCAACTATTTGTAAAACAAAATATGTTACTGCAAATCGCGAGACTGTCACTTCATTAGTCAATTAATTAATTAATATTTATTCACTATTTATAATTATTCCCACGCCATAATAAAAATCCTCAAAAAACCCAGATTAACTATACTTCAATAAATACGCAAAATCAAATTTGCCATATTTAAGAATTCAAATATTAAACTAGGATTGTAGAACATGTATTGTGCACCTTTTCTACACCGTTATACAGGGTTTTCGGGATAAATTTGACATATTATTAATTAATTATATTTTTCCGTAAGTTACCGATATTAAAACACACTAGTCGTCATTTAAAAGTTTGGTCTCTTCTTCATTCATACACAAAATGTCAGAAAGGATGGATAGCTGGAACCCACCTGAATCACGGAAGAGAATAACTTGCATCATGATAATTCGTGCCGGCCATCAAAATAAGGATGAGAAAAACTTTTGCCAGGATCAAAAACACAACACGCAGAATAACAGATGGCTTGCATACAATACAAAGGACAGTCCTCGTGTAATGCAGACTAAATTTCCCCAAACTGTTATGGTTTTCGAATGTGTATCCTCTGAAGGCGATGTGATGCCTCCGCATTTTTTCCAAGAGGGCCTCAGGTTGACTTCAGATGGCTACATGGAGTTGCTAAACACTGTAGTCAAGCCCTGGATAACAAGGGTAGCCAATGGTAGGCCGTATGTATGGTAGCAGGGTTCGGCGCCTTGCCACACCTCTGGGAAAAGTCAAAAATGGTTATCTGAAAACGACTACGACTTTATCAGTCAAAATGTTTGGCCTCCAAACTCCCCAGACCTTAACCCCATGGATTATTTTATATGGGGCGCAGTTGAAAAAGACACCAATCGCACTTCCAGTAATACAATAGCCCAGTTAATGGATGAAATTAAAACAGTTTTTGCGGCCCTTCGTAGGGAGACTGTAGCAACAGCCTGTTCGAGGTTCCAAAGCAGGATTGAAGGTGTAATCGATGCTAACGGTGGTTATTTTGAGTGAATCTTGTTGATAGTATTATAAATAACTCTGTCTGTAATGTTTTTGGTCAATTCATTAAATTTAATAGATACAAAGAAGATTTTCTTTTTCCTTGCGAAACTGTTAAATTTATCCCGAACACTCTGTATATGTAATAGATACGTAAATGTACTTACAAAAATAGGTGTGATGAGGTTTAAGCCGAAATAGCTATCAACTTCTATAGAAATTATCAAGTATATACAGTGAAACCTCGATTTTACGTTTTCCAAGAGACCCTGAAAAAATAACGGTAACGGCGGGAAACGGTGAATGCGGTAAAGCTTCAAATAATAATAAACAAGTAAAATCGTAAAAAATATTTATTTTTTAGTTACTTGTACATACTGTATATAAAATAGTTTTTTTAAGAAAGTACTTTATGTTAGTTTGCTTCTTTGTTATTTGGCACTTGAATCGGAACAAAGACTTATTACTAAACTTGTGACTAAAAGTTTGTATGTACAGGAATCATTATTACCATGAATTTTAAACAACTCTACATTTGCATCATAAACAATAATACGCGTGTGGTGGATTTCAACCCAAAAATAGCACATGCGTCCAATGCGTTACGTCTTACATGTACAGCGGATTCCAACTTGTCCAGACATAACACTTGCACTCGTCTGTGTCAAACTTGCTTGCCGAGATACGGAGATCTATGCAATAAAAACGGTCAATCGGGATAATATTTGTGACGGGACCAAAATATTTAGACGGTTTATCGAAGAAATCGGGAAACGGTCAATGCGGGATTATTTAACATTGTTCTTACGGGAGTTTGACGGGACTATAAAAAATAAGCGTTCCATCCGGAAAACGTATTATGCGAGAACGGTTGATCGAGATTCCACTGTATATTCATAACAAAACTAAAGAGATGTCGTTTATATATTTAAAATAATAGAAGAGTTTTTCTATTCGTTTAGTTTATCTCTGTGAACTCCAATAAAACCCTCATTGATATTTTTATTTCTATTATCTTTATTTTATTTCTCGGTCTATGAGATACGTTACGAAGACTAGGGGTAGAAATCCAAAGGAAAAAATAATAATTTCCAGTAGTACTTATTTGTTATTCAGAGATGATCCCTATTAGTTCAGTTTACCCTGACGCATATTGCAACCAAAAACAGCGGGTCGCCAAATTGTCACAAAACTAAAACGTCAATTGATTTTTTCTGCCCGTCATGATTGTAATGCATTGAAATGTAAAAAAAATACCACTCGATTTTTAATAAAGTTGTCTAATGTATTTTATTTTTGAAGTGACAGTTTCGTGGCTTACAGAGACATATTTATTTTCCTTTAACAAATAATTTTGAATTAACACAGTAAAACAATAGCACTGTATTTTAGTTCTACAACATTAAAAAGGTATATGGTTGATAGCAATGTATATTAGTTCCACAAAATTTATAAGATATTCAGAACTATTGTATATGTATGTGTAATTTTTTTTATTGATTTCACGTCAAGGTCTTTCTTTTTTTTTACATAATTTATGATATCGACTAAAGCTGCTTGATGGAATTTCAATATCAAATTTTAATCGTTACAACTTTGTAAGATTCCACATGTTTTATCACTAGCGACCCGAGTTTCGCCTTTCGGCATCTTTATGCATTCCACCACACGGATGCAACATAATTAACGAATTGATTTTTGTAACCCTGAAACTATTGACATCCGTCAAGTGACAGTTCGATCACTTGATGAAATCGCAAAAAATCAATGTAGAAATCCAATACAGTTATGAAAAAAATGTTTTTTACACCTGTCTTATAGACATCAGTGTGTTCCGTCAAAGAATCATTTTAGTAGTAGGAATATTTTTCGAGGAAAATGCGTTTAAAGATATTGACGAGATATCTCGTCTCAGGCAACCATCCGGTAAATTATTAAATTTCTAATAGTCTTTATCGTAAATTATATAGTAGACTATTTTCAGTAGATATGTGACGGTGTATATTTTTCGTGTTTGTGTTGCAATAAATTTGCCGCTTCAGTTCAACAGTACTTGCTGATTTAAAACCATTTTTTCTGTTACATGTTTGTAGCATTAAACCTAGATTATATTCTTCCCGTGGCTTCTTGCTATATTTATTATTGTGACTTTATTTAGCGGAAGCTCTCAAACGCTTGACGTCTCTGACGCGCATCATTCACTCCGTTTCTATAGAAATGAAAATACAAATATAAGCATTTTGGACACTAAGTAGGTACACTATATACAATGGAAACCAAGTCCATTGTCCTATATTTATACTGTCATTGAATACGTGTAGAGTACAATATTAACTATTTATTATAAAGGTATGTTAACTTTTACTTCAAATATCAACAATAACTGTTTACTTAGACACTACTTACAAAAACTATTCTTTTTTTAATTGGACACAGAAAAAAATATTGATAAATAAAATTTTCATAAAAAATTATATAGTTTTTAAAATCTTTTAATGTCTTAACTATCACTTCTTGATGGAAAGGCATGATATTTTGAATAATAAAAACACATTTTTTAGAACTTATTTCCACAATATATTTTTTATCAGGACCGGTTTCGTTCATCGTGATCATTATTAACTGATTGAATACAATATACAAGCATGTATATTTATACAAAAAAATGAGTTAAAGGTAGCACGCATACAAAACCATAGGTTCAAGAACTAAGAAACAATTTACAGGAAATCATACAATATTAATACAAATAAAAAATTAGTTATAAACCAAAATGTTGACGATCACTTAATAATAATTTCAAAACAAAATTAAGGTTAATTAATAATCCATTAAGAGCTCTGGACAATCATAAAGAACAATCATAGAGAAAAGTAAGGACTCCTTATCGTAAGGGTCAAACCTAACTAGAATATCATTTTTTATTATTCTCAAAACCATTTTTTTTCAGTCCTAATCACAATACATACATCAAAGAGGAAAAATCGTTTAATTAACCATGCATAATTAAGCCTGGCATATTAATACAATATAAATGGCTGATCTTATTTTTTATTTTAAGTGCTTAGAGACGCTTTTGTGATAAAAAATAGTGTCTCCCTTTAGCATATGTATTTATTATGAACAATATTTCGTTTTGCATGATTATCAAACGAAATATTTTTCTCATTTTTATTTATTATCTCTATACAAACATATGGAGGCGGCAGATTTATGTTTCAATAGGCGACCAAGGTCCTAGACGTGGTTCAAGCTCGGGGACGTTTCTTGAATCCCCATTCAAGAAACTAAAAAAAATTAAAAGATGGTGGATGGAGGGGGTCAAAATTGTATTTTTCCTTCATATATATATGAGCGAGCCAATGTAAAAAAGATTAATGATATTTTATTCAAAAATAATCCTTCACATGGACACAGAAACACCGCCTAACTATCTTAAAATACGTTTTCATTATAAGCATCTAATTTTCGAGTTTAAACTTTTGCAATTTTTTTTTTTTTGTTAAGCATTATGAGGAATGTTTCAAATTTGCAACCAATCAAAAGTTATCGAAGTTTTTGTTCAAATTATGAATATTTGTGATACGGTGAAAAAATAGCAATGTATTTGAGTTCTACAATTTTTTTTATTAGATACAGTTGATAGCTATTTCGGCTCACGCCTTCATCAGAAGTATTACATTAGTAACTATTAAGAATATTACACAATTATTGACCGAGTTGGCATTTACTTGGTAGAACTCCATTATGACACGGTGAAAAAATAGCAATGTATTTTAGTTCTACAAATTTTATAAGATATATAGTTGAAAGCCATTTTGGCTTACGCCTTCACCAGAACTATTAAAAATTACACAATTATCCAACTAGTAGTTCGGACGATGGCGTGAGACAAAATAGCTATATCAACTATATCTTCTTAAAAAAAATTGTAGAACTAAAATACATTGGTATTTTTTCACGCTGTCGTAATGGAGTTCTACCAAGTGAATGCCAATTCAATCAATAATATTTGTGATGTTTGCAAAGTCGTTAATAAATTTTGGACTGACTGTTTTCTTTATTTATATTCCAATTTCGAATCGAGAAACAATCGCCTGGCCAATATCACTCGAATTTCCCCCTTCTTTTTCGGCCGACTTACTTGCACTAGTACAATTTTCCACTCGATATGTTCCACTTTGCAATATGTATACGGTGATTGTGGAAATGAGGAGTACACATCTCTCCGTCTTGTTCGCACTTGCGTCATTGCTGTCCGCATTTCATCGTCCGTCGCTTTTGTCTTCGAGTGATGATGTTGCACCCGAATGATGAAAGATATTGTTCGCGGGGATATTAAACAGTTAGACGGAGTCAGGACGAAAACATATATTTTAATATATCATATCAACCCAATTCGAGGCCTGACGATTATTTATTGACTTGACCGAAACTATAACCAAATATCTACTATTTTTTTTGCGTGAGTAACACGGAATACCATGTTTTGGGATATCAATTCATTACTTAGATAGGCAGATCTTTTCAGAAAGGAACTATGTGTAGTACTTTTTACAGTTTTCTTAGATATATATATATGTCACTTTTTAAGGTATTAACTGTTACTTCTTGATGGAAAGGGATGATATTTTAAATAACAAAAAGAATGAAAACGGTCACGATCATAAAATATATGATAGAAATAAGTCCTAAAAAATGTATTGATTGAATTGGCATTCACTTGGTAGAACTCCATTATAACACGGTGAAAAAAATAGCAATGTATTTTAGTTCAACAATTTTTTTGTTTTAAGATATAGTTGATAGCTATTTCGGCTCACGCCATCGATCGAGACATAGTTCTGACGATGGCGTGAGCCGAAACAGCTATCAAATATATCTTATAAAAATGATTGTAAAACTAAAATACATTGCTATTTTTTCATTATCATGTCCTAAAAATGGAGAAAAGAATATGTGCACTATACTTTATACAACTTTTTTATGACGGAACAATGTTCGTGTTATTGCTGTTAGATAATTTATTATGCTCATTAAGTGAATTACATACAGAACATATATTATTACGGTTTTTCATATTATTTTCGAAGATATTTACTGTATGACAAAATTTTAAAAGCACTGTGAAAATTTGAAATTAGAATTATCAATGTTTAATCTAAATCGAATCATTAACACAATAACTAATATACGACTTTTAATACATGACTAATTAATGTAACAAAACGAGCCTAAAAACTAATTTAACAATGATTCTTTTCATTTTGAGAGTTTGCTCAACTTCCAATACCATTCATTGAAATATAATGTTTTGGAATTAGCATATATTGCGGCAAGATTTGTTGTCACCAATTTCGATTTATAATTGTAATCTAAATGTAACTCTCAATTTAATATTAAATAAAACTTTGGTCCGTCTATAGTTTAGACAGTTTCTAATACAATATTTTAGTTTGTCTTTTTTTAATAAGTATTTTTTATTTCCGAAAAGGTATGCAATCATAACTGCCGAATACATCGAAAGCGAATTAAACTCATGGTGTAATATCCATCGCGTTTATTTGCGTATGCGAAGAACAATAAACAGGGGCGGCTCACCGAGGGGCTGTTGAGAGCAAGGGCCCCGCTGCGCCTGCGGCCCGCTAATCCGCAAGTTTAGCCCCCTGGACCGTTTATTGAGTGAAGTTTAATTTTTTACGAATCGAATGCCACGCTGAGGGAGCGCCTTTTGTTCGGTGGATCATAGTTTGATTCCCATTCAATCCAACTTACGGGAAGTGAACAATAATTTTATTTATAGGGTATCATGTTGGAGATATTTTACCTACAGTAAAAAAAATATAGTTTGCCACTGACTGTACCTTTATAAAGGTGGCTTCTCAAACAACGTTTCTTAGAAATACCCAACGGAGATTTATTCAAATTTGAATTGTTGCATATTTTTGCAATTCTTTGTGTCAAATTGTGCAAAATTGCATGTACAGAGTTTCAACAATTTAAATTAGATATTGAAGTTTAATCAAGCACCTTTATTCGATATAATTAATTATAGAATTTATTCAATATTAATTCATTTTAAGACATAAAAAAAATGATTAAAAAAATATTCTTTTAAAACGTAATACATAACACCATCCCAATCGCTGCTTGCAAAATATAGCGGTGTTTTATTATTTTTTGAGAACTTGAATATAAAAATATTCAATTCGTTCATATCTCTCAATTTTAAATTTTCGTGATTTCTTTTTTTTAATAATAAAAACACATTTTTTTAGAACTTATTTTCAAAATATGTTTTTTGATCAGGTCCGGTTTCGCTCATCGCGAGCATTATCCGGTCTGATCAAAAAATCTATTGTGGAAATAAGCACTTAAAATGTGTTTTTATTGTTTAAAACATCATGCCTTTCCACCGTAAAGTGACAGTTTAAACCTCAATAGTTCCTTGATTTCATTAGCCATTAATATAATAATTAAAAATAATAATGTCCAATAATTAAGATTCGATAAATATTTGCAGACACGAGACATCAACCGCCTTTCCATATTGTTACTGTTGACAATACGGATTATGAAAATATAAGTGAAACATAAATATGTAGACATAACTTAAATCAAAGATTTCTCTAATTTGTTACGATTTTGTTATGGAA
This sequence comes from Himalopsyche japonica, assembly GCA_028555115.1. NCBI lineage: Eukaryota > Metazoa > Arthropoda > Insecta > Trichoptera > Rhyacophilidae > Himalopsyche > Himalopsyche japonica. The sequence continues at coordinate 1,261,073 of JAHFWJ010000719.1, forward strand.
GTTTCACAATATACCGACCGCAGGTGTTTTGCATATTTGTTCTTTACAATCCACACTTCACGAGTGTTCATATTGTGTGAACACGGCTTTGAAAATGTACAGAATAGCTTGAAAACTCTACTTTATCAGAAAAGAGCTGAATCTTTTTGGTTTGAACGTTTTATTGCATCTATTACGCCGAGAGATACATTTGGTCGTTAGAGATGGTTTTGCAAAAAAATATTTTTTATCATATAATAATTCGCTCTTTCAAAATAACAATAATGAATTTATAATTATATAAAGAATGTATTCCGTATGATTCATTTCAATTAACTTCAATATTAATTATCTAATCTTTGGTTATCAGATATTATGGCAAAATCAAACATTAAGCAATCAAAGTTTTCAAAATTATAGGTGAATTTAAAATTTTATTTTTATAAATGACACTAGGCAATAAATTAAGTTAGAAATCGTACCCATTCGATTTGAACTTTTGAAAGTTGTTATACATTGGGTGATAGAATTGTTAGTTAACCGATCATAAGAACGTCGATTAGTTTCACAAATAGAATAATTAGTGTATAAGGAAGATTATTTTAATTCGTTATCCGAATATGTGTTCGTTATCCGAACACAAAAATCTTTTGTCGTAGTGTTCGTTGTCCGATTTGTTCGCAGTTCAAACTGTTTGTTAACCGATCACCCATTGTACTTTATTATTATATCTTCAAAAAAATTTAAATAAGGGAAGTACTGATTTTTTTAGTTTGTTATTTGAAAGCCACTGATTTACAGTAAAAATGTATGAAAAGTATCACTTGCGTAATTTTTCAATGTTATATGAAATGAATAATCATGTCAGTAATCACGGTCAATCGACCACAAGTGATTTTAATAAGTTTTTGAATATACACCATATTTTTAATAAACAATAGTTAAAGAATATATTTGATGGTATTTTTTTTTGCAATTCGTAAATATTAAAATAGTGGACCAATGTTTTTAAGATGATTTTAAATCATATTTAATTCTTACTGATAAAATTCAAAATGTCTTATAATAACGCGAAGGTTATTATGAAAGCTCGCAAGCAATTCGTTGTATTCCTAATAAAGCTTCGATAGCCTCCCTTATTTATTTCATTTGTCATTTCTCGCCGCAGTTTCTGATTTACAGGCATCTCTATATGTGTCTACATGTAATCGTTAACGACGCCGTTTTGCCTCCATTATGTGGGAGGTATTTACATCAACGGCGGCGTGTTACGTCAACAAAAATAATGAAATAATTGAGCAATAAAAGACAATTCAATACAAAGGTAAGCACATTTTCGTATCGTATTCCTTGTATAAAATATTTTATAAAACAAGTAAAAACAAAACTCATTTGAATCAAAATAGCAATTAACAGAAACCAATTCTTTTACATTCCATTTAGCAAATAGACAAACTATTTATTATTGCTAATGTTTTACCAAATCTTGTCAAGGATAAACAAAATATTATTACTTAAAGAGCGCCTTTTCCTAATATGCAGCATGTAACACATATTTTATAATATAAAATATTCCATTATTTATTAACTTATAAGTGACATTTAATAAAGTATTAAGCTTTTCAGATTTATAAAACACGCAGATATTTAAAACACGGTTAAAACGGCAAAGTATTTTATAATTTATGATATCGACTGAAAGTGCTTGAATTGTTGAAACGTTGTACGATTCCACTTGTTTTATCACAAACAAATTGGTTGACTAATGATGTCAGTTCATATTTGATGTGTAATACATTGATGTTTTAATATTATAAATGAAAAATAAAAAATTGAATAACATAAAAATCTTTACTTTCATATTGTAATTATTCCAAAACTAAATGCGCTGTCTTAAAGTTTCATAATAGAAAACTCAATGTAACGCGAAAAACATAAAGCTCTGCTGCATCCGTGTGATAGAATGACTGAAGATGCCGAAAGGCGCAACCCGGGTCGTTGTAGTCGTAGTAACAAAACATATGGAATCGTACAAAGTATCAAAAATTCAAATTTTAAATATATTTCAGTTCTACAAAAATTATAAGGTACATAATCTGACGAGGGCTTAAGCCAAAATAGGTATTAACTATATATATATATAAACCTGATAATTTAAGCATAACCGTGCTATAAATCTGTACAGTAAATTCCAAATCAATCAGTAGATAATTAAAAGACTTTTACTCCAGTATAGGTTCTTACAATTTTGACTCGTGTTCACCGCAAATATACAGTTTTGGATTGTCGAAAGTTAGTGCGATTCGGCATGTTTTGTCACTAATGACCCGGGTCTTGCCATTCGGAATATTCAGGCATTCTATTTTACGGATTCAATGGAACAGACAAAATGCTTGATGATGCCGAAAGACGAAACCCGAATCGTCAATGACAAAAAATGTGGCAATTCAGATTTTATATTAAAATTTTATTAAGCATTTTCAGTCGATATCACATATAATAAGGTACATAGCTCTCAACTATATACCCTGTAATTTAGGCAGAACTTAACTTTAGCGAAATAATTGAATGTAAACGCCAATTCAATTTTACATATAAGATAATTAGAAGATGATATTTTTTGTGTTCACTGTATATGTGCAATAATTTTATATTCTTAATACTTGTTTGGTACGCCATTGCGAGTGCTTGCCTATACGTCGATGTACAGCGCATTTTGTTCGTCTCCCTTGGAACAAATGCCAGAATATTGTGAGTGGATCCCGCTCCACGTTTTTGTACTGATTTAATTTAGCAGACTTAATCAGTGGGAGATCACAAAGTGAAATAAATACCCGTCCATAAAATAGCGACACAAATATGTATGTGTATTCAAATAAAATTGTATACTTCGATAAAACATACACCAACTAAATATATTTTTATAGTAAATTATCATATCAATTGAGGGCCCTTGAATGAATTACAATATCATATTTAAGTTATTGAAAAATTTTACGATTACAAAGTTTTTATCACGATGTATATACTAGCATATAAAAATTGAATATCACTTTAATCAAATTGAAAGTTTCAGATTTTTATTTGAATTCTAGCCTTTGCGATTGTATTTTTCTGTTGTTATTAATTCATATTGTATTTAACCTATGAAAACTGTCTATTAGGTGTCAGTTCTGTTGCAACCGTGTGATAAGATGCCCAAAGCGAAACCCGAGTCGTTCAACAGCATCAACAATACAAATTTTATATTTATAGTAGACCAACCTTTTGTAACTCTTAAATTGTTTGTTGAGCCATTTTGATAAACTTTAAACAATCTGATTGTAATGATCTAAGAATTTAATTTTTATTTAATGTTTTCAATATTTTGTATATGAAATAAAAAATACATTGTTTTGCAGCTAAATCCTATGCGTTATGCATTTGAAAAATTTAATAAATAGTCTGTAACAAACAAATCGTATATAAAAAAAATGTTAGTTTGTTTGTTTGTTCTCTATGGAGTCCTAACCCATTTATCTGATTGCGATAAAACTTTGGTTGATTGTTTTGCACATGTCTGCCAAGGTTATTAAATTAGTATAACCAGTAAATTAGTACTGGTTTTGCTTATCGCAAGCACTATCATCTGATACCCTGGACTATGTAGATTGCTTCTCACATGGACAGCTTTATGTGGTCTGCTCACGCATCGTAAAAAACGTCTGATGAATTCGTGTAAGCAACAGACGGAAATACCAATATATTGTGTATACAAAAAAACTTTGATGAGCAGAATTATAACACAAACATATTCTTTGATTGAATGGTATTGCAACACATGTCGTGTATTAGGTAGTAGGGAATAAATACATAAATATAAAAATTTACACATTTAAATTAAAAAATAAAGCAACGTACTTAAGCCATTCTGAAAATGTCCAATTCTTTGGTCAATTTAATGGTCAATCGAAGAGCCATTGAACTATGGCAAATATCTATTCGTATAACCGACAGAAAGAACAAGTTTCAACAAAAGTCACTTGGATATGTACCCCTTATATATAGTCAACGCAAGCCAACGACCATACCACGTTGAAAGCACCGGCTCTCGTGCGATCACCGAAGTTAACCAGCATTGGACGGCGGATAGTGCTTGAATGGGTAACCGCTCGGGTTCCGTGCCGTGTTCACTTGGCTATGGAAAGGAAAACCCAGACAGAAAACCAAACACCAACCCGCCTGGGCAGCGTGGTGTTGCTATGTCCAAACAACCCCCCTGGAAAATAAAAGCAGGGGGAGGCCTTCATCCAGCAGTGGGTCGACCCCGGCTGATGATGATGATGATATACAGTAACCAAATAACTAGTTTTAAACAAACATAATTAAGCACATTCTTCATAAATTCAATTGTTTTTCTTTTCTAGCGCAACAGTCGATGGTAAACTTTTGCAGCCCCAATCAGTCTAACCCAATTCAGTCGGTCCTCCACCGTTCACCTACAACACTTGAAAACCCTGTGATACCACTGGCAAAGCTTTGTTTGTTCAAAATTAAAAACATAATAGAAACATTGTATATGTTTACTTACCAACCGACGTCGTAATTACTTACCACGTTGTAAGCGCCGGCTCTCGTGCGATCACCGAAGTTAAGCAACATTGGGCGCGGATAGTGCTTGGATGGTTGACCGCTCGGGAACACTGAGTGCCGTGTTCTCTTGGCTATGGGAAGGAAAACCCAGACAGAAAACTGAACACCAACCCGCCTGGGCAGCGTGGTGTTGCTATGTCCAAACCCCCCCCCGGAAAAAAAAAAAAAAAAAAACAGGGGGAGGCCTTCATCCAGCAGTGGATTGACCCCGGCTGATGATGATGATGATGACTTATCATATATTACAAAAATGCGAATTGTTATTTAGAATAAACGCCAAGTTTTCTTTCAATGATTTCTGTGGTATTTTGTAAAAGCTCGTTTTTAATTAAAATCATATATTTTGTTCTTTTATTCAACTTTGCGTGTTATTAGATGTAACACGTGTTTTACTTCTTTAAAAAGTATCCTAAGACACAAATAAGAATGTTATCAATTTTAATTTATAGTTGTTTGGAGTTTTAGTAAAAAGATCAAATTACAAAAATATCGTTTTACAAAGTATTGAAATAAAAATATGCAGTTCTGAAACAATTAGCAGTAAACTCATAAATATATTTACAATCGTTTTTGTGACCTTATTTGGAAAAATTATCTATTTACAAGAAAATTAATTTCAATAAGACTTTCAAATGGCTTAACTGAGTTGAATAGGAAGAATATCTATTCTGTTACGGCAACTGGACCGATCATAAAATATTTTCTATATATTAATTAAAATATCAATGTATGTGTGTCTGTTTGTATTTTATGTATTATTACACCATTGATCCGATTGATACGAAACTTTACAAATTTTTTGAATACACTCCCATGAAGATTTCTGCCATATCAGCTCCTTAAGAAATATGTAAAATCTAAACTATTCATGTAAATTTAAAAATCCATGCATAGGTGTATGTGTATCTGTTTGTTCTTTATGTATTACTACACCGTTCATCCGATCGATATGAAACTTTACAATTTTTTTACGTACATACCGGCAAAGGTTTCTGGCATGCTATTGTTCCCCCAAAAAATTGATATATATATTCTAATCTATATTATTACTTTTATCACTTATTAAAAATTTTAAAAATTAAATTGTTTGTTATCATAACGAGTTTCCTTGAATTTTCCTTACTCTGAGATCGTAGCAACGCACGACGGCTCAGCTATTATACCATAAAACTCACCAATTTACTAGTAAAGTACCCATTAGATTTTATTAAAACATGCCTAATGAGGAATTATATTTTCGTTTTTCCCTATGTTCTTCTTCATATCCAATGATTTAGACTCAAGTTGCTTTGACCACACGAATGAAATATTGTGTCATTCCGACCGCTTAACTCAAGACAGAATACATTAAATGCAGCAACAAAAATATAATGAATTATTCAATTTAGCATAAATCAAATAAGACCAACTTATTCATATTGTATTATATTTCAGGGTGTAGTGGTCTCAACTCGATTGTGAGTCAATGATAGGGGAGGATGGTGTTTGGGGTAATAAAGAGGCATTAAATCTGTCACCCCTCTTTTTGACAAAAGCCACCTGCAGCCTAGCAAATAATCTATCCTGCACCACTTTTTATGTCGTTCACTTTGACGCATAATCAAATTTAATATTGTACAACCGCAGTGGAATAATGAATTTTAATATCAGTTATTTCTATGTCCACAAAGTTTAAATCAAAATTCTGAAGTATTGTATGTGTATATCTTTAAGAAACTCCCTTGATTTGTACTGTATATAGACTTGGTGTATAATCACCAACTTAATCACATTTGAATTGCTTAAATTTTACTCGATTCCACATGCTTTGTCACTGATGACCTGGGTTTCCCCTTTCGGCATCTTTGGGCATTCTATCACATGTATACAACAGAAGTAACACACAATAAGCAGCTATAGGAAAAACACAGTCCCAAAGACTAGTGTTCAAATATAATTCTGAAATAATTTTCAAAACTATTGATATAATTATAAAAACACTGAATTGTATATTAATTTGATGAACAATAAATAACGTAAATGAGAATTCGATAAAAGGATTTAACAACAAATAATAATTAATTATTGTCAAAATGCAATTGGGTGATTTTAAACTTAGAGATACCTACTTTTTCAAATTGGTGGGTAACGCTGAGATTAAACATCAAGTGAAGTAATATAGAAATTAAAAACTTGAGGAATCCTAGAAATATAAATTTTATATTGAAATTCCATCAAGCACTTTCAATCGATATCGTTAATTGTATTAATATATTCGATTATAATATAACCTTTAATTTAAATCATGATTTTACATCATTATTATCTGGTTCTGTTAATACTTATATTCCCCAGTGATATGCAGAGCATTTTTTTAAGCTCAGTGGATTTTTCTCTGTTCTTTTCTCTCTATAAATTTCTTTAAAAGAATGCTGTATTGATGGATAAAACAACCGTATGTTCCTATATTGTATTCAATGCGTTATTAAGATTGTCATACTATCTGATTCCTACAGTAGATAATAACGGAAACAGTATGTGTTTGTCAAGAGGCAATGGCATTTCGTAAAACAGCATACAAACAATTTCGATAAAATGTCTTTTTATTTTACAAGTTGGACTTTTTTTGTACGAAAATCGACATTTTTTTGCGGTTACACTTGTTATATATTCAATGATTATTTTAAATGCATGGACATGTTACATTCTATCATATTTCTCATGTCTCTGGAAAGGTTTAATCTTCTTGAATATGGTTCTTTATACATACTTAAAATAAAAAGTTAACAATTCAAAAGTACTTGAAATATGTTAGCATATATCTAACTTGTAGAGTAAATGATCTGTTTTATACGTACTTACAATGATTAATATAATGTAAGCCAATGATTAATGTGATGTAAGTAAAAGAACGATTCTTTAGAAAACCAGATGTCGTCATTTGCAATGATCTGTTTGTAAAAACAATGAAGAATATATGGGTGTTCATGATCGTGTGTCTGTGATGATAAAAACATATTTTATTACAGGCTAACTAACATATATATATCTGTTTCTTCTTCACATCACAAGTCCACTATCTACAACACATCTTCTCCGAGATTCCTCTACTCCTGTGGACATTATCGAACGACTTTCCATGATGCTGAAGTATATCATTTTCATTTAACCACTGCTAACTATACAATTCAAAATTTGATGTCATATGTTTGATTGGTGTAAAAACGAACAGAAGGCATGGAGTGTAGCGACCTCTAAAGTTGTTAAATTTTATTCAATACAACGAACCGGTATCGAAATAGAGTGTGCTTGTCAAACAAGGGTACAATGATTCAATTTGAAACTGATTTGTTTTTTTGAAGTGTCGAAATGTTTCATTCGTACCCTATTTCCCCGCTTATCGATTGTTTGCAATTATTAAAGAAATTTTCACCGAAAACATTATTGCATTAAAAAATCAATCTACAGGCAAAGGATAATTTGTAAATTATTAAATCGACATAATTTACGAAATAAACTGAGTTACTTGATGAGTTTTCTAGATCAAATTTGAATTCGTGAAACTTTGTATAATTTGACATATTTTTTCACTCACGACTCGAGTTTCACCTTTCGGCATCTTCAGGCACTTCATCCCACAGATGCAATAGAACTGACACACAATAAATATTTTGCAATGGTTATGTATAAGAGAAAATAAAAAATACAGACCCTTAGGCTAAGGTCTATATCTGAAATAACTTACATGACTATCAAAAGTCGATACCCGGGTCGTGAGAGACAAAACATGTAGAAAAATACAATGCTCAACAATTCAAATTTTATGTTGAAATTCGATAAAGCAACCTCAGTCAATATCGTGAATTATGCCAATTTGATTATTAACCGCTTCTCGGGCGATTTATTTTTGCAATGTAAGTATTGATAACATATTTTTTCTGGTTCAAAATGATTCAAATATTATTCACGCGTATCTGCGTGATTGCCCAGAATTTCACATCGTCATTGAAATCATAAATTTTGAAGGAGAATCATAAGAATTTGCATGATAGTTCAAAATTAAACTTTTTTTTCACGCATATTTGCGTGTTCAGCGGGGAAGCGGTTAAAAACTATCTCTTGTTTTTTGTGAATATTTCTGATTTAATTGCGAATAATTAATTAGTCTGCGAATAGGGTACGAATGAAACATTTCGACACCTCAAAAAAACACGTACAATAAATTTCAAATTATATTACATAATGTAATTTAACACGCAACCACTATGTGTATACATATTTTAGAAAAATAATAAGATATTTGTAATATAAAATAAAAACATCACTATTTATTAAAATGGCTGTAAAAGAATGCGAAAATTATTGCGACGCAGATAAATTAAAAGTCACTGTTTTATAGGAAGAAAAAATTTGTTCCACAACATTTTCAAGATTTTTATAATTTAATACACGCACATTATTTGCTAGATAAATAATTTTTATTCAACAGAAAAACACGATAATGTTCACGGTTAAAGCAACAAATAAAATGTTAAATCAAATAGAAAATTGATGATTCAGAGAAAATATAATTAACGACTGTTTATTTTATACTTAAGCGATGTTATTTTTTGCACATATCAAAAATCCCGACCATGAAACTTCTTATCTAAAATACATTTATTTTAATATTCTTTGTTTTGCTAAATTCGGTGACGGTAAATAAGACATATATGGTTTGCTTTTAAAAGTGTATTTTAATATCTTATAGGCCTTGAAAGTGATTTCACTTAATCAAAAACGGTAAGCTGTGTTATCAGAGAATATAGCATAAGTTTATATTTATTTTTAAATATGCTTGTGTTAAATGGTGACAGCAAATTATGAACACGTTTTATAATGCTAAGAAAGAAAATGATCTAAAATAATGTCAGTTTTTGTTTTGATCGAATATGACTAAACTAAAAATAAATTATTCCGTTGTCGATTGTCCGGCATTAGTGAACAAATCTATACACTACGAAGGCTTTATTTAGTTGTGCGATCAACGACTCTACAGCAGTGGTCGGCAAACTCATTTGTAAACTGAGTCAAAAATCAGCTATAAAGCGATTGAAATTTCTTTTGAAAGCCAGTTTATTTAAGGATGTACTTTATAAATAGGCACATTGTTTTTTACGTATGTATAGTTTTTATCAGGGATGTGAAATTATTAAAAAAAGACGATTCCAACTTCGATATTGACTAACAACACGACTCCTAAATGAACTCCTAACTAAAAAAAAGGTTTAAGTTTGTCTTGTTTTTTTCTTATCTTTCATACATATATGTGTATTAAATTAAAGAATATTTGATGTTTTTCTTGAAAATAGCATATGCTTCTATTGAATATGAGATAAATTTCAAATTACTAATTTTAGATATTCACTGCAAATCCACCAGGATGGTGGCACTATTTCTCATCATCAAACCGTGATCATTTTCATAGCATTTAACTGAAGTAAAACATGATTTTTTAAAATATTTCTCAATAACCGAGATTCATCGATTGTTCGTTCGTAGAAACTCTCAAATCAATTTTTAAGAGCTGAAAATAACCGCCCTATAGAAGCTTGGATTGGGTGATCTGTAACATTCAATGCTGAATCTTTTATGATTTCTGCATACTACTCAATATTGCCATTTTAACATTTAAACTATAAGCTTGGACAATTTTTCCAACTATTTTTAATACATCGTAAAATTCACCATTACATTTTAAAACAGAGTCCATTTCGTCTACTACATTGAAACTCAAACGATGACGAGATATTTTTCAAACTCGTCTAATTAAAAAAATAGTTAGTCACTCGTCTTTTAGGACTGCGACTCCGATTCCACAACCCTGTTTTTTATCCATCTCGAGCACTCTAACCGTTTATGAATCGACCAATGCGGAGAAATAATCACTAATTAATAGTAACAACCTTATTCTCGCGTTCTTCCTCACATCCTAAAGAAGGGTAACTACTATTGACATCAATCCTGCCCATTTTAAAAGCTTTCGTTAAAATTAATAGAGGATATTCTCTAAATTTAATTATTTGTTAATAAGATTTCTTTCGAATATTTTTGGTCAAACGCTATTTTATGCCCGTTATTTTTCCGGTCAGAATTTTAATACTGTTATAATATTTTTCAGTCTGAATTTGTTTTGGTGTGTGTATTGCGTTGTTATTGGTGCGAAGTAAAGTGTTTACGACAATTCGTCCAATGAGAGGCAAGATAGCTAGTGCCGCGGCCATTTAAGAAATCGTTAGTAGAAATAAATATATAAAAAAAATATAAAAATAAAAACTTAAAGATTAAACTTTTTGATCGTCATTGTAACATAACCTAACCTTACCCGAAAGAAAATAAAATGATATGTATGCATATATAAAATGTATCTTTATATGTATTATTCTGACCATCATCAATATTCTCAGACCAAAATGGTTATAAAATTCTGACCCAATAATAGTTTTATTTAGACTCATCTATAATCTTATTTTGAGCATTTATGTTTTTAGTAATTTTGGTCAGAAACAAAAATTGAATTTTATTCTGACCAAAAATTGATTTAAATTCAGACCATTTAATTTGTTGCCTTTTTTAATATTTCCATCCCATATTTTATTTTGAATCTGCTCTAATGAAATGTGTGTTATATTGACTTGAATTATTCAACATTTTAAAGAAAACGTGCGATTTATAATAAATTATATAATTATTCATTTTAAGTCAGATTGTCTTCATAACTCTTTGAAATAATATTTATATTACAGTGTCGCCTGCTTAGATTTATTCAACCTCTGATAAGATAAGAATTTAGGATCTCTCTTAATGTAACAAGTAAAACAGACTAAGTACAAACCGCTTATCTAACTGAGAAAACTGCTAAGTTAAACTGTCATCTAAGCAACATTGTTGACATACGTATCTTAAAAAAACAACGAATTCTTTCTGCTTAATAATATATCACATTACTGACATGCTACAACCCAGATGGAAAATAATGCTTCCATTTAAATTGCCATTTATATTATGGATTTATGTTATGTTGATATAACAGAATATAAAGTTCTATACTGCAGACGAAATAAAAGGAAATAATGTGGTAATTAAAAATAGTAAATGTTTATTCTGTATTGTTTTGTTTTTCGTTTTTTTTAAGGGGAGGTTGACATATCTTATTTATTTAACTAGTAAGTACCCGGCATGCGCTGGAATACCACTCAAAGAAAGAAAGTGTGTTACTATAAGTGGATACTATTATATATTTGTTTTTACAAAAACGAATAAATCAGAATATTTTACGACGCGTGAGCAGACCACATAAAGCTGCCCAATAAACTGAAAAGCATTCTCACATATTCCAGTGTATCAGTTGGTAGTACTCGCGATGAGCGATACTAGTTGTGATGTAATTGTGTTTTTAGAAACTTTAACAAGCGCGTGCAAAACAATCCACTAACGTTTTATTGCAATCGGATGAACGGTATAGGTACACGTACGAGACAAACAAGCAAATATTCATTTTTAAATTTATAGATATAATAAAAACATATTTTTAGTTCTATTTCTACGATGTCGATCAGGGCGGGTTTCTCTCGTTGCGAACATTATCAACAAATAAAATGAAAATTACATGGAAGCTTATTTAATCAAAATTTTAAGTCGATAATTAGCAGCTTTACAAAATCAAAAGCTAAAATTGTTTAGACTGTTGAATAAATAGTTCTGTTTGTAATGTGTATTCTATCAGTTGATAATGCTCGCGATGTGCGAAAACCGTCCTGATCGTAAAACATACAGTGATAATAGAACTAAAAATTAAAAAATTTCAGTCAATAATAATTTATAAAAAAAAATAAAGTAACTTAATATATTATATATTACTGAAAACAACTAAAATAACAGTGACATAACCCTTTCGCGGTGCAGGAAATTTCATTTTCTCTCTTCCAAAACTTGAAGACACGTATATTGTTCCCTGGCAACACTAAGTTGCATAGACGAAACCATAAACTAGAAAGCTAGTAAAGTCTCTGGTCAAAACCATCTATACTAACACTTTGCCAAAGTACTACAATGTATAATATATAGCAAACAAATGGTACCATATTAATTCAAATCACAATAGATGATATGATTCTAGTTTCTTAATATTGTGTTCGTTGATCTCGATAGGTAAATAATTTCATAATAATTTATTTCATAACTTATTATAAAAATCACGTATATAATATATATTTGAGTAAAAAGTATTAAAATCATCATTTATTCCTGTATCTTTCAATCTATACTTATAATTATTATATATAAAAGAATGTTTTTTTGTGTGCATGTTCTTTATTTATTTCTATATTAATAGTAGGAAATGTTTGAAGCCCACAAAATGTCTTTTTTCCACCTTCGTAAAGTTTCTGAATTATAACATCCACGTGAAAACACACTTAAAAAGTTTTTTACCATTACAAAAACCCTTACAAAACTGTCAACCATATCACATTTTGAGAGTGAAATTTTGTATACTGACAATTCTCCATAAATTAAATTTGATTTTGGAACAAACTGTCAAAAAATAATCAACCAATTCGATTACTTTAAATCTAATCAAGAACCATTTGTATATTAAATAGGTATCTAAGTAATACCTTTACGAAGTTGTCACATTTTGAGGTTATGAATTTCTAATGGCATTTTGCAAACCATCCATTGTAGCGAGTAGTACAGTTTTATAAGTTCACTTTGTTTGAGAGGCATTGCAACGCTTACCGGGTACTATATAAAACGTTTTATATCACCATATTTTTATCTTTAATATTCGACCTGTATAGTGTTCGTTTAACAGAGCACAACAACATTTAATCATCTTAGATGGAAGACAAATTTAATCGATTCGAAAAAATGAGCTAACTTTAATCATGTAAATAGATAAAGTCAATATATTATATTTTTAACAATCAGCCGTAATTTTCAAAATGTTTTTTTTCAAACCTCTGAATAAAGCAAACAGATAAATTCTCCTACACATGTATTTTGTTTAATTTCCATTACATCGTTGTTGTAATAATTTTGTAATATGGATTAAGACAATAAAACAGCATGTAAAACTAAATGTCAGCGACAAGATAATATTGACTCAAGAAAAATAGAATACATCACCGTGAAATGCACCAGTGTTGGCTGTTACAACACTTGCATTATTACAAAATTATTGTAGTTTTTATTAACAGGTCCAAATTGAGATACAGGTCACGAAATATCACAATTTATCCAAAAATTACATGTAAAAATATCTATTAAGAAATGTTATCCATATTTGACCATAATGTATCGATTTGTGATGATGAAATTTGAATTATTAAAACTTTGTACGATTCCACAAGTAGGCTCTGATGGAAATTTATATAATTATAAATAATGTTATCTTTATGTTTATATTTTTGGTGCACATGAGATATTTATTATTATCAAATACCAGTTGATTGTGTGAATGTGATATTTAACTCGTTGACTGCTTACGTCTCAACTGTTGAGAAGGTTGATTAAAGTTTATTTATATTTTACCTACAAATATATAAGAAAATTGACAGTGCTAAAGCTTCTGTTTGTTCGTTATTAACAGTGTTGATGTATATTTTCTGATTTACTATAAAAAACATCATAAGTTAATTTAATACCAATGTACTTTTTTTTTGAATATTCGGTCTTGAAAAATCCTTAACGCTACTCAGCAGTGAAAGGGTTAAGTAAAATACATTTGATCTCTTACCATTTCTCTGAATGACTACTGAATAAAATATTCATTTAATTTAAACTCGCAGAAACCAATAAAAAACAGCTTTTTTTTAAAATTTGAATGTAAATAATCTACATATATAAAAATTGATGTATGTGTGTCATTTATGCATTACTACATTATCTATCCTATCGATGTGAAACTTTACAAAAAGTTTGAGTACACTTTTGCTAAGGTTTTAGCATATATTCATTCCCCCTCTATACCCCTCTCAAAATCGATTTGGAACTTTGCGAATTTCTTAGGTACACTCCCGCGAAGGTTTCCGGCATACCAAACCACCCCCTCCCCTCCAAAATCGATGTATAATCTAATTTATATTATTACTATTCACACTTAATAACACTATTAACAATTAAATTGTTTGTTATCATAACGAGTTTTCTTGAATTTCCTTACTCTGAGATAGCAACAACCCGCGACGGGTTAATTAAAAATAATGCAACAAGATGGTCTTTTATATGTCAGTGGAAGTAACCACTAAAAATGTAGTGCTATTTTTTAATGATACATAACTACACTACACCCCTGGCAAAAAGTTATTTTGTTTATATAACATCAGTTTACTAACGCATTCATTACTCGAGTTTATGAAAGATGATTTTTACAACACCTTATCTGTTCTAAGTAAATAAGGAAATGCCACGGCATTATTTTTTATACGATTAATATTTTAAGCCGACTTATCTCGAAACAAAGTTTTTGAACCTAATATGTACTACTGTCTATCAAATTCTACTAATAAAGAAAGTTTTTTTTAAATATTTTGATGAATATATATTACAATACATACCTTTGCAAATTCAAATACCTAGAAATACATTAATATGTAACACGTTCTTGTCTGTATAAACAATAAATGAAGTAATATAAAATTGTTAATGAATCTTTAATTAAAAGGCAATAAAAGTTTTGAATTAAACTTGTATATACCTGACAAGCGCCAAAACTTTTTAAATAATGTATATTTTTCGCACCATAAATCTACAAACCAAACTTCATATTGTAACGTAAAAGTGAAAATCCGATCACCCACTGTGCTTTATTATGTTATGTATTAAAATGTGAACAGAAGGGAAATACGGATTTTTTTGAGAGGCTTAGTAGCAAGAATGTGTGAAAGAATATCATAGATGCTTTTTCAAGGCAATATGAAATGCTAAATATGTCAGTATGTGACCACATTTGATTTAAAATCGTATATTTTAAAGATTGTAATTTGAAAAAAAACGCACAAAATTTTTTTAAAAAGTATAATCAATCGAACTAAAACAATTACGAGCTTTTTCCATGAATTTAAAAGTATTCATAAGCATATTCTCGTGGCATTGATTGTTACTGAAATATTGCATTGTTTTGAAAAGTTGTAACACGGCTTCAAAGACAGAAATAAATACATACAAAATTTATTTAACATTAAAATCATGTCATAAATTAATATTCAAAGTTATTATTTGTATGTTTATTGAATTCTTCCTTATCTAGTACACTACTATACTTACCTACTTTGTTGAAACACGTTTGCATCTTTCTTTTTCATTAAATGAACAACATTTTATAACTGAATATGAATTGTTGAAATTTTGCACGATTCCATATATTTTGCCCCTAACGACCTGAAGACCACGATACATGGAAGCAACAGAACTGACACACAATAAACATCGGAAGGTAGCATCGGTTTAATACCAAAGGAGACAATTACAAAGGAAAAACACAGAACCTAAGGCTAAGATCCAAATGAACAACTGATTTTACTTTCAATAATATTTATTTTATAATAATGGCGGTCAATTGCCTGTCATAAAATTTATCTTCTTAGAGTCTTTTATGAAAGGATTCTACTATAAATAATAAGCAACCATCATTAAAATGCAAGAGGGTAATTTTAGACTTAGAAATATCTACCTTTTTCAAATTGGCGGGTCACAGTAGGAGTTAAACTTCAAATGATGCGAAATTAAGTAAATTAAGAGTAAATTAAAAGTTAAATTAAGGTTTTAAATTTTAACTATGAGAGAAATTAGCACAAATTATTTGATACAGTTGTAAATTAGGTTTAATTAATCAGCAAATAAATTGAAAAAACCATCACAGTATTTCGTTTAAAATAAAAGGCATTTTTCCTGTTAAATATTATTTATTTTCAGTAGTTTCTATTCCTCGTCTATGGATCAATTTCATATCTCGCTGACAATCATATCAACATGTCAAAATATCTACAGGTGATTAATTTCGAGTCAATTATTACTTTTATCATACTAAATTAATTGCATTTTGTATAATATGACACAATTCATTTTGTACAGTCTTTCTTACGAAGTGGATTTTATATATAATATTATGTTATAAAGAAGCTCTATTATAATAATATATAGTACAATATAAATCGTTTTACCTACGTTGTCAAAACATTACTAAAATAATTTAAGTAATATTGAAATAGTTATTTCAATAATACCATATATGATTATGATATATTCAATTGTCTCATTATTGATTCCACTTATAACCAACTGTTTATTTAATCATTTGTCATTGCTAGGAAAAATGCAGTTATATGACATCGATATATCAAAAAAATACCAAATGGTATTGATTTATAAATAATATACATAAATTTTTTGAGCAATTATAATATGCCGTCGGAAATATTACATTTTTTTGCACTTTGAAAAAATAATGGTACAGAAAATAATTTCATAATATTATTTGTGTAAAACATTTCATTGATTTAATTGGCATTTACCTGATAAAACTCTTTATTATGACACGATGAAAAAACAGCAATATATATTTAACTTTTACAAAATTTATAAAATATATAGTTGATACCTATTTCGGCTTAATAAATCTGATGAAGGGTAAGCCGAAATAGCTATCAACTTATATATACTATAAATTTTGTAGAACTATAATACATTGTTATTTTTTCAACGTGTTAAAACCTTTCATTATTTTTTTTTCTATTATATAAATGCTGATAAATTCATATTATTTAAAATGAAAAATAATTGTTTGTGTAAGGAATGTACGAATGATTGATTTTTGAGAGAGTTGTATGCGGCTCAAAATATATTTATTTTTTTAATCAGTAAAAAATTTTGTTCTTCAAATAATTAACATTTATTTAAAACATAATTTTGTGTGACAAAATAACAATATAAACACATGAAAAAAGTTCTTTGGTTATCTTGAAGCACGATCAACGTTAATGTGATTTGTTTCAGTATTGTCCAGAGCTGTGAAGCTAATAATATTTATTCAAAGTAATTTTGTGGTTGCACACTTTAATTCTGTTGAATTAACAGTAAGCTTAGCGTTATATTTCTTCAATCTGAGAAATGAAATTTACGCAAAAACTCATAAATATAAATCATTCATTTAATCAAAATATATATTGAAAATTGTAGGTTTCAATAAATTTTAAATACGTGGGATTCAATCAGTAATATCGCTCTAAATTTCTTATTGAGAATTATAAACGCGTTATCATACACGCATGAATAACAAACCTTTTGATTGCTAACGTCTCAACCGTTAAAATGGATGATAACAGTATATAGTTGGACACTTAAATATATTCGTGTTAGAACACATTTTTATAATGAAATTATGCCTGATTTTCCTTGATAGTTGTCATAAATTTGGTTAATACCAACACTACTGAATTAATTTTTAAATAGCGTTGGAATTTGTTATAGGTCTCAACAAAGAATAGGCTAAATAGCATAGCTTAATGAATTTAAAATGATAAAATAAATAAATTTTGACTGCTCACAAGAATAGGTCAAAGGACTTGTTATTTTAACCAATACAAGAAAAACTGATGTCTTATTTTCGTACATTAAAAAATTTCGATGATATATTTATATTAAATATTCAGAAAAAAATCGGTAGATGGCAATGGTAATAATATAAACAATTTACACACTCGAAATATGAATCGATTATTGCTATCCGCGCCTACAATTTTAATCCTTCTTATTTTATATATGCATATTTTACAATGATTTATTTAATATCTGATAGTTCTTAAATTATTTTTATACAAGACTAGATTCAATTTCACTCAACTTTTTTTTATATTTACATAAATGAGTAAGTTTACCTTTTTTGAAGTCATTTAAAATATCAGTATATATGAAGCTTTGACATTTATTAAGTATTGAATTCGCTGTGAAAATTTTAAATGTCGACGATCTACAATAAATTATTATTTAATTTAAATATTATATGTCACAAAAATGATTTCTAGTCAACAAAAAATAGTGAAATTTTAAGCAATTTTGTCTTTCGCATGTGTATCATTATTTGAAATTATTATTGAAGTTAGTTTTTTAAATCGATTTTCATACTGGTAACACTTTACGGTATCCTTATATTTATAGGAACCATAAATCTAATTTTCTTATAAGTAATTGTGAGGAACAATAAATCACCTACAGTACGTAGTTTTTCCAAAGAAATCAACGAAAATTAAGCCTACAATGGCGGTTAAAAATAAACAAGTCTTGACGAAGTGTTTCATTTTAGATTGTTTTGTTTTACTTGTCTATAACTAATTAAAAATACTAAAACCTTTTTTAAGATAAAAATAACTGAGTGTTTCTACACTTAAGCACCGGTTCATTTCAAACCAATCAACACAGAATATTTCAGTGTATATATCACTAATTTTTGCACCCAGTGTTAAAACTGACTCAATACACTGAACTGCGAGAAAGTTATTGATAGACTCCGGGAAACCAACTTCATCTGTTCCAGTCGTCAGGCGGGGCGAGAGGAGAGAAGGCCGACCGTCTCATAGCTGCGGGAATTGATGAGGCCGAAGATACGGGAGTGGTTGGACCTCCGAGGAGAGATTCAATTGAGAATCCGTGCCTTAATTTTCTAGAAGCTGCCGTTATAAGATCAGTCCTAGGAGCCGGTCGTAGTGGCCTCGGAGCTGCCAGCATCGACGGCGGTGGAGGAAGATGAAGAGGTGGTAAGCAATACGGTAAAGGTAACGACAACGATAGTGACAATGGTAAAGGTAACGGAGGAAGACAGTACGCTTCAGGTCCTAATAATGACGCCAAAGCTCTCTGCTCTCTCAAAAGCATTCCTCCTGCAGGTCTTTTATATCTTTTACGCCTTCGAAGAAAGCTTCCGTTATCGAACATATCTTCAGCCAGAGGATCAAGTGTCCAATAATTTCCCTTTCCTGGATTTCCCGGTTCACGGGGTATTTTAATAAAACAATCATTTAAGGATAGATTGTGTCGTATGGAATTTTGCCAAGCGGGAAATTTTTCTCTATAATAAGGAAATCTTGTCATTATAAACTCACAAATACCGCTCAGGGTTAGTTTTTTATGCGGAGATTGAAGAATCGCCATTGTGATCAAGGCTATGTATGAATATGGCGGCTTTATTAACTGTCCTGATTTAGGTTTACCTGTAGAGTTAGTTTCACCTTCACTATTATGTCCTGCCATAAACACTGGTGATCCCCCATCAACGGATACCATATCTTCACGCTTCTGAATATACTCCAAAGACATTTCTTCCCGCTTTCTTATATACTCTTCCATGTCGGGGTCCTCGCGGGTGCTGTGGTAAAGGTCAAGCTCTTCGCGGAGAAACCTCTCCGCTGACGAGGAGGGAGGCAGAGGGCGGAGGTCCAGTGCCCCGCCATGCGCTCCCGCCCCCTCGACCATTCCTCCTACAGGCTCCCACTCATAGCTCATCGGGGAACCCTTGGGGCCATAGGCACCAATCTTGGAAACTTGGCAATCAATTTTCTTGGATTGTGTTCACCGTTTATGGCAATTTATTTAATGCCAAACTTCATTTTGCAATGATCTGTCATAGAGACATTTTCAGGAATAACGATAAAACGCACTCAAGGTTTCAATTCACTGTTTCACTCGAAAATACCACGTTTCTTAAGTTCGTTGCAAATCACTTTTAAATTATATTATCTACGTAAATCTAAAAGTAGTACAAATAAAAACTCTTTAATATCCCATTTACGATTTGCATTTCTTATAACCAATAAGATGCTTTTATAGAATTGTTTTCTCAAGTATTAACCTTAAGTATTTTTTTTTTCTTAATAAACAAAATATTTTTTTTATTTAAAAAAAAATACGTATGGTTTTTTATATTTATAAAATATAAGTATGTACATTTACTGAAGTACAATATTACTGCAAAGACATGATTTGTCTTAATTTTAGTTAATTAGAAATATAAAGGTCGGGTTGCTAATTATTTTTACGGCCGGCCAAAAAGCCATTACATCGAATCACTTAAGCGTCCATTGAATGGCCTCAGTTTCCGGTTACGCGGGAAAATTGTTTTGGCGGGAAAATGCTCTGCGGAGCTGCGGTCGCGATCACTTGCCGCGCGTCAGTGGCGTCCGTTGCAGGCGGTGCCTAATCTCGTCCCCTGCACAAACTGTTTGGTTAGCCCCGCCTCTGCCCCCACCCCGGGACCCTTGTCTTTGGACCCCGCGGGCGATCGAGGGGGCCTCTACTTGCGATCGATCGGCAAACCCTGCGATTCAGGCTTAACTTTGTGGCCGCGCGATTTTGTTCTCTCTTCTCGCCGAATGCTTTTTTTATAAATCAACTCGCTGACACAGACTTCCATCTACCTTTTTTTAAATAATGTTACACATAGAGCCGTCTTTACTCGGTTACTTTTCAAATATTTTCATTCAAATTTACAATATTTTAATACGGTCTTCCACTTTTTGAAAATAGCTAACATATATGTTTGAAATAGACAATCCTGTTCGTAAACTAGACAAGGCTTGATTCTCAAATATTGAAATAAAAACAACGAGAATAAAATAATAACATCAGTATTTTTTACAACCCTTTCAATAGAAAGAAACAAAGACTAAATAAAGTCTGTAACGATTTCAAAAATTGAGAAATTTCTTAAAACGATAATTATCCGTGAACAGTCAAAAATTAATATTTTTCCGGTACAGAAAAAATCAATTGACTCGAATTACTACTAAAATTTACTTTGATGTGTATAATATATTGATAGTCTGTACATTTTCGATTAAATTAAACAACTTATGAAAATGTAGCGTAGTGTAGAAATGAAAACAAGAAAAACATTCATTTGTTATTAACAGGTACTTCAGGCATATTTTGTTGAAATAAATTTTGTTTCACATCATAAGCATATATTTGTATGTATTGTAATTACGAATAATTTTGTCAGAGCCTCATTTATTATTCCGTGTGAACCAATATTGTCCGTTTTTGTATTAAATATTTTCGAATATATATAAATTGTTGTTTACTTTTAAAAAAATCTATCTATTGTTCTTGTAAGCGGAACACTTTACAGCTCAATAGAAAACTTGAATGATTTTATAATGCGTAAATAAAAAAATTAAGCTAGGCAATATATCGATATGATATGATTAACGATAAATATTTATGGATTTTTATATTATGATCTATTCATAAATAAACTTTAATTTTTTTATTAAAATGCTAAAAAACTCAAAATATACCCGTTTCATTAATTATATTTATCGTGGATGGGGTCCAGGGTATATTATAATAAAATATTTATTGTAGAGAAAAACACACAAGTCACAACGTTCACAAGTCCTAGGAAATCTTTCACACACTTTAATTGTACATAATTCATCGTATGCTAAGTAAAATACAGCAGTAGTCGACCACCTACTAATTGAATTATCACTACAATACTTAGAGCTAGTAGCCGAAGAACTATGATATTTTTTTATGAAATTATTTATTGAAAATACCTCAAAATGAATAATTAATAATGGTTTTTATCACTTTTAAGTAAATAACTGAAGGTCAATTTCTATTTACTTTATATATTTACTATTTATTTTATTTATTTCTAATATATCTGTATCGTATTAATATAGATACAATATAATTAGTCAAAATAAATTGGTTGCTGATTGAATTGGCATTTACTTAGTAGAACTCCTTTACAACTCGGTGAAAAAAGAGCAATGTATTTTATTTCTACAAAATTTATGAGATATATACTTGATAGATATTTCATTATGATAGATAGTTGTGATGAAGGCGTGAGCCGAATAGCTATCATTTATATATATTATTTTTTTTAGAACTAAAATAAATTGCTATTTTTTCACTGTGCTAAAATAAATTGGTTTTAAAACAAAAAAAGTTAAGCTTTTACCCACTATATAATTAAAATTTGCAATGTTGATTGTTTTTACCCAGTCTTTCAAAATGTTGCTGACCAATGACATAGAGTATATATCTACGTTATTATTATAAATGAATTATTCTTAGACTTGTTAGAACTTTTATATATTTGCACACGAATTATTGAAGTATACTCATTAATGTTTTTATAGCATATTTCGATAATATTACAAATCTAAAATTTTCCTATTGTCTATAGAAATAAATTATTGTCTATAGAAATAAAATATTGTCTATAAAAATAGCTTTAAAAATCCAACATCGTTTCGTTTCTCTATCGCAGTCGAGTTTACAGTACTGAAAAAAATTTGAACAAATAGATTATCCTACAACAAAAGGAGTAAAATCTAAAAACAACTTGAAGAAACGTACGTGTGATTATTCTATTTTAGTATACTTCTCAAAGGATCAAAACAAATTTCAAATTAAATAAATGTTTTGATCTTATTAATAACATTTTTTTCCAAATAAACCTCTCACAGTGTCACGCCTACGACACTGATTCTATAACGACGTAAATCTTCTAAGAAGATTGTACGCTTCGGCGTAAGTAGTTTATATTATAACTTTGAGGAAAAAAACCTGTTTACGGAGACACTCCAAAAGTATACTATACATTATTTCTCTGTAGGAAACTTGCGAACACAATAAAATTACGCGTCATGTAATGTCCCCTTTGCACTGGCTTGTCGAAAAACACGAAATCACAAATTAGCAAGATGGTAAATTTTACTTTCTTTCCTGAAAAAACGTGCATTCAACTGAAATGCCGACACTGATTGAAGTCATTAAGCTCTCTAATCTTACACTATTATAAGTCAACCTACGTTTGGTGAATAAAAATTGTATTATTTCGACATTACTGCAATATTCTGTAGTTATTTCACACTTAAATATCATAAGTAAAAAGCAATTTATAATGTTCATTAGGGATATAATCGTGTACATATCACTGCCCAATTAGATTTTCAAATGTTACTGGTGTTAATATTGCTCTAACCGGATTATTCGATGAAAACATCGCCAAGAAATGGTTACAAGCTTTTTTGTGTGCAGGCAGTAAAAACATGTTTGAGAGGTTTTAAGGAATGTGTGTTTTTGTAAATGCTTACAATATTCATTTGGCCCATGGGAAAATAAATCAATTTGATTCAGAGTGCTAAACACGTCTCTATTAAAATTAACACTTGCAGTTTATCACATCGTTAATTGATCGCATTAACACGTTATAGCCAACAAATCATCTCTAGTATATTTTAACGCCAAGTAAAACATATATTTTTTTAGAAAATCATTGGTAATATTTTACAGAAAATATTGTAGCTAAGCCAAATATTATATAATTCCAAAAATTTGCTAATCATACCTGAAGA
This sequence comes from Himalopsyche japonica, assembly GCA_028555115.1. Lineage (NCBI taxonomy): Eukaryota > Metazoa > Arthropoda > Insecta > Trichoptera > Rhyacophilidae > Himalopsyche > Himalopsyche japonica. The sequence continues at coordinate 1,285,069 of JAHFWJ010000719.1, forward strand.
CAGAAAGCTAATTACAGTAAATAATAACTTTTATTTCTTCTAGACGGTTAAGTTTACTAGGAAATCATAGTTTATAAATTGTTTATACGATCAATTAACGCAGCGGTTAACTGCTAACGATTAATTTCTAACAGTGAACTACGCGCGATAAATTTTCCGGACATTACTAATCAATCTTTTGGAACACACATTTTGGTATTTCTTGACATCCTCTAAGTAATAGATAAGCGAAGTATAAATCATGATCACCAAAAACAGAAACAGTAGATTGATTAAATTAATTAACAAAAATTTTAATTCACATAGTTTTTCTTTTTTTTTATGTGTACAATTGTAAGGACTTTTTTATAGATTTCATTTAAATATTCATGGGGTTAATAATGAATTTTATTTAATTGAAAGATGTTTGTATCGATTGGGTTTTTTTTTTTTGTTGATCTGCGGTGAATTTATTAGTAAAAATGTTAACTCTGCGATCGAAGCATTAATCACGGAATCAAATATGACGTTACCTAAACAGTCACACTCGGCTATGGTATTCTGCAATAATTGATCTATAACATTAAAATAAATTTTACTATTACAAACATCCAATCTTGAAAACTATAATAAATATAGCGAAATATATTATGGTGAACAAATAATTATGCAATAATGGGTAAATAACTGTTTGTTTATTCTATTTGATTGCATTGACGTACGTGAATAATCAACGAAGCGTCCGAAAAAGGCTGCGATTTATGAACCGTGATTATCAGCATAAAATCTACCCTTATGCTACACGTCACCACTGCCTTTGGCCGATTTTAACCCCAGTATATATTTGCAAGCAAAACATTTATCCCGACAGCGGGCCCGAGAGGAGGGGTAGGCTAGTCAGCCAGAGAAGGGTGTAAATCCAACCAATCAGCTTCCGAGGGTGTGGTCTTCCCGTCAACATGTCAAGGGATGGGCGTGTCCTTCGGGATCCCATTATGTTCCGTTATGCAAATAATATTTTGCACAATGTACACATTGGCAGGACTGTCGGCAGAGGGCGGAAAGCGGGGCGAAAAGCTTTTTTTCAGGAGGATGGGAATAGAGGAGGAAAGCTCTAAGGGCTGCCAAGAGGTTCTAAGTTTCTTACATTTTTAATATAAATTATATCATCATCAAGTGAATAAAATATGATTCTTATCGTAAGAAACTTAATAGAATTCTTTTAAAAATTCAAAAACAATTAATGTATTTACCTCTTATAATTCTTTGTTGATTTATGTCAAAAACTATCAAATTATTATATTTCAATTTTTTTAGAGTTTATCGAACTATATGTATGATATTCGTTCCAATTTTATTGAGTCAACACCTTTTCTATATCAAATAATCTAGGCTGTATGAAAAAAATAGCGTCATGTTTTTGTTGGGTAAAGTGTTAATTTAATGAAGCTATCGGAGCCTACAACAATAAACTGATTTAAATAAAAAAACATCGAATATCGAATAAATTATGTTCTGCTATTTATTTTATTGATACGTTATCGATTAAAAATGTATTTAATACTAAAAAATAGGTGAAAAATATGTGAAAAATATAATATTCTCTTCATTTTCTTGGCCCAATACAGAGCAGCATGAATTGATCTTTTATCAATAATAAAACCTTTTATATATAAAAATATAACTTTTCTTATTGATCAAAATCGCATTTACTTCGTAAAACTCTATTATAACACAGTATAAAAAAACAGCAAAGTATTTTTGTTCTGCAAAATTTAAGAGGTAACATATGTAGTTGATAGTTATTTCGGCTTGCACCCTCATCAGAACTATAAACGTAAGCCGAAATAGCTATCAACTATATACCTTATAAATTGTGTACAGCTAAAATATACAGCATTTTTTTACCGTGTAGGAATGATGACTAACGAAGTAAATGCCAATTCAATTAATAGTATATGCTTTATTTTTCCCCTGTCTACAATTGTCACCGCACTGTTTTGAGTTTGAGTGTGCCCCAATTTCGTCATATTTAGTTTTAACACTAATTAAATAATGCAATCATCCCTGCCTTATAATAATTATTATGTATTTATAATACAAGTGGTTATTTGGTGTAAGAAATTCTTATTTCAAGACAATTTTTTTTTAATAACTGACGTTTGTGCATTCCCTGCTTTGGTGGAGACGTTTTCCAACATACCTCAATACATTTTTACAGTTTGACGTAGAGTAAATTCCGAGTGAAAAGGATTAACCTGTATTTCATGTAATTAAATTTCGTTTCTACCTTTTTTCATGAACGACTTTATTATTTTATTCTCAGAACACAATTTGAGTGATCGTAAACTTTCAAGATAGTTAATATTTAAAATATATTTTTTTTAATATATTGTATTAATTGTTTCATTTCAATTAGTGATTTTATTTACCAGAATAATTGTATTCACAGCAAGAATCATATTATATTATAAAATCAACAAATAATACACCTAAATTCACAGAATTTTCACATAATGTTAATTTTACGTAAACTAGATGCGTTGATTGATTATTTGGTAGACTCCATTATAACACGATGGAAAAATAACAATGTATTTTAGTTGCATAAGATTTTGTAGACATAAAATACATTGCAATTTTTTTACCGTGTTAAACTAGATGGTATTAATAAATAACTATATACCATACTATCTTTGCAGAAGGTTTTTATGGAAAGATATATGAAAGAAAGTTCTGATGATTATCATAATAACGCAACCGAATAAGTTTTATGTCCAAAAGCATTTAGTACGTGGCTATATTACGTAAATTAAAATATATGAACGTGAATTGGTTTTGAGTATATTTTGAATGTTATTCAGTCGAGGATCTTTTTAACAATACAAAAATATTAAATAGCAACTAAAGCCAAAAAAAACCATCAATTCTCCAATTACCTTTTCAATGTGTAGTTTTATTTTGTGTTTTTCAGCGATATAATATTTTCTAGGTTTTGTTTTGAGTAAACTTCGGCCCAAACTAAGAAAAATATCAGTATAATGGCAATATATATTATATATTTACATTATATATGTAGTAAGCATCTCTCATATAAGTTTAAACATTTTTCCTGAGGGCTTAAATAAATTATTTAATTCTATAGCTATGAAAATAGTTTTTTTTGTTGGTATATTCAATCATATCGTCTACCATTTTGTTCAAATAATCAAAAAAAAATATCTCTTTTTGAGAGGACACGCTCGACTGTACCATGAAATTGTATTCAGAAGTGCAAATGATAAATAACATTTTATTGATTGATTGGCATTTACTTGGTAGAACTCCATTATAACGCGTTGACAAAATAGCAATGTATTTTAGTTCTGACGATGGCGTGAGCCGAAATCGCTATCAACTGTATCTTATAAAAAAAATTGTAGAACTAAAATACATTGCTATTTTTTCACCGTGGTAACATTAATACCACTGATAACACATGATAAATAGACTAAATTGTAAGACTGTTGTACAATTTTCTTAACTTTAAGCACCGCATTAAAAGTGGAAGAAATATTTTTAAAATAATTAAATTAAGCATGTGGCGTAGACACCTCTCTTTCGCGTAGCTCGATCATACTACGAAATCGTAGGCAAGCAGCGTGGCGTAGCACATACAGTCAGTGGACTGTAATAAAATAGGTGCTTGACAGAACACAAAAAGCTGTGACAGGCAAATATTACGAAGATTTTTCCACCTCTCAACAACAACTGCGGCACGTCTTTTTCCCCTTTCACCCCATCCCTCGGCTTTTTCTTCACATATTCTCATAGTACCTAGTGTTTATTTCCCCAACTACGAAAACATTTTATAAAATATTGCTTTGAAAGGCAAAACAACATATTTTGTTGGTAATAAAACATTTTCGTTTTCTATCAAGCTTTGGATAATTTCTATAAATCTTTACTTCTCATAATAAATTATCACATACAGTTATCCTTACTCACAATAGCATTGTTATATTTTATTTTTATATAATTAAGTAAAAAAAAACTGTAATGACAACTCAATCAGCCAAGGCACCAGAAGTTTTGCGTTTTTTTTCAATCACATGACTGAGAACTATTTGTGAAGCGATTCGAAATCTGGAAGAGAAAAAGCAACACAAATATTCATGTCGAAGACCATAGACTTAAATAGACGTAAAAAAATCGTTATTGACCATGAAGAAACTTTAATCCTAACTCTTCGAATTAGAGTCTCTTGTTAACGTATTAGCAGCCCATCACAGACCTTTTCTATAAGTTTTAGGTCATCTATTCCATTTTTTATGACAAAATAATGTGATTATGAACATCTTTTGGAAGTCATTAAATATTATCATTAAATTCGGCCACATCTTACTTGTAATTAACCCGATGGTTGCCAAAGACGAGATGTCTCGAGAGGAGTTTTGGTAGCGCATTCTTACACCGTATAAATTTATATTAACAATGAAATTTTAAAATTAGTTAACTTCAAGAATAACCTTTAAAAATCTATGCGGGATATAAAATCTGATAGGTAAATTATAATTTCTTTCTGACACAGCAAAAAAGCATTTTTTAGACAAATATTTTGTTGACCAAAAATATTCGGCCTAGTAAGCAATGCAAGGTGATTTATTTGCGGCTATGTAAAGGTTAAAAGTGTTAATATTCGGTCACACCAAATCGTACTCGCCATGCAGTCGAAATATGCCGCGAGAATTGACTGTCACGAATATAATAAAATCAATTAATATCTATCCCCCACGCATGTTTAAAGTTACACCACATTTCAAGTCTTCCTGCATTATTGCTCTGAGTATTTATTGCCCTTAATCCTCGTTTTATTGTCGAATAGTTCAAATGGGGCGCATCAAAAATCACCATATCACTTAGTAACGACTCTTTGCTGAGCTAAATTAAACATATTTACAGAGCCGCTTCAGTTCATTTTTCAGCCCCAAAGTGAATTTATTCCAAAAATACATCATTCTATTTCGGATAAGGATTACCGATGTTTCTGACAACTTCACATTTTATTGTTGCAATAAACAACAGAGAGCAAATAAAATAGCAAGATACTACAATTTAATCAAAAATTTTCAACGTTTTTTTCCTACTTTATATCAAAAAGGTTCAATAGCAAAAATACTAATTTAGAAACTACATCGACTTCTTTTTAATTTAATTTCTTATGGTGCCTTATATCACATATCACACGACAACCACACACCTTTCCTTTTTTACATACAAAGAATATCTTAAGAAAAACTGGTTGGCAATCAACAGTTGAGACTCCTTTTTTGAATGTGTATAGCTACTACCCATACCCATAGATACTACCCGCTTTTGATAGCTGCAAAGCTCGAAGAGAAATTTACCTTGTCACAAATTTCTTTCAACTTATACGCGGCCAAAGTGAGAAATCTGCTATCCTTGATAATATCAAACTGTAGGGTTCTGATATTTTTTTGAAAATTTATAAACATGGTTTTCTTGTATTTCTGAAGCGTACAACCACTATTACACAAAAATACTAAAGCATTTTTTATGTGCGTAAGTTTGCATGCCCTATCCTGATTACGTCCCTGCAGTGACTAGAATGGGGTTGGTTCAACATCGACAAATTGCTCGAGTATGATTTATTGTACAGATACCAATTAGAATTGAATAAAATTGCCCGGGTCATTCACATTTACAATAATCAACTACCAACCACTCGTGCAACGTGAATCAATCTGTTAACTTATTGAATCAAAACATGGGCGAGCATAAACTTTATTATAAGAAAATCTTTGAAATTGTCAAACTGAGCTCATTTCCAATATTGAATGATCAGTATAACCTCTTTGACTCTCCATTACTATATCTCTTACTGAGGCTCATTCAATTAGTCAATAATCTGAATAATTTAATTCTTACAATAATACGTCAACTGATATTTAATCTTATCATTACACATCTAAATCTACGATTAAATCTACAAACAAATATACTAATTAAAAAAAAATAATAATAATAAAAACACATTTTTAGTACTTATTTCCACAATATATTTTTTGATCAGGACCGGTTTCGCTCATCGCGAGCATTATCAACTGATTCCATCAAGAAGTGACAGTTAACACCTTAAAAGTAATTAAAAATTAATTGATTTTTTCAAATATTCAATTTCCCAATTATGTTTGAATGGTAGTTGATAACGGTGAACTCCTCATTGATTATGAAAATACGTTTTCCAAATTTGAATAAATTATATACGTAGTAAAATAAGTAGTTATTAAAAATTGTTTCAAATAAACATTACTATTGCATACATAAAGCATAATTCCTGAATATATCAAAGGGCGAAACCTGGGTCGTAAATAAGAAAACTTAAAACAAGTGTTCAGAGTTTAAATTATTCAAAATTGATGAATGTAAAATTCCATCAAGCACCCTCAGTCTATATCGAAAATCACATTTAAACTAATTGGTTTATAATGTTAATTAATTCTTTTCAGCAAAAAAAGATATTGATAAAATTTACATCTATAAAAAATAAATGTTTTTAAATGCGTTACTGACATCTGTTTAAAAAATAGCCAAAAACTATACAACAAAATATGTTGTTGTTGGTGACATCTTTTGAAAAATAAAATAATATTAACTTCTTTCTATGTTCCATTCAAATAACATTTCAATTATTCACTGAGATTTACATTCGTAAGCTTGCAGCACTACTGGAAATCATAATCCCTGGATCTTACTGGTCTCCGATTTTTTTCATTCTTAGATGGTTTTGAGAAGATGGCAAGAATATTAAACCATTTTTATAATAAAAATAAAATAGTGAATGGTAAAAAAAAAATGTAGTATACACATAGCTGCAAGAGCGCCTGAGTGATGTTATGATAAAATATTATACAGATTTACCTTGTATGTGATGGGACCCGCAAAGAGGTGAGCCCAAGGGAAACATGTTGCTGCCAGGTTGTCATCAAAACCTTGGAACAACCAGACATTGTCGATTATAGAGTGTAGGAAGTAAAACAAATACATATTTGTTTAATGATAAATTTATTCTTTATTGTATCTATAAAATTTTTAACAGATTATATTTACAGACATATATTTTTGGCCAGCCATCATATCCAAGACACCATAGACAAACGCCAGCTTTGAATAATGTATTTCCCTGCTATAATGCAATACCTTTCAGTCTCTGGAATGCTAACGAAAATTGAAACTACAATAAGTTGATCTATCAAATAATATAAAATTGTTATGACCACAAAACCTACACTGTGCACCCAATGGATTGTATCCTGATTTCTAGGTTGAAAATGTAAAAGGGTAAAATAAAACGGTTATCAATTATCAGTGTTAAGTACATAAATGAAAATTTTATAGAGTGATAAAAGAAAATATACATTTCATTATCTTAAATTGAAATAAAAATTACAGCTTAGAATACACTTGAAAGATAAAATGTAAATTTACATTTGATAAGGATTATATATGTACTACTAAGCTTTTTGATGGGTAGTTTTTGTCTATGATCATTAAAACTATCAAAATTACTTTTGTTGAGAATTTAATAACCATATTAAAAAAAAAAACATGTGTTTAACCTCTATTGAGTCTATATTCATACTCTTCATGAACAGAAATGTTATTTTACAATTTATTATGAAATAATCCAATTACTCTTTGATAAGTGACACAAATGATTCCACAATATTTAACACTTTGCATAACAGGTGTAACTGTCATTAAATTTACATTAATATCAATCGCTTTTTACAAATAACATATTAGATTTAAGTGATTGAAATAAATATGCAATTTTTTAAAGGTTTTTCCACACCATAATAATTGAAGAAATAATTAAAGATTCTCCTTACCACTGTATAATAAGATAATTAATATTATTTTCTTTCTAACAGAACATTCATTTTCCAACTAAAATCCATTTCCAGCAATAGAAAAATATGATTTAACTTAGATAGACTTTATTACAATCACTTTGGACAAATGTGCGTTTGTATTGTTATAATTTAATGTCTCACAGAAGACAGCTGTTAGGTTCTGCCAGAAAAACTGCATATAACTAAATACTGTTAAAAAAATTATGACCGCAAAACTATTACCTTTAATAATAACATTTTTGCTGGACAAGATTTATAACATTTAATCATTTCAGTGTATGTTATATGTGTTTCACGATTCAAATAATAGAAGAATCTAAGTGTTAATTTTTGGTAAAACAAAAGTAGTAATGAGGCAGTCTTCCAAGAAACATTCACGGTACTTTTAGTCAGAAATTCATCATCAAAAAAGAAAAAAATGTATTTACATCAGTACTACTTTTGCTTTGGCAAAAATCAGTACTTACATAGAACCATGTAAATATTGGGTTGCAATTGAATAATCCTTGCAAAGCCATTAAGGTATTCCCACCAAATGATTGTGGTAGTTAAATATGATAAGATTAACCGATTAACCGTTAAAACTTGATATAAACCGAAGTTTTCTAAAATCAATCCATATTTAGGAATTTATTCTATTTACCAAAAATCTTTCTTCAAACATTTTCTGGAACGTAAATATCTCAGTCATCTGTAGTTACCAAACACTATTAAATAATTTAAAAAAAAAAATAATATTGCTCTCAAGAATGTATATACACAATTTTGAGAGTAAGAATACATAGTAATACTGCAGAATAGTGTACAGATAAGCCATTAAAATATAAATATAAATTTAGTTTAACATTTTATGATGTAAACACTTGCTGAAATCTAGAAAAAAATACCTCATTTCTGTGAAAAATTGATTACATAAAAGCTTTATAGAATTATCTCATTGTTTTAAAATGATAAATGAAATTGGTAATGGTTTCTAAAAAATTTCTACTTAGTGGCTTTGCAAAAGAACAATTTTACAAAAATTCTGGGCATATTCAAAATCATCTGCTCATAGATCTTTTCATCGGTAAATTATAACCATTATGATTCCATTAGCTTGACTTTACCAATTACAATTTCAGTGTATCATTATTAATTATTTCTACAAAAAATTCTAGTGATACATTATTTGAATCTTTTCTTATTTACAAAACCCTTAAATTACTACTCTAACAAAAAAACAGAATAGGCCCAACAATTAGTGCCGCACCATAATTTAATTCTATAACTATCCCTTTATTTATTGTACAGGTAAAAATGGGTATAATATTTAGGTATTGGAATAAACTTACAACAGACAGCACAAGGTGTGCGGGCACTTTTAATGTAATTTTACATGTCCCGCAAACAATGTGTAATATAATTTATACAACAGAAGAATAACACTCGACAAACAGCATTCATAACCCACATGGTTTTATTAGTGGGTTTTGACATATTGCACTCTGTTGAGCGATAAACTATCTAGCTCAAAAACCTATCAACTGATTTCTTTGACGTTAACAACTTACATTCAATACATTCATTCATCTTTTTTCATCTATTTACAAAAAATGGACACATTCACAAGATTCAATATGAATCAGAAAATTACTTACACCTATATTTTATAGGGTTTACATACACAGTGCATAAATGTCATTTATCAAGGAAATAGGTACATAGCACATATTATTCACCAACTAAGAATGCAGATTAAATTGCTCGTTTCGCTGATGCTTGAAAAGTCAATTTCAAGGGAGGTTTTGACATCCTGTGGATATTGATGATGAGAAGGATCATTTAATCTTGAAAAATAGATCTTGTTGAAGATAATTGTTAAGCCTGCCTATTTAAGATACCTTTTACTGTTTACAAAATTGAAAAAACATACATTTCTTGCAATATTAATTCTGAAATTTTTATCATGTATTACTGGTATAAATCAAGTGCTATACTATTGAAGGTGGATAAATGATAGACTGCAATTTTCACAAAGTAGTTATTATATTAGCATTGCTATTAAAAAGAAAATTTATCATGTTGAAAAAAAAGCATGGAATGTTTTCCATCTATATTGCTTAATCACAATAGTAATATTTTTAGTCTTGATTTACAGCAATTTTTTTCAGTTGTTAATCTCAGTTTAGTGGTTATTAACAATAGCTAATATTTTAACAAGTTTTATCAATCTTTGGCAGTGATGGCTATAAATACACTTCATCGATATTTGTAGATACCTCTTATGTTAACATCGATACTTGCCACAACAATTTGTAAAATTAGCCTTCATATATCTGTTCGAATAATCACTATGTACAACTATTATTTAATTGTAACTACAGTCCATAAACAATATTCATCTATTCTTATAAATTTATGACTCTTTATGATCTCTTTGGTTTGCTCCTTATTATTTGATACCTATTTTCAGAATAGGTCTAAAACAATGAAAATTCTGTATCTATACAGTGGTTTCATTGTCAGCCTTCTGTGTGTGGACTACAACAGGAGTAGGTGGTTTGGATTCTATACGGAGAACTTCATCGTCAAAATTGTATTCCACAGAATTGGCATTCTGAAATAAAAAGAACAGATATCATCATATATGTGTACACGATACATTCTTTTTTATATATAAAATTTATGCATAAGTGTTAAAATGACAGGACTATTTTTATGATAATATTTATGGCATTTTCGATGTTTTGGAAACACGCAGCTAATAAGCTAGTGAAATATTTTTACAATCTAATTACTGAATGAAAATGTATTCTTACATTTATTGATTGAATTGGCATTCACTTGGTAGAACTCCATTATAACACGGTGAAAAAAATAGCAATTTATTTTAGTTCTACAAAACTATTTTTTGAAATATAGTTGATAGCTATTTCGGCTCACGCCATCGTCAGAACTATGCTTAAACTAACATTTGCTTATCTATATAAACTGTGTAGAAAAGGTACACAATACATCTTCACTTCTGTTTTAATGACCTAGCTTCTTTCCTGTCCGCAATATAACTAACAATTGTAAATGGAACTAAAGAGGTGGCTATATCAATAAGTTTACATATGGCACGGAAATGGTCCATTACAAAAACAAAGATAGACCAGTCAGAGGAGTCAATAATGGTGACCGACATATATTAGTTTGTTCGATAAGAATCCTTTGTGATAGTTGATATCTATTGATCTCCAGCTGTTCCAAAGCTGTCATCCTGCGACCCTTACTATAAAGATGCAAACACTTAGGCGCTGAGTTTGAATTTATGTTATGTGATTCCTTAATAACGTTATTAGCGAATTGTGAATCTGTATTCTTATATGTAAAAAAATGTTGATTATTTTATAAAATACATCAAATCTATTGAAACTGATCTGAATCACCAATTATTTCAATGATCATTATCATTTTTAAAGTTCATATGAAGAATAAATATTAAGGAATGATATAAAACATACCTGCATATTAGCATACTGTGAATGTACATTGGATATAGTCAATTTGTTGGTGGTGGTCAACGTAACACCGAGAGTGGTGGGTGGACGTAACCGTGATGGATCCAAAAGCGGTCGAACGGAGGCCTGCTTCCGATTCGGTGTCCTGTTAGGCGACGACTTGTGACTGTTCCCAAAAGGTTTCAGCTGTCGCGCTCTATTGGTATAAAAAAAAATATTAGAATAAGTTGTTTATACAATTAATATGTTCACATAACAGACGAGATAATGCACCTAGCGCAATATATATACCATATGCTGTATCCACATGATAATGTTAATTATATAATTTCAGATCTGAATGTGTTAACTTCAATCTTCTATTTTGAATGAAACAATGAATGCGATTTAAAAATCATAAAAGCCATAAATACTAACGCATCCATTAGCTTAAGCAACAGTCTATTGTATGCTTGGTATTCTTCGTCTCCGAATTCCCCAGGATCATGGCGAGCATGTTCGTACATGTCACACAGTTGATGCACTGCTCTCTGTCCCCGGCCACCTAGCGGGGCTGCCAGAACACTCAGTAGAAATGCTCGCAGGCTTTCGATCGACTGACGAGTCATGCCACCACCTGATCGAGATATTTCTCTTTCTGAAATACACAAAGACCTTATCATCAACATGTATAATTTTAATACTTGCAATGGATTTGAGCTCAAGCAGTTCTGTTGCACCCGTGTGATGGAGTGCCTGAGGATGCCGAAAGGCGAACCCCGGGTTGTTAGTAACAAAGTTTTAACAATTCAAATTTGGAGTTTAGAGGTTGAAAAATTACTAGGACTGATCTCACTTTTGCTTTAAAACTTGCAATTATCAGAATTCTTTCAGATCTCAGAATTGTTTGTATAGTTCCTTAGATTTAATTTATCTGGTTGTTTTTTTTATATTTGATGAACTAAATTTTTTATGTCAAAATGTCATAAATCAAATTTATATTAAAATGTAGTTTAAAAATATTAAAATTTTTGAATTTCAGTTCATAACACTGTAAAACATTGTTTTGAGAAAAAATTAAAACTTTCTTAAGCAATGATTTATACATTTTTTACACAAATAATGTTGTAAAAAAACTCTTGTCATGAATTATACATTTATTTTCAGGTGGGGGAGCAAATGTTGGTTTGTTTTATTTCATCTACATTGGCTACCCAGTGCAAACCCAGTTAAATGTGTGTTTTTTTCAAATTCAAGGGTAGACAAGTGCCTACCTTTGAATCTCCAAATGACGCCCTTGTGTATAGTAAATATCGTAATGGTTATACCATTATGATAAACACTAAGTTTAAAATATGAAAACAAATAACTAATTACCCAATAACTTGATGTCATCCACTGCTTTCAGCCGAAAGTAATGAGATGGCAATTTATGACCAGGATCTAGGATGAATTTAGAGGCATCATCGTTCATAAGTTGCGGTTCGTGGACTATTTTAGGAATGACTTCAATTCTCCTATCAATTTCTCGCTTCAGCGACTGGAAAATTTAATTGATACATTTTTACCACAAATACTTTGTTTAAACCAACTTAAAGGTATCAAGTGAAAAAAAAATACAAAATTATTACGGTTTATACAGAAAAAACAACAAAGTCGATAACATCCAATCAGTTACCTTGACTTATAAGTAAGTTTAGATAGATTTTGTGCAGTTGAATTTAATATAGTACAAGATTTTAATTTCAAATAATATGTATTGCCATGATCCACATACTTTTTTTGCGCCATGTCCAATGGGTAGGTGGGGACCTCGTCTTGAACGCAATGCAAATCTCATTATTTGACGTTTCGCAAATATGAATAGAATTATAAATAACAAAACACCGCCGCCAATTATAATAACGACTGTAACGCCGGACAATTCTTCCGTCATTTTAAAGATTAACGAAATTTATTCTTTATACAACAATGAATAATTGACATACTCAAGAATCATGATTTTTTACTTTTTAAGAAAAGTCAAAATGTTGATACGGGCTTCGACATTTTGACACATCTGACATTTAGAGATAATGTAAATATGGCTGTAAATCTAGAATTAGTGCTGCCAGCAAATGCTTTCAAATAGTTTCTGTAAGCATTCTCAAGGCTATCAAAATTATTTGTTCAAAAATTTGGGATCTTCTCTGAGGTCAGTAATTGTTTCACTGCAATCCACAAGAAACTAAACTATTACTAAATTTATTTAGAGTCTTGAATACAAGATATATTTTCTATCCTTGCTAGAATACTATAAATATTTTCCATACTTGCAACACGAGTAAAATAAGTGTCAAAATATATAGCTCCATTTTCAAACATGCTGTTGTGACATTTTGTATTTTTAAAAGTATTTTTTGATTTATCGCGATGAGTATTTTACATGCCTGCGATGAAGGCTGGGTTTTGTGCCACAAGGATTACATAAGTGACATATATGAAGCTACTTTAAACGATATCAACGTACAAAAATTTACTTTAAGAGATGACCTCTTCCATATAAAATTTCCTTTTAAATCTAATAATGTGCCTATTTCTGCAGTAATTGAAGATTCTCAGACATCTAGGAAAAAACGAAAAAGATTGGAAAGTAAAGAATCCGTTGAGCTAGAGCCTGAGGTAAAATTTTATTATTATTACTATTTTTGCAAATTCATGCCAGACAAGTGATAGAACAATAAAAAACATATTTTTGAAGATTTTTGCAAATTTTTTTAATGTCAAATTGAATAAAATGCTTAACTAGATGGAAAGCAATATCAGTCTCTTTAACAAGGTATTGAAGACCCTACCAAGTCATCTCTCAAAGGCAATTCCATTGCATTGTTAGCAAAGCATAAAAATACCTTCAGTAAAATCATTGCTTAAACTATTAGCGTCAGTAGATATATAAATATATATATATATGTGTGTGTAAAGCACATCATCAACCTAATTTGAGGCCTGTAAATTCATGAAAAATTAAATCCACAGTCCTATTCATGCAACCAATAACAGTGTTGCATCAGCATGGGTATATTTTCTGACCACTGCTGCACTCTAATTTGCTTTATATTGACGATCAAAAAATTATTTCGCTTTCCTGTTCTGGCACCGAGCATCTATACTGTCCGTCCGAATAAGTGACGAATCCCACTTGAATGCTTAATTGTTTGCCTATTTCCTATCCACAATTAAATTACCTCGAGAATAGCATTGAGTATTTTATTTAACTGAAAGAAGATGTGGTTGCATGAAATGTTAGCCGAGATTCATTGAAAACTCATGAATATGTATACTTATTTAAACTAATTTTAATTGTTACAACTTTGTACGATTCTACATGTTTTGTCACTAACGACCCGGGTTTCGCCTTTCGACATCTTCAGGCATTCTATCACACGGACGCAACAGAACTGCCTTAAATTAAACAGTTAGCATTGTCTATATACCAAAGTTATTAATAACAGGAAAACACTTACCCCAAGGCAAGCAGTAAATTGCAGCTAAAACAAATTTAATAACATTTATCTGATAATAATTATCTTGATCTTGTAAATGTGTCATTCTTGAAAGGGTTTTACAACAAATATTAATCCACTAACATTAAAATATAAATGATTTTTTTTCTTTTATATAGAGATACCTACTTATTTCAGGAATCGTGCAAAGTTGGAACAATTCAAATTTGATATTGAAATTCCATCAAGCACCTTCAGTCAATATCATAAATTATTTAAACTAATTGAACCCTAGATATAACTATCGAAATCATGATAATAAATCTTTCAAACATCTATTTATTTTCATGGGTAATTTCTGACTGCTGCATGTCTTATTTATTTGATTTCAGGCAAAAGAGATAAAAGAAAATTTCACGAAGATTCTTGAATCTGCCAAGTACCACAGTATATTCACCGAAAGTTTAACTGAGGCTAATGATGGCAATCAGGAAGCTCGAACGGCCGCCGAGGAGTGCTCCTCGTCCACCGAGATCATGCGGAAACTGGGTGTCATCAAAGGCGGAAATAATTCACCGCGGCCAATTTACAAACACTTTGAGAATTTCGATGTTTTAATCCCACCAAATTGCAAGTCTGTATCAAAAGTTTTGTAATTTATTTTAAATAAAGATAGATCCTTCACTTTCACTAATAATTAGTGTATGTCCCTTTGCATTTAACTAAAAAAAAATAGCACAAATAAACATTGTAATTTTTGTAATATTTTATATAAATAAATGAAAATTTAATTAAGAAAATTTAATTAATTTTAATAATGAAAATTAATAAATAATAATTATTTTTAATTATGAAAATTAATTAATTAATTACCTATTTTTTATTTTCAGGTTCATTTCTGGCGATGTAAGAAAAACAATCTCGGACATCAAAAACAGTGTCTTTGATCTGGTTGTCATGGACCCACCCTGGTGGAATAAATACATAAGGCGATTGAAAAAAACCAAAGTCGATTTAAGGTTCCAACAAAATTTTTGAAGACAATTACATATTTAAAGTTTACATGAACTGGTCATTAATGCTTTATTTAAAGGCCTTGTTTGTTACGGTTGTAGTAAAAAAGGAAAGTGAAAAGACCCTAAAAATCAAATTCATCTAAAATATTTTACTAAGGTAACAACATTTGTTACAGTATCTAACTGGCTTCAAATCTTCTTAGATATTAATGTCAAATAAAATATTTTTGTCTTGGCAGCTTGCTTGAAATAACTTTTTTTTTTTGTTTAGTTATGACATGCTTTACAATGATGAAATCAAAGATATTCCAATGGCGCCACTCATATCTAACGATGCAGTAATGGCAATATGGTGTACCAACTGTGAGGAACATGAGACAAGTATTATAAAAGAAATGTTTGATCAATGGACCGTGAAATATGTAGCTACATGGTATTGGATGAAAGTAAGATTCGACACTTAACTATTTTGCCCTATTCTGAATTAACGTCTTACTTGACTAGCACGTGGGTGATAACATTTTTCCCATTTCGTGGCCATCTGGCATTATTTTAATTTATTCTTCCAACAGCTCTGACTTTGAACTAGTAATAGAAATATCATATTTAATTACAAAAGTTTCATACTTGCTGTGAATGCCCATAAATCCTAGTCTTTATCTTCTCTTGATAAGGTTGATTCAGTCAATCTTAATGACCGATATAGGATATTGCCAGTAGAGTAATAGTTGCTAGTATGACTTGATAAAAAGCAAATAAAAAACACTTAATATAGGATACAATGTAGTTGATCAAATAGAGAGCACACATGATAGAAATTTAAAATAAAAACAATCTTTTTCACTGATTAGAAAAAAAGACTTTTTTAACTCACTCATGATTTGTTTGTGATTCGTTTTTCTCGTACAACTCTCATATTGTTGTGTAGACTTATGATATTAATATTTTATTTCAACAGGTGACAACATCCGGTGAGCCAATTTGCCCATTTTCAGAAGGCAAGGGTAAACAGCCTTTTGAACGAATCATCATAGGTTCGAATGCGGAAGATGTGACAGCTTTGAAAAATACTGACGGCAAGATGATAGTCAGCGTGCCCAGTGCTTTGCACTCTCACAAACCTCCAATAAATGGTAATTTATAAATTGGTCGAAGGTATCCATTTTTTATTATAATATTAATACATTACACAGGGAAAGGGTAGTAATACCTATTCCACCAACTAGCAGTTATATATGAGAATGTTATGATTACTATTTTTCTAATGTGTTCCCTTCAATTATCTTACGAGTATCAGTTAAGTTTTTTTGACAAAAATGCATCTGTCAAAGGTGTTGAATGGTAAAAATGTTCAAATGTTTAGTTTTGACAGAAAATGACAGATATTAGTATATTTTCATCATGGTTCTGTATTTTTTTCTGTTTCTAGATTTATTGCTTCCGTTTTTGAAAGATCAACGATGCTTAGAAGTCTTCGCCAGATATTTACTCCCGAATACGACCAGTCTGGGGCTAGAACCATTAAGATGGCAACACACCTCACTCTACACAAAGAGATAGATAAATTATGCAATGTACCTTCCAATTGAAGACTGCCTTCCCAGCTTCAATTACATTCATACAATTAACAATGTCCATAGTACAGAAAAATAATTAATTTGATATTCAAGGAACCTAATATATATCGTAATTATATTATCATCAGGCTTTCTTGAATTAAAATTTTCATTAATAGTCAATTGCTCGTTGCATGCATAGAAACTTTAGTCCGATATTCTTATCACATATTTAACAGCTCTTCACAAAAATTTAATATAAAAATGATGTATCTTGTAAAATTTTGCATCATTAATGTAAAAAAAAAGGTTAAGCTTTCTACTCAAGCTGCTTGTCAATGGCAAATCACTCACCACTGGCATAGACTCGGAAAAACCTTTGTTGAACTTAATGATGCTGTTATGACACAGGTGAAGAAAATCTGTTGTAACAGATTGTACTAAGTAAAGATTAAAAACATCATTACAAAAATGTACTCATAGAAAACAGTGGTAAATTATTATCAAAAAAATAAAATATAATCAACATGGTTTTTATGTTTCCAACATAAAAAATACAAACTTTTCAATATCACAGCTTGCGGACACTATATAGCTTTGCTATGATATGAAGAATAACAGAAAAATCTATCACACATGTTCCCAATCATTACTATCTCTTTTAAAACACAACTGAGCAATCTTTTTTTTTATAACTGTTTAAAATGCATATCTTACACTTTTCTATTCTCTTAATTTCAATTGTTTTTAGTTAAATTTATTGAGCTGGTCTTTTATATCTGATAAGTCTCTAAGTCTCTTCTTCCATGCTTGATCATGTAAGTTAGCCACGAGATCAACACAATCTCTTGCAATGGGAAATTTTATCCTATCAAGGAACATGTAGATTCCTTCAACATCTAACACCATTTTCTTCCTACAACCAACACACAATACTGTATAAAGTAATATCTTTTGCGTTTATAGAAATTAGAAATTGATTTAGATTTCATTTTTTTCTGATTTATACGTATAATTATAAAATCAAAAAAACTGTAGATGTGTTTTGTTTGGTGAGCCAATTTTTTGTTTCTATTCGATGCTGTGTGGAAGTTTTACATGATAGAAAATTTGCTCTTCTTTAATCTGTTCCCTGCTGAGATACGCAAAGCACTTTCTAATCTGAATGTTCGAAAAATTAATTCAATTTTGTTAATATTTACCAAAATTATCGAGACAAACCAATCAGGCTAAGTTTCTATTGAAAAAATTAGCTCTGACTCGAATATTAATATTCTTAACTTTATATATTAATATCAACCATCTCAGCTGTAGAGACGTTAGTAGTCAGAGGGTTTATATTTTTAGTCAAACAATGAAACGCATCTTACCATTACATTGTTTTTTATTAGGAATTTTCCTTCATGGTTAATACCTTTTTCAATGTACCATTTAGTAGAAAATTACTGCTTAGTAAACTATTTTTGGGGTTTGGAACCCATGATTTATCATATTTGATAATGAAAACAAAATTTTAAATAAATCTGACAAATGAAATAATGTTGTAAGTATGACTATGGTGGACTTTTATAGCACACAAATATACCTACGCTAATTGCGGAAAAAGTGTCATAAATTTGAGTGACTCAATTAGATATTTTTGAAAATAGTACAATCCAGTAGTATAATCCATATAAATGCACTTTATGAACAGGGTAACCCATTCGTTTAAGTTATTTTGGTTATAATATATGATTTGATGATAGAGAAATGTAGATAATAAGGTATGCTCTTTGCTAATAAAACAAATATCAATGGGATAACTGTATTTTTCATTTCTTGTATTATTATATGTATTCTATAATAAGTATTACTGGCCAAAAACTTCTTCATAAAAATTAGAGTATAATAATAGCAATCAAATTTAAGTTTAACTGCAACTACAGTGGATTTCTCTTATTTAGATTTTGAATGCTTAGAACACAATAAATATATATATTTTTTGCAGATAATAAACATTATCTTGTTATAATCAGTACTTGTGTGTATGCTACTGATAATTTTTTAATATGTAATGATATTTGATCATTTAGAGTGTCCGTTACAGGAGCTTATCTTATTGTATTTCTTTGTATATCCATCAGGGTTCATCGTCTGCCATCTCCAAAAATCAGCACCTAGAAAGAAAGGTAACTTTATGAATGTAAATTAAGTAAGTATCTGCCTTAAAGCTGGGAATGATACAGGAAGGT
The DNA here is from genome assembly GCA_028555115.1 of Himalopsyche japonica. Taxonomy (NCBI): domain Eukaryota; kingdom Metazoa; phylum Arthropoda; class Insecta; order Trichoptera; family Rhyacophilidae; genus Himalopsyche; species Himalopsyche japonica. The sequence goes on from JAHFWJ010000719.1 coordinate 1,304,710, forward strand.
GTAAGCTTATTTACAATCAGACTTCAGTGATTAGGTTTGTGTTTATAGACTCATTGGTATAATTTGTGAGGAAACGAAGAATCAGTGACACCGTTTGGTGGGTGAATGCTCCAAATAAGAAACAAATATAGCCGAAGAAAGAGATTCTGTTGTACAAATGAAAGTTTTGATCGAGTTTTTATGACTTACATTTATATCCCTGAACTTCGCTGTAAAATTAACATGTTCACTTCTGAGCCATATAAAGGTGTTCTAATAATGTTCATATTTATCAAAAGCGGTGCTAAACATTTTATGGATATTATCAGGATGAATAAGTCTATATTTTAACACAAAAATTAGCTTGCACAATAAATTTTAACATAATCTTTTGGTATCGACTATCAACACAGCCATCCCAACCATTCAAACATCAACAGTCAGCGAGTTAATAACTATATCAAAAAGCAACATTTTGTGTTTAAATTATATTGACAAATCATCACTTGAAATGCAATCAGTTCAATCAAAATTCTGAGACCAACTCTCTTAATTTCCATCTACATAAAATAGATTTGATTGCTAAACAACTATATGCTGAAGTGCCTTTATAATAAGATTACGCATTCACCGTAGAACAGTTGGACTGACTAGAGTGATGTTTCACTTTTTTTTTCACTCCTAGATGATCTAATCAGATTTGTTTGATTTAATGACAAAGCACTTTACAAACATAAATTAACAATAGACAAAACTATTTTTTGCGGATTTAATTTCTAGGTAATTGGATCACTATACTGTCAAAACCAAGGTAAAAACAAATATAGATTTAATCTAACATTAGCAGACAATTCCTAGTTGCCCCCAATAACAGGATTAACTAACCCTGTAAGCATAAATTATTTCGGAACCTTAATGATTTTTGAATAAACAAAAAACACTATTTATTAATTCTTACACATATCTTCCAGTGATAGCTTTGAAGTCCAGTTGAGCTCTTTCTTGGCTAGGCTGGGATCAGCCCACATGGCGCAAATATCTCCTGCTCGTCTTCCTTCCATTTTAAGTGGAACATGAGCTCCTGTAACCCGTTCAAAGACCTCTACTAACTGTCGAACAGAGACTCCTTTTCCTGTTCCCAAATTGTATGCCTATTCAAATAGATAATAAAAAACATTTATACTGAAATATAGCAATCAGAAAAAGTTTGTGATTTAATATATTCTTTAGAATCTGCTCAAAACACAATAAAAAACATTAAGCAATGTGTGAAACAAAGACAAACCAATTTTTTTCTTCTAAATGAACTTAATTTAATTTATATTATCGCCTGAAAATGCTTAATAGAATTTCAATATCAAATTAAATTATTGAAACTTTGTGCGATTCCCTATGTTTTGTCACTAATGGCTATAGTTTCGCCTTTCGGCACCTTCAAGTATTTTATGATACAGATGCAACAGAACTTACACTATTCATTTACGTTACCTAATGTTTAATTTCCACTGTTACTCACCAATTTGTGATAAGTGAAAAATTATCCATTTGCATTTTAATGATAATTAATTATTTGTTGTTGAATCCTTTCACCAAAGGCTCATTTATAATAGCTTTGTAATTAATTCTTCTTTTATACAACCAATGCTAACTGTTTATTTTGTGTAAATTCTGTTGCATCCATATGATGGAATACATGAAGATATTGAAAGGTGAAACCCGGGTTGTTTGTAGCAAAACATGTGGAATTGTACAGAGCTTCGATAATTCAAATTTGCTTTGATTTAAATAAAGATAAGAATTTCAACTTATGTTTAATTTAACTCTGGTCTTTGCAGTAAAGCATATTAAACAGTTCAATTTAATTTTTACAGTGATAAAGATATTTCTAGAATCCAAAAGCCAAGATTAGGAGTAAACCTACTTTTAACCCTAAATGCGTTGAATTTAAGAGCTTCAAAGCTGCAACATGGCCACCAGCTAAATCCATTACGTGAATGTAATCTCTCACACCTGAAAAATCAAATTGTTAATTAATTTTACAATACAAAGCAGTAGTTAACTCTATTGTGACTATATAATAGCTGTTGCGCAATTTTGCATACCCAAAACTTAGTAGATAATCTGTGTGATATAAAATAAAAACACCTGTGCCATCTTCCGTTGCATAGTCGGTTCCAAAGATTGTTAATGCCGGTTTTTTCCCCAACGCAACCTGCGCCATGTACGGCATAATGTTGGCAAATTCTTTGGTTGGATCCTCCCCAATCAATCCTGACTGATGAGCACCGACAGGATTAAAGTAACGCAGTGCAATTATGTTCCAAGCCTAAGAATTACATGAAACAGATTAGTGAATTGTTTATTATGATAATTTTACAAACACATTTTCTTACAATTAACTTTGTATAAATCCAATTTAATTTCTTTGTAGATAAAATTATTAGGTGTCGATTATTACAGTTTTATTTTTGAAATTAAACACTATTAGAATTGTATTATTTCTACTTTTTTATATCAATCCTAAATTGTCATTTTGGACTTGCTAGAAAAATTTCAGCTTCAAAAAGCATCTTGTTCAAAATTCAATATAGCATATTAAATTGCTTGTTCCAATCATAAATAAATGTCAACAGTTATTGTGAATGCACAGTTACCCTGTCAAAATTATGTTTTGTTGTCTGTGATTTAAGTAGCAACCCTATAACCAAAAAGTAATTTCATTTTCTTATTCTTTATATTTTAATTTTTATTTTAATTCATTCAATAACATCAAAATTAGATTAATGTTTGAAAATAATAATATGGATTTGGCACCTTATCTGCTACTGATAAATCCTTTAGCATCTCTTCAATGAAATATTTTGTTCGGCCGTATACGTTAGTTATTGTGCCTGTCGGGTGATCTTCTGTGATGGGAAGTGACTCTGGTTCTCCATATACAGTACAGGAACTAGAGAATACTAGTTGAAAGCAACAATGTCGTCTCATCACCTATTAAAAAAATACAGTTTAGTTTTCAAATTATATTTTACTATAAAACAGTTTAAATACTTAAAAAATTCAATTAAATATAACAAACCAAATTTATCAATATTATTCATGATGCTCTAGAAGATGTCTTTTCATTAAATATTTCCAACGTTGAGTGATTTTTCACCAGGGAAGCAGCAGAAGGAAATCTTTAAGCCAAGGATGTCAAGTAACAACACCAAATGGATATATTTCTCTATATTCTATTATAATCTAATTCAAAAACTATGTCAATTTCTTAATTTTTAGTATGTATCTTTATCTTGTGTAGACTTTAAAAAAAAAATTTAAATAATGAAACATATATAAATAGATTTATTTTGAGGTAGATGGATATCTTATCTTTTATATATGATAGTTATGGGATGGATCTGCCATGTAAAAAGACGATTGGGTGTATATAGAAAAAATTCCTCACCTCTAGTAAATTTAGCATGCCGAGAAGGTTGTTTTGATAATACATTAGAGGTTGCAGCATAGATTCGCCCACTGCCTTCAGTGCAGCAAAATGAATGACGCAGTGTATAGTGTGCTGAAATACATAAAGTTTGTTAATAATGTCAAATAACTAAAAAATAAACTAACATCAAATATTAAGTTTTCGTCGTAATATGTTATATAACTCCACTACTGGGTTCTCTAAATTGTTTTTTAAGCAGCTCCTGCAATAATTTAATTTAATTTAATTAAACAGTGCTTTTCAATATTCACAACACCTTATAAGACCTTGTGATTTCATTGAGTCTAATGTTGACTGTTTTTTGTCTCTCCTACTTCTATTACCACACTTCAACACAAAATCTTTCTCTTTCTTAACTGATTGAAGAATTGTGAATGAAGATGGCTGAAAATATAATATACTCCCTCACAATCAGTTAAAGCAAAAAAATGTTAACAAAATACTAATTTCAAGAATATATCTTGCAATTTTCATTTTATTTTTAGGTTATTTACCTTATTGAAAACATTTTCTAATGCATCCTTATCGAGAAGATCACATTCATAGAATTCCACCGTCTTTCCGGTGATTTCCTCAACCTTTTTCAATGCAGCAGATCCTTCTGCTCCTCCCACTGCATTGGCAAAATTGTCCAAAGCTACCACTTCATATCCGGCTTCCAGGAGTTCCACAACGCAGTGACTGCCAATGTATCCTGCACCACCCGTTACCAATACCGTTTGGAACACCATTTCCTTCCTGTTGGGATAGTTTTATATTAATTAATGTATTAAAAACAAACATTATTCTTTATTTCACTAAAATTGAAGTAATAAGATTTATTTGTCAATGAAATCAAAAAATCACAACTTTAGCCAACCATAAATATAGAAAAGACAATCACACGGTGAAAAAAATATCAATGTATTTTAGTTCTACAAAATTGTTATTTTTTAAGACATGGTTGATAGCTATTTCGGCTCACACCATCGTCAGAACTATGTTTAAACGAACATTCGCAAAAGAGTTTTCTAGCAAGATTTAGTTATTTTTTATATAACAAATTATTTATTGTCGCTATCTCATAACCATTATTATGGGCTATGCATTTTATAGTCTGCAGTTCTAAACTGCAGACTATAAAATGCATATAAAATTTATTATATAAAAAACAACTAAATCTTGCTAGAAAGCTCATTTGGGAATGTTCGTTTCAGCATAGTTCTGACGATGGCGTGAGCCGAAATAGCTATCAACTATATCTTAAAAAATAATAATTTTGTAGAACTAAAATACATTGATATTTTTTTCACCGTGTTATAATGGAGCTCTACCAAGTGAATGCCAATTCAATCAATAAAAAGACAATCACTTGGTAAATAAAGTTTGGCCACCTATACTCTACATTCATCTATCAGCTACCTTCAATGTATATCTATGCCATAGTACATGGTAATCATCTACCCGCATATATAATACTAACATATTAATTACACGGTAGTAAGTAATAGAAATAATAAATAAATATTTCATTAGTGGGAACTAGCTATTTATTGGATACAAATCACTATCAAAACTAGAAGGTATTCAACATGATTCTAGCAAGGCAAACAAGCAAACAAACAATATAATATCTTAATTATTTTGTTGCACATTTTTAAAGTGCTAATTATATTTTTTTCTTTTCTAAAACTGACATAAGTAATTATTTAATTAAAGTAAATTTCCATATATTTTTGAGTGGAAACAGAAAATTGTTGCTTTTATATATATATATATTTTTAATTGCTGAAACTTTATACATTTCTATATGTTTTGTCAATCACGACCGGGTTTTGCATTTCGACAACTTCAGGCGTTATATCACACGGATACAATAGAACTGACACATAGCAGACCGATTGCATCAGTCACACACAAGAGAAATTACACAGAAAAAATTTGTTATATCTGAAATATTTTTAATAACTAAGTAGTGATTTGATAATAATGGTATTCAATTTTGGATATGAAGAAGAATTAAGTCATTATAAAACAGTTTCTCATGTACCGAATACCAGTATAATATAATATGGAACAATATTTCCTGTAGGCTCTCTTCATTATTACGGAATAAACTAACCACAAAAATATTATATTATCGAAAATAACTTGTATTCAAAAGCTTTTCCGAAACTCTTAATTTAATGATGTGCTTCCAAATGCTACAACATTTCAACTGTATGAACAAATCAATGTATTTTTAAACACTTTGCGATAATTTTTTATTAAAAAATTGGCCCATCACAAACTTGTTTTATATGAATTGATTAGGTTATTGTTTGCAACTATTAAAAACACGTGAATAATCAGTACTGCAGTTGTAATATTCTCAGAGGGTATCGGGAACGCAGCTTTGTATACCTTGTATTATAATACACATGTGTACGTACCAGCAATATTGTATACCTTTTGATATACATATGTTTGCATTGGTAGATTATTCTATAAGCAAAAGAGAGGTGCAGTTGGGACCCGAAAATAGACTCAATTTAAGCAACATATTACATTTTATATTTAATTTCTAATAATCTACAATATTACAAAAATTACAGTGCATTGTTTTTTAATTTTTAGTTTCATGTCCGTTTGCGTTTTACGCCTTTGCTATTGATATATATATGATAAAGAGCTTATTTTTTGCTTTCTGATAAATATGGCCTCCAAATTGCGCCTAAGGCCTTTCAAGTGCATAATCGGTCACTTTATAACCTAACATATATTTACATTCATATTTTTATAATATTGTAATTAAACGAACTTAAACGAATTTTAAAAATAGTATGTAGGAAAAATAAATTTAACCGTTTTAGTGCTAAGCAATTTTGGCAAAAATGAATGAAAATTGCTATACACATATTGATTAATTTAGAGGAAAAAATAATGGTGTCAAATAAAACACTCTAACTTAGACAAATATCAATCAATTTTATTAATTATTTTTGCATTATAAAGATAAAATGTTTATTGTTTATTAATGTTTATTAAACATAAAGTGATATCAATATTATTGTATTTTATTTCTTTTAGAAAATAAAAAATCAAAAAAAAATAGCTCAACAATTATGTTTTGCCGCACAAATAGCTACTAATAACTACTAATTGTTGGCCTTCTCGTTATTCCCATTTCGAGTATGACAGCAATAAAGGCTTTCATTTCGTATATTGTTGTCGGCGTCCACTTTTTTGCTCGAGAATTATCCGATACAGTGTGCGAGGCCAAAAACTGTGCAGCATATCGATTTGTTTCCCTTACGATTGGTTTCGAGCAGTGATATTTTAAAATAATATAAAAAACGATAAAAGTTATTTTTAAATGTATAAGAATGCACTCTCATTACAAATTACGCGCGAGGTTAGCGTACGTGCACTCCCGCGGAGCACCGAAAACACATTGAAACTCGCAGCGCTTTTGCGCTGCGCCGCAATTTTCGATACAAACGATCGCAGCGCTTTTGCGCCGCGTAGCATTCTAACGGTTAAGTAAGTAATTATTATTTCACTTCTTAAGGGAGCAAAACATATGTCATAAATAGCAATACATTAAGTGGAATAAAAAAGTTATCAATTTTAATTGCATACTAAAATAAACTTTAAACCATAAAGTAACCTGCGAATCCATAGAAAAAAAGGATTTAAATTATTTTATTATTGTTATAAACTTATTTCAATATAAAAACATTAAATTTAAATGGTTGAAACTTTATACGATTCCTGATATTTTGTCACTGACAAACCGGGTTTCGCTTTTCAGTACTCCAGACATTCTATCACATGGATGCAACAGAACTGACCGTATCCGAAAAATTCGTATGATAGAATGCCTGAAGATTCCGAAAGGACGTAACCCGAGTCGTTAGTGACAAAACATGTGAAATTGTAAAAAGTTTCAACAATTCAAATTTTATAATTAAATCCATCAGGTTACCTTCAGTCGATATAATAAATTAAAATTATTATTTTATTCTGGTTGTAAAATATTCAAATTTCTATTAGTATGTCTGAGTGTATACAGCGTATACCCTCGTCTAATGTATACCCTCCACTGCAACACTAGTTTTAGTCCGATTACTACTTATCTATTGATAATGGGTAATTTAATAATACGGTATGCGTGTACACATCGCATATCCTAATTGCTATTGGTATATACAAAGCCATTAACCTCGAAGAAGTATTTGATAAGTATTATAATTTGAATATTCAACAGGTATTGTAATAAACAGGTAAGTGCTTCTACTTATTAAAAAAAAATAATTACAGTGAATACCATCCTTCTTAAAACAACTAAGTACTTATTGTCATTAAAAATTTATTAAACGTAAATAAAACAAAAGTCGGTTATTTTAAATATCTTAAGTAGTTTTGCAGATATACAATCAATCAACACAACTTCATTTGCCTAAAAACAAATAATTGATTATAGCTACTAACATATATAATATAAGATTGATGCAAAATTTATTTGTTCGCCATCTTGTAAATATTTCATCTAAAATTAATTGTCTTTTAAAGGGGTTACTACAAGTAAAAATGGAACTACCGGATTGATCTATTTTCCCGCTAGTTATTTTATTCCTCGCATTTCGCATACTTTGTTTTATATTATATATTGTGATTTTTCAAGTGTGGAAACATTGGACATCAAGATTTAGAACTGTCGCTTCCATTGTGTATTCATTCTGCTGTCACTTTGTAGAAAATTCAACGATGCAAAGTCGTGCAGAGATTCATACAGCAAAGGTCGAGGTCGGGATTGGGGTCGTGGTTTTACGAGTTTTATGACATTTGAAACGTAGTAACCAAGACTGGAGTACACTTGGGCCTCGTATAACACGATTTTACACAACACGGATTTATAAAACACGGTGGCAAAAATCGTGGTATATTTTTATACAACACGCTTTATATAACACGGTTTCAAAAAAAATTAAATAATTTACATGTTTAATTTGTACGCCAATGTAAGGTGCACATGACAAATCTTCCTGAGCGTGTCGAATTTTGTTTGTTTCGATACATTTCAGTTGCACTCTGGCAGTCAATGGTGCAGTGCATATTTCTTTGTAATCCGTGGATTATTCTGGCTTATTTTTTTTATATATACACTTAACATATTTCATTTTATCATTACGTATGTACATACATGTACATAATAACCCTTGGCAGTTCAGAAGCATGATGTACATTCCCTACTAGATTCCACTCGCCTTGCTAAATCCTTGGTTATTTGAAAAATATTTAAAATTGTGTACTCAAAATCAAATTATAAATAAAATATGTAGTGTATATGGGGAAGTAATATACACTCAGACCTCTTTTTGTGCGATTTCGAAGATATGCGGTTTTTTTTAGAGACAATTTTTTTTTTAATCTTTCTGGGACTATATAACATACATATGAAATAACGTAATTAACAAAGTGTTGTCCACAATGCATTGACCTAGACCCGTGCGTCCTTGTGCTTACATACTAGTATGTTCCCTTATTGTATTGTTAACTTTGAGAAAAAAATATAGACGAAACGTGATACCTTTGAAAAGAAAAATTGAAATTTTTGATTGCTTGAAAAAAATAGAATTTAATATTTGAGATATGATATGATGAAAATGCCTGATCAAACTTAAATCGCAAAGTCTTAAAAAAGTGGGCAAATAAATTCAAATCAAGTTAAGATTGTGTAACATTCACTTTGTAGTAATGCATTGGAAAATTTGATGTTAAAACCCCTCCTAGTAAGTAAATTTTATAGACCACGTGATTTAAAAAGGCAAAGATCTAAAGAAGTAGCCGGTAATATTAATTACTTTTTAATTGAAAATGATCCTGTCCTGATCAAAAAATATATTGTGGAAATAAGTACTAAAAAAAATGTGTTTTTATTATTTAAAATATAATGCCTTTCCATCAAGAAGTGACAGTTAACACTTTAAAAGTGATATAGAATTATAAGTGATAGTGACGATGAATGATTACCATTTTATGTTATTAAAGTTTTTTTCACGAATATGTAAATATATATTTGTTTATTTATAAAAATAAAGTATATATTCATATAAATTATCTTCGTTATTTTTTTTTTTGGAACGCATCCCCTAATTTTGTATGAATTTCAAACCTTGCATAACACGGATTTGTATTACACGAGGTTTTTGTGGAACCATATACCCGTGTTATACGAGGCCCAAGTGTATTTAGAAATCTTCCGAATCATTTTTTTAATAAGGTATATCATGTTTTAATTTATCATTAACTTATATATAATATAAGCTTAAATTTGTTTCAAAAACTTTTACATAATTATGAGATCTTTGAAAGTTTTGCGTGGCAGCCATATATATTTTTTTAAATTAAATATGACTAGAAAACATTTCATTTAAAAATTACGATTCATGAAGTTTCTTATTCTTATTATAGCTAGAGTTTTTTCGCCGTGATGGTTGATAAAATTACAACAGCGGGAATCCTGTAAGTGAAATTCGTTGGGAAGGATGTTTCAATTATTAAAAACAACAAAAATGGTTGCCTGATACGGTTGTTTATTTGGGAATGGTTAGTAACTATGTTGATAGTGTATGAAAAATATTACCTTTAAAAATGATATATATTGTAAAAATACGGTAACAAAATATTTCGAAATACCCATTTTACATGAAAACGGCAACAGAATCAACCTGCAGAGAGATAAATTATTTTTTGGATTTGTTACTTTCATTCTCCGACCCTTCTTCCCTGGGATTGTCAAATGATAAAATGTTCGTCAATTTATGCAAATATCATTTGGCATCATTTTACAAACTTCAATAAATATTTTTAAAAATTGCTTTTTAGCTTTTTATTTAATAGACGTTTCCATTTTTTGTCAAGATAGTTTACATTCCTTCAAAAAAATCACCCAGTGAGGGTTAATCAGTCTTATATATTCTTAACATTTAAATTTAATATTATGTTGTAGATTTAATAATTTATAGTATTATCAAAAATCCAAAGAACTGTTAAAGAAAACTAAAAAAACTAGAAAAAGTGATACCGGACATTACCAAACACGAACAGCTATTTTTATTTCGACATGGATATATTTTTGACAGTTACTGTAAATGCACAAGGTTAACGCTAGGTCAATGTAATCGATTTTAAAAAGAAATGAACTTGACTGACAGTTATTATTATTTGTTTTTTTTAATCTAATAAAACAAACTTTATTTGTGTCCCTCAAATTTTATCTTGAAAACGGTTTATTTTGGAAACCGGTAAAAATAATGACAATCTGCTTTGTACGAATATGTCGATTTTATTATAATTTTTGTCGATATTATCACTAACATTCAAGTCAAAATTTTGTACGTGTTTTTAAAAATTAAAGAATCACGTTAATTGTTTATTAATTGTCATTAAATTAATTCTATCTTAAGAATACCCTCCACAAAAGTTATATTTTATTTTATATTACAATGAATAGTTTTTGGCGCATTGTTTTGTGAATATAGGAAGTATTCAGATGTGCGCCGAAAATTTCCGTCGGTTATTGTTTCATATTAGCTATCAATAGTCTGCAATAATTTTCCAATACCACCGTAGATAATAGTTTAATGAGAATCAAAATAGTCCATAGATAATAATAATAAAATAGTTTAAGTATATGCTAATTATTGACATTATACAAAATGTTCATGTGTTATGTATTTTTATTATTATTATTTACGCCATTTTGCCACCCCTGGCAAGTTTCACGAGGATGCTTTCTAAACCTGAGCTTGATCGAATTTGTACACCTTGAATGTAAATAAATCCTTTAAGGGCAAGACTTTTAAGGTTTAAAGCAGCATTAGTCAAACTTTTTTAGAAACGACTTTGATTTTTTTTCTTTTGGGAACCCAGACGAATATCTTTTTATTAGATTCCCATTAGAATCATAATTTATATATATGATATATAATGTAAAAATTTTATACCTAAAGTCTTCCACTTCGTGTCGTCTGCCTGGTTTTATCCCACTTGATAAATTGAAATAAAAAAATTGTCATCAATTCACAGCCAAAACATGAAATTTTAAATAATAAAAGCACATTATTTTTAGTAATTTAGTTTAAACTATTTAAAATGTCTTACCTTTCCATCAAGAAGTGACAGCTTAGATTTAAAAATGCGAATCATGAAAATTTGTAAAATTAATAATATGAACAATCTTTATACAAAATGCGAGATATTTTGGTGAGCCGGATCAGGCCCGCGGGCCGTAATTTGATGACCGCTAGCATCAATATAAAGTAACTATAAAGTGTATAAATAATAAAAATAACGTCTATAATATGACCACAGTATAGATTTTAAGGTCCATTTTGTGTGAATGCCGAATAAATTGTCACAGTGACCACATTTCATATATTTACTTTTTTTAATGTAAGTCCCTAGCTATTATAATAATAAATTAATTTTAAACTGTCGATCACTATTTTCGTGGCCTTAATTAACCATTTCGCTAGTCCTTCGTGAAAATATTCTTTCACCGATTCAGTCATTACCAATATTGATCACGTCATTCGAGATACATATATGTTACATCGCTGTGTACACATACATACATAATTTCATTTTACAAAGTCTAACCTTTTTTATTTTTCTATTCATTTTTTAAATAAAATCAATATGTTAACAATATGACAAAAAGCCAGGCTGTGGCTGTCTGGGAAGAAATTAAATGGATTTTTATATTATGTTAATGGTTTTTTTTTTTACCAAGTACTTAAAGGCAAATTCTATACATCAATTCAATCAATATGCAGAAAAAACCATTTTACATGAAAACGGCAACACAATCAACCTGCAGAGAGATAACCGCATGACTAAATTTTCTTGCATTTATGGAAATTTTAATTCTTAGAAATCATAAAGTCGTCAACAAAATGAGCAACATCCACGATGTTGACGGCATGATCCATAAGTGATAAATTAAGTATTAGCGTCTCATCAGTCGAATGTGATAAAAAAATATATGCTGTATTAGGTTTGGTTTCTAAAACAGGGTATAAGGTAAATAACCATGGTCTCTACCTGCACCAAATCAGAATAAAGATTTATAAATCATCATCATGTTCAAGACTGCTTCATATTATAATAATGAGTCAACGGAGCAGGGGCGCTGAACCTTCTACCTTTTCGAATCAAACAAAAGACTGTTTTGTTAAATATATTCTTCTCAATAGAAATACAATCAATTTAACTATCGTGAGAACTTATTTGACAGTTTGTTTTCATGTGAGCTAACGCACTCCCTAAACTATTAAAAAAAGCACGGAATAAATGTTTATCATATAAGACAAGGGTCGTCAACATTTTTAATGTCGTTTTCTAATCAGAATCGCACAAGATTTTTGATGTTATTTAAAAATATTTTTTTCTATTTTTTAAATCTGAATGTCGTTTAATATTTTGAACATAATACAAATTAAATATCTTCATATTTGTTAAAAATTGTAAATTTTAAATGTGAAAATTATAAAAAAATCCAAAATTGTCGATTGTAATTGAGATCGACTAAATTTTGCTTCCCCATCAACCGGTTGCCTACTTCTGATATAGGATCACTGTTTCAATTTCAGGTCTTCAACAATAATAAATAAAAATCAATATGTTTTTTTAATCTCCAGTCGGTATTTTTTTCAGAGAGAATTTTGTTCATAAATACATTTGGGTGGGGCATTTTTTTAAAAATATAACGGTCATTTTAATTTATATAATATCAACACCTTTAGTACTATTTCACAGCATATTTGATGATCAGTTAATGAACGATGCACAAAAATGGCCTTGATCATAAAATATAATGTAGAAATGGTACTAAAAATATGTTATTTTTCTTTAAAATATTTTATCTTTTTTTGAATATCTTTCCACCAAGAATTCATAATTGATACCTTAAAATTGAGTAAAAATTTAGTTTTTTAATCGACCAATCTGCAAACAATGAAGAATATACCGTCACGGATCCGGGATTTGTTACTTTCATTCTCCGACCCTTCTTCCCCGGGATTGTCAAATGATAAAATGTTCGTCGATTTATAAATAAATAATATATAAATATTTTTAAAAATTGCTTTTTAGCTTTTTATTTAATACACGTTTCCATTTTTTGTCAAGATAGTTTACATTCCTTCAAAAAAAATCACCCAGTGAGGGTTAATCAGTCTTATATATTCTTAACATTTAAATTTAATATTATGTTGTAGATTTAATAAATTATAGTATTATCAAAAATCCAAAGAACTGTTAAAGAAAACTAAAAAAACTAGAAAAAGTGATACCGGACATTACCAAACACGAACAGCTATTTTTATTTCGACATGGATATTTTTTTAACAGTTACTGTAAATGCACAAGGTTAACGCTAGGTCAATGTAATCGATTTTAAAAAGAAATGAACTTGACTGACAGTTATTATTATTTTTAAAAGATTTGAAGTTTTTTTTTAATCTAATAAAACAAACTTTATTTATGTCCCTCAAATTTTATCTTGAAAGCGGTTTATTTTGGAAACCGGTAAAAATAATGACAATCTGCTTTGTACGAATATGTCGATTTTATTATAATTTTTGTCGATATTATCACTAACATTCAAGTCAAAATTTTGTACGTTTTTTAAAAAATTAAAGAATCACGTTAATTGTTTATTAATTGTCATTAAATTAATTCTATCTTAAGAATACCCTCCACAAAAGTTATATTTTATTTTATATTACAATGAATAGTTTTTGGCGCATTGTTTTGTGAATATAGGAAGTATTCAGATGTGCGCCGAAAATTTCCGTCGGTTATTGTTTCATATTAGCTATCAATAGTCTGCAATAATTTTTCAATACCACCGTAGATAATAGTTTAATGAGAATCAAAATAGTCCATAGATAATAATAATAAAATAGTTTAAGTATATGCTAATTATTGACATTATACAAAATGTTCATGTGTTATGTATTTTTTTATTATTATTATTTACGCCATTTTGCCACCCCTGGCAAGTTTCACGAGGATGCTTTCTAAACCTGAGCTTGATCGAATTTGTACACCTTGAATGTAAATAAATCCTTTAAGAGCAAGACTTTTAAGGTTTAAAGCAGCATTAGTCAAAATTTTTTAGAAACGACTTTGATTTTTTTTTTCTTTTGGGAACCCAGACGAATATCTTTTTATTAGATTCCCATTAGAATCATAATTTATATATATGATATATAATGTAAAAATTTTATACCTAAAGTCTTCCACTTCGTGTCGTCTGCCTGGTTTTATCCCACTTGATAAATTGAAATAAAAAAATTGTCATCAATTCACAGCCAAAACATGAAATTTTAAATAATAAAAGCACATTATTTTTAGTAATTTAGTTTAAACTATTTAAAGTTCTTGCCTTTCCATCAAGAAGTGACAGCTTAGATTTAAAAATGCGAATCATGAAAATTTGTAAAATTAATAATATGAACAATCTTTATACAAAATGCGAGATATTTTGGTGAGCCGGATCAGGCCCGCGGGCCGTAATTTGATGACCGCTAGCATCAATATAAAGTAAAGTGTATAAATAATAAAAATAACGTCTATAATATGACCACAGTATAGATTTTAAGGTCCATTTTGTGTGAATGCCGAATAAATTGTCACAGTGACCACATTTCATATATTTACTTTTTTTAATGTAAGTCCCTAGCTATTTAATAATAAATTAATTTTAAGCTGTCGATCACTATTTTCGTGGCCTTAATTAATCATTTCGCAAGTCCTTCGTTAAAATATTCTATCACCGATTCAGTCATTACCAATATTGATCACGTCATTCGAGATACATATATGTTACATCGTTGTGTACACATACATACATAATTTCATTTTACAAAGTCTAACCTTTTTTATTTTTCTATTCATTTTTTAAATAAAATCAATATGTTAACAATATGACAAAAAGCCAGGCTGTGGCTGTCTGGGAAGAAATTAAATGGATTTTTATATTATGTTAATGGTTTTTTTTTTTTTACCAAGTACTTAAAGGCAAATTCTTTAAATCAATTCAATCAATAATATGTAGAAAAAACTTATCATACAGTCAATTTTATATAATCAGGGCTGCAGAGTCGGAATTATGAAGTCGCGGTGTTATGACTTAGACTTTTTCGATTTGACAATATTGAAAAATATTTCAATGAACAATTAGCCGGATTGGTTGGTTGATTTTTAAATTAATGCACATACAAAGGAAACGTAGGAAAAAAAACCTGACAAAGACAAACATTTTTTAGTCGGAGACGTTTTTTTTAAACTTCTCCACAGATCTGAAAAAATCATAAGTTTCTTGTACGATCCTGATTGGACATTGACCGCCATAAAAATGTAAATCAAAAGTAGCTCTCAGGCTCAAAAAGGTTGCACACCCATGATTTAACACATTTCGATGTTATAATTTCATTATCATCTGTCCGTTAGTAAGAATATAATTGTGAGATGACATTCGATGCACTCATTTTATACGAATGGTATTACATAATACTATCGGGGAGCGAAACATTTGGTTCCATTTTCGGCATGTCATTACAAAATTAAATTTTACATTATAATATATTAGGCTCATGAAATATTTTCAATGCTTTCCCTTAAACACAATATTAATATTTGAATCTATATAAAAAAATATATAATTACAACCATTTCCGTGCCTAAAAGTGATGTAATATAAAAAGTAAAGGAAATTTAGTGAGTGATCTGTTGACGAATTCAATCTGTTCCAAGACTATGTTCGCTGTCTGAATTGTTCGTTAATCGATCAACTGAGTTTTACATATAGAATAGGGATTCGGTTAGCCGGTAAATGGCCCAAAATGCACCAGCGGTAATTACTGATAAATTGGAAATTTACCGGTTTTTAACGGAAATGTTTTTATCGCGAATTAAAGCAAGATACAGGCATATCTTAACGAATTTTTATTATGATATATGCATGAGGGACTGAGAAGTTTTTTTCAACTCCGGCAACATTGACAAAAAGTCATATTTTGAACTCGAAAAAATCGTGGCAAATATTTGAGCATTGCACTTCAACATCTAATAACTTGTCGACCAACTAGTATTGAATCAGAACGAAAGTTTTCATCTGCGGAGAAAAATGTTCAAAAATTAGGTCAAATTTAAAAAACGAAAGTTACCGGTAAACCGGTAACAGGTGAAATTATTTACCGTTTACCGGTTATTGAAATTTGACGATAAATTGCAATCCCTAATATAGAATAAGTTCATTAGAAATATCGTTTTAGTTCGTAATCAGAATATGTGTTCGTTATCCGAACACAAAAATCTTTTGTGATAGTGTTTGTTGTCCGATTTATTCGTAGCCCGAACTGTTCGTTAACTGATCACCCACTGTAGTACAATTGTTATCTTATTATAATTTTAATTGTTGTCACTTCTAGTGACACTATAAAAGAATTGTAGGAAAAATGAAAGACAGTTGTGAACACATCCCGAGTATATATGACTTCGTGTAGGTACAACACCAAATATTAAAAAAAAATATATATAAAAGTGTTGGTGTTAAAAAACTGATATGAGAAAATGGGGATAAATCAGGCGACATTTCAGTTAAAAAATAACTGTTACATATAAATTTTGACACTGTAAACCCATATACAATATTTTAGGATAAACTATCAACACACTGCAATCAGCCATCTCATCTGCTGAGAATTTAGCTATACATGGCCATATAACCCCTGCCACACACTTATTATCAATCGTGTCCCGTGGCGTAACACGTTAAGCGTCTACGTTATTTATGTGATGAGATTGTCTCAGGAGCAATCATCTAAGACTTTGTGGCTTGCACTTAAGTGTGCAAACTGTCCGTAAATTTATTTAAAGTCGTATGCTCATCTGCACATGTCATTAAGCTCGCCGTCAAACGTTGCAAATTTGCAAAACGCACTTATTTTCGACTTTGTAGCACCAAGTCAGAATGACCAGTAGGCAGGTTGAGACGTTATAAATCATATATATTGTATGTCTCTTCTAAAATAATATAAAACATTGAGCTTAAATTTAGCCTTATCATAGCTCTGCCGATGTGAAAGCTGAAATAACTATCAACTAATACACCCAAAAATTTATACAGCTAAATACTTCGATACATTAGCCTTATTATTGCAAATTAGATATATTAATAAATTAACACTTACATTCAAGTTAAATTGTACTATAATTACCTTAAACAGATTCACTTGACGTAGAATTTTACACGTATACGACTATATTTTTTTGATTTAATTTTTAGTATTTATGACGACATCAACCCGTCCCTAATTACTTCCACCAGAATGCTAACTCCCCCAAAAACTATTTTGTTTATCCTTGATTCTATTTTTTTTTTATACATAATACATATTTTATTGTGTCACCTTGAATTGGACTGTAGTTGATAAAGTCACAAAAAATATTAAACAGTTTCAAAAAAGAATAAAATATTTTTTTGAATGTTATTATATCAAAATGTGTTTAATTTTATTTTCGCTCACTCTTCGAAAACTGTCAGTTTACAATACCATACATTAATAATATTCATCTTAATAACGCTAGTTTCTTTGTTTCATCTATCGTGAATAAGAAAAATGTCACATGTGCTGTAAATACGCTAACGCGGATAAAACATGAATCCGCATGTATAATCACAATACTAGCTCAGCAAGCTAGTTGGCATTTTAATATGCTAGGCCGTTTTACTCATGCGAAAAAAAATTAACATACTTGAGATGAACTTTATGAATGAATATATCATTCGTTTTCAACATCAAGAACTATGTTTAATATAAAAAATTGAATATTCTATACCAATAACTATGTACATACTTTTTGACTGTGTACATTGTTAATTATCACCAAAACCATGCGACATAATAAAACAATACTATAATCTCATCGTTTTAAGCATAATCAATACTCTAAAAATCTATATTTAGGTTTATGCGCTATATACATAAGTATATTCTACATAAACTCGTCCAAAAAATATAAACCTAAGTTCTCATAAGAGAATAACTTTAGGCAGAATTTTTATCTATGAATATAAATTCAAAACTTTTTTCGTAATTTTTGTTTTATAAATATTTTAAAAAATCTTGATATATTGATTGAATTGGCATTTACTTGGTAAAACTCCATTATAACACGGTGAAAAAATAGCAATGTATTTTAGTTCTATTGTAATTTTTTTTAATATAAGATATAGTTGATAGCTATTTCGGCTCTAGCCATCGCCATAGTTCTGACCGTGTTAATCTTGATATACCTTTTATAAAAATATGCACTTCAATGCAGCCTGATTTGTTATCATTGGTGGGATTTATTGCGATACAAGATACGTAGATAGCTTTGTTGGCTGCACTTACAGAAGTCAAATGTACTTTTTATGTCTTTGTCTGCATCATTTACAGCTTTTATATAGGTATGTGGAGTTTTAGTCGAAGTCGTGAAAAACGAGTCACTCCGGCTTCTTTTTTGTACAGAGAATTTTGAAAAATATCTCGATGAACAAGAAATAAATCTTCCTCGTTTGATTTCCTGTATAGTAAAATTTGTCTATTTGCAGGATTGGTGGGTTGATCTTTATTTTAATGCACATAAATAGAAAAGGTAGAAATAAAACCTGATAATTTTTTTTTTAGTCGGAGTTGTGTTGTTGGTCAATGTCGGAACTAAAACGGCAAACTAAATTGACGGCAAATAAAAATTCTATAGAGGAATGACGAAAAATCAGAACCGTAACGAACTGAAAATATTAAACGGTGGGTGATCGATTCGGCCTGCGAATGATTTTTGTATTCGGACAACGAATAAATATTCGGATAACGAACCAAAACGATAATTATCTTCCACAACAAAAATCTATGGTAAATCAATAATCGATTAACGAACAATTCAGATAGCAAACATAATCTAAGAAAAGATTATGTTCGTTAACCGATCACCACATATAAAATTCAAATTGTTGAAAATTTGTACGATTTCACATATTTTGTTATTAATGATCCGGGTTTCGTTTTTCGATATATTCAGGAATTTTATCACACGGATGCAACAGAGCCGACTGTATCCGAAGCATTCGTGAGATAGAATGCCTGAAGATTCCGAAAGGCGATACCCTTGTCGTCAGTAACAAAACATTTGGAATTATAAAAAGTTTCAACAATTCATCTTTTTTATTAAAATCCACCAAGCAGTTTCTTTTATTGTATATATATTGCTGTGAAATTAGTGGAAACGTTTATTACTGTTTTCATTTTTTGTTGTTTGCCACTGGTGAATCTCATTTTAAATAAATCACTAACGTAAAATGGAATAAACTATATGTAATCATTTATATGCAGCAATATTTTTTCTTGCTTTTGTTATAATAAAAAATAAACGTTGGCATCAAATCCCACGGCGTATACATTTGACTTTCAGATTCAAATATATTTCAAGCGAGGATAATCTTCCGAGAATCTAACAAGTCGATGTTTCATTCCAGCCATCTTCAAGCTGACCAAAAGCTATGGTAAATTACCCTCATGTACTCGGATGAAACAGGTCGTTTACCTCAAATCCTCAGTACGCACATTGCACCTTAGCTCATTTAAAACTATTTTACAATAAAAATAACGACATGCACACGTCTCTATTCGCTATAGAGTCTTATGAATGCACGTTATAATCATTTTGTATTATATTTTTTTTGTGATCCAACCAACAGCCGCTAACATTTCGATGTTACGGAATAACTGTAAATTTCTACGCGCCAAACAATTATTACTATTTAACAGAGCTCGTAAAGAAAGACAAGGTCAAAATATTTATATTATTAAACTTGCGTACGGTTATTATAATGAGAGAAAGATTCTGCGGTATTGTTAATTAATTAATTCAATCACAAAAAAAACTGGACTCTTATCGAAACGCCGGCCTTCAGGTATTTGTCATTAGACGATGATTTTTGTAATTAAACGAAACAAAAACGGTTCACATGAATATCTATAGGCGTATTCAAGATTTTAGATATTATAAATACGTGATTATGATGCCTTACCTAGAAAAGGATGATATTCTTTAAATAATTTTGCACTAATATTACAAACACGACATGTAGCACGACAACAGCCCGCGAGCCTCTGTATGTGACTGGCACCAGTGGCGTGAACTTAAATGTTTGATAGATAGACATCGGCCATCTCTCGAGGAATCATCGTCATGATTTTCCCACCACACCATACCAATACCATAATCGTAACTTGACCCTTGGTTACCGTAAACGACGTATTCAATGTACATAATTTATTCGCCGGACAAAAAATACTCAATGCAAATAACATTTTAAAACTCAGTATTGCAAATTAAATTTATTCGCCGTTGCTTTCTGTGTGAATGGTATATCGGTCGATGTATTTTTTTTCTCACAATACCGTATAACGTGGCCTCTTATTTAAAAAAACCTGCAAATTATGAATTATTAGTGTGATCTCCAACAATACAATTACGGCGGATTTTATTTCGGATACATGTCATTCTGCAAAACTAGGCATTAATGACGTTTTTAGATAAAGATTTAACTCTCCTCTAATCCATTTTAAATAACATTAGGTTATATTATCATAAGACTTGATATAATTGTCAAAAGAACCTTAAATTGCAAAATAAAGTAATTAGTTAAAATTGCCAAAGAATCATTTGCATTTTTCACACGAGCATTCAAATTTAGGGTTGTCATATTTAAAAATCCGTTTTGAACTTCTTATTTTTTTATATATGCACTTGAAAGATTTTGCCTATTTATTGTCAATTTAGCTACAAAACTATATGCTTTTAGGTTTTTATAAATATGCCATTCCGAGATTCATAATTTCTTGGAAGCAATTCTTACATTGTTAAGACCTTTACCAACGATCTTTTCGGCTTCGATTCGATTTACGATCACGACAGCACAAAACTCCGCCCATCTTCGATGAAAATCTTAATATATTACATTGTAACTTTACACTAATGTTAAATTTTACTTATTACATACATTAATACAATTGCTTTTGGATAAATTCAATAATCTTAGGCATTTAAGTCGACATATATCGTTTAATATAAACAATAGATATATTTTGCTACCATAATCTAATGATATATTTTTGTTTTATATCTATTAATTGTTATTATTTTTATTTAAATATTAAAACAGGCTATAATTCAGGATATTTAGACCAACTGTCTTCTTTGCTTTTAAAGACATCTTTTTTTAGTATAAGAACACACTAAATACCAAAAAGTATCGCTTAGAGAATAAATTAATGATATTTTGACAGCTATTAAATATTTATTGGATAAAATTAAATTAAGCTACTGTCATTAAATATTTGGACAACTCAAAAAAATTATACTTTGCGACAGCGTTCAGAACTTTCTTAAAATGATTTCCTTTAGACGAGCATGGTAGGTAAAGTTACTTCATATGGGTAAAAATGCCATATTTTACAGAAACATATATTTTTATACACTTTACATAATTATCAGAAAAATATGTTTTTTGAGAAACGTTCAATGAATTATTAGTTTTTTTATTATTATTATAATACTTGCAATGCCATAATTTATGTGCGGGCAGTACCAAAGTAAAATAGAGAAAGATTTATACAACTTTTATTTTTCTCATTCCAATTGTATTTCCTATCCTTAGATTTCATAGTATCCCAACTGAATTTCAAGAAACTTCAAGTGAAACTTTAGATTAAAACTTATATTTACGTTAAATTTGTAATTTTGTTTTTCAATTTGAAATGCATGTTGCTAAGGAATATCAGCGATTATTTTTTTAATGTATAATGAGCAATAGCGCTGTATATCTTAATTAACTTGAATTCTCTCTCTCATACGTCAATAATTGTCAAATCAATTTTAAATTTCTTGAAATCACTCGTTCCCCCCAATTTCAACTCAGAGAAATAAAAAAATATGTAAATAATGTTCAATTTAAAATATAGTTCATTCTCATGTACTTTAATTCACGCACATTTTTGACAGATTCATTCAAAAAGAAACGGAATGTGTTATTTATGAAAATGGACGTTGACATAGGTTTTTGTGATATTACAGCTAAAGCAGGAAATTTGAAAATGAGGATCAACTCACTTCTCTCCAGTTTCCCCTAAATAAACGATTTACTAAATCACTAAGTAGCTAAAACAAAGTGACTTTATTAATATTCCAAAAATCATAGGAAATTACAGCAAATTTTTTTGACTTTCAAAAAATTTACTTGCATGTCGACATTGGTGATCATAATCATATTTACTGGACTTCGGAGGAAATGTTCAACTTTTGAAACTTTGATCCAGAATTTAAATACAATCTATAAGTCATTACTACAATATTTGTGTATATTGTTCAGTTTTTTAATAATATACTATTTGTAACATCAAGTCTAAGAAAAAGAAATAAACAATTATAACAGTAAACAGTTTTATATTTAATCTTTCATTAGAAATAATAAGTATTATTTAAAATAAACAGCTGCTAATTTGATTTTTTAATAATTTATGATAGCGACTGAAAGTAGTTTATAAAATTTCAATATCAAATTTGAATTGTTGAAATTTTGCACAATTCTATATGTTTTGACGTGTGGTTTTAGTATTTCGGCATCTTCAGGTATTTCGGGTATTACGCGGATGCAACAGAACTGAATCAGTGCCTGAAAATGCCTAAAGGCAAAAACCTGCCTTGTTAGTGATAAAACATGTAGAATCATACAAAATTTCAACAACTGAAATTGGACCTTTATTAAAATCAAAAATGATTTTTTTCTTTTAATCCTTTTCATTTTAGCAAATTTATTCAAAATAACTAGAACATTTCGGTGAAAATAAACAATATGTTCTGTTTCTATTGTGTATAGCTTGTTTTGATAAAACATCATTTCTAGAAATTTTTACATGCCTACAATTGACTCGTATATATTATAAAAACATTGTTTGTGATATCACAGCTAATCGAACTAGTCACCTTATTCATCTGCAAACTTTGAAATATTTGGATTTCGTGCTTGTCATCATTTGAAATTTTGATCAAAGCGTTATAAAATGATTTTCGATATGCTTATGAAAAATAGGAAAAAAAGTCGGTCGGATAGTCTATGGTTGAAATTTTTAATAAATTCACTATGAAACTTGACAGCCGGACAGGCGCGTACTTGTTTCGACTTGAAGCCTAGAATATTTTCTTTATCGTTTCGAGTGTGTCAGTCGATAACAAGTTGTAGAGACTCTCTAAGTATAATTAAATTAGTTATAAATATCATATCAATTTATATTTAATCGATAAAATGGCTTCCGATGACGAAAATGAAGAAGAAATATTCGAATGGAGTGGTGCAAACGGTTGTGTTTTCTTAATAGATGTTTCATCTGATATGTGGCAAGATAAGGGAAATGGTGTCCCCATTGATATAGCTTTGAAGGCTTGTGCTATGCTTTTGAGAGAAATTATGATAAGTGCGCCAAAGCAACTTTTCGGCATATCTTTATTTGGTTCACAAAAGAACAGTCATGGACTAGAAAACATCGTTGAATTATTGAGTTTAGAAGAACCCACTGTCGCCGGAATGAAAATTGTCTTAGATTTATCTTCCAATATTGATATTATTAGAGATAAGTGGGGTATTTCTACCAAATATAATCTGGCAGATGCGCTCTGGCAAGCAACTCGCGTATTTTCTAGTTCTAAGAAAAAAATTTCATCTCAGACAGTGACATTGCTGAGTTGCCTTACAGAACCTGATCCAAATGACCATAGAGCTATATTAAAGAAAGCCTCAGACCTCTCAACTCTTGGAATTGACTTGAATATCATCAATCTATCTAACACAACGATTCCTGCTGACAGTTTTTTTATGGAACTCGGAAAAGTTGTTTCTGATCAACCTTCGCTGGAATGGGAAGCTCCGCCGCCTTCCACGACCGTTGAAGATATTGTACCTCTCATGTGGCAACATAATCACAAGAAATCTACTTCAGCCCTTTTAAAATTTCAAATTGGGCCTGGAATATTGGTGGGTGTTGGTTTATACTACCTATGCAAGTCAAAATCACCACCAAAGACAGTTAAACTTTGCCGGAAGACTAATGAACTCGTTGAAGTTTCTTCTGTTCTGAAGCGGCTAGGTGACGTGAAGACTGGTCCTGTTCTACGGTCGGAATTGTGCATGTATCAACAATTTGGCGAGAAAGATATTGAATTTATCTGTTCTGAATTGACTCAATTAAGAAAATTTGCTGGCCCTCCGATGATTAAGCTGCTCGGTTTCAAACCGATATCCGTCCTCAACAAATCTAAATACTTCTTAAAATCTTCCACCTTTTTGTACCCAGACGAAAAAACCATTTCTGGTTCCAATAAATTTTTGCTATGTTTGAGAGACCGTTGTTTGGTTAAAGGTTGTATCGCCATATGCATTATGGTTTCTCGTTGGTATTCTCATCCGAAGCTCGTAGCATTGGTGCCACAAAAAAAAA
This sequence comes from Himalopsyche japonica, assembly GCA_028555115.1. Classification (NCBI taxonomy): domain Eukaryota; kingdom Metazoa; phylum Arthropoda; class Insecta; order Trichoptera; family Rhyacophilidae; genus Himalopsyche; species Himalopsyche japonica. The sequence goes on from JAHFWJ010000719.1 coordinate 1,329,751, forward strand.
TAATGAAAGGCAGCTATCAAATTCAACCTGATGGATTTCATGTCATCTACTTGCCTTACGTTGATAACTTCAAAGATGTAATTTTAAATGATATTCGGGAACCGTCTATGGAACAATTAAATCTTATGGAAAGTATAGTAAAAAAACTAGTAAACAATAATTTTAAAAATGGTTCCATAAAAAATCCCAAGCTTGAGACATTGCACACCGCTATAGAAGCATTGGCACTCGAAGAAGATAATCCTCAACCGGTAGTCGACTGCACAATTCCCGATATCGAGGGGAACACTGAAAAGTTACAAGATTTGAATGATGATTTCGAAACCATGTTCGGCCCGTTCGGCGTTGCTCCTGTAAAAAGGAGTAGAAGTGATAATAAACCTGCGAAGAAACAGGTTATTGATGCAGATGCAACTGATATTGATCTGCTGAGAAGCCGAATCGAAGATAAAACTGTAGCTAAATATACTGTCCCTCAGCTGAAAGATATTCTCAAATGGAAACAAATATCAGGGCTACCGGCTATGACAGGAATTAAAAAAGACAAACTTGTTGAGCTTGTTTATGAACATTGTCAAAATTTGTAAAATAACTGATACACAGATATTTTTGAAAAAACAATTATTGGAAAATATTTTTCTATATCAAACAAGTGAAAAGGCTTCGTATATTTGCACTCAACTCAATTTAATATCCTCGATTTCTGACAGTCTTTCTGTTTTTGTATAATTTTTGTCATTATGCTTGAACCATTTGTTTTATATACCTGGTAATTATTAACACTATTTTATACAGACAACCTTGTTAAGGTTTATTATTTATCCATTAATAATAATGCTCACCGACTGATCTTGATCATTATATTATAAAATGGGGAAATAACACTAAATATATATATGTATATGTTAATGTGTTTAAATTCTGGCAACCTTTTGTTGTGCAGGATTAAACATTTGGACATAAATGCCGAATATGGAGCAAATTTTTCGATATAACCAGAATTTTAATCACAATTATTTTTTTTAATGTAAAGTACACATTCACAGGCTTTACGTTTTAACTGTATATTCATTATCGAAGTGACGCCTCTAATAGGGGACCTTTGTGGCGTTGAGTGCCTTTATTTTAAAAACAGAAATACCGTCCTCAATAAAAATGCCAATAGTGCCTGATGTTTTTGTATCATTATTTATGATTTCTTTTATTTGCTTTATTATAATCTATGGTCTATATTTTCAATTAATTTTCTCTACAAGATTCTAAATCTGTTTTTATATAAATAAACTTTATTACAATCTGTTTTCCTATAAGCTCTCTTTTCTGCACAACTTTTCTGTCAACATTTTACATGACCAAATTGCAAAATGTATATTCTAGAAAACTTCCACATGAATAAAAAAAAAGTTATCAGGATTTGTTCTTGTGGAAAAACAGCATAAATCAAAGAAAATGTGTGTATTTGTTTCTCACATTCTAACATGTTAAAATTTCATCAATAATTTTTTGTGGTGTGTAATACATAACTTGTTGAATTTATTTTTATATATTTTTTTAAATCCTGTTCTATTATTTCTGAAAAATTCATAAGAAAATAATATACAACACTCTGTAAGATGTTACTGATGTCTATTTTACAATATGTGTTAAATTATAAATAAAAAAATACATACGACTCATATTTTAATTATTAATATACTATATCTTTTTTTATAACAATGTAATTTATATTTCAAGTAACCTACAATGCCCACAATTATAAATAATTCACTATTAGTTTAATAAGAATACAAATTGGACAACATTTCAAATAAATCTGTTGGAAATTTGTGTAAAGTATTTTCTAATAATCTTCAAAGAGGTGTTGCGTGGATTCTGTATGGTGTATAAACCAAGTGTACCAAGTATGTGAAAAATATTAAACTCAAAGTTACTCAAGAATTTTTATAAATTAAATTTTATGTTAAACCATTTAAGTCCTATTATGAGTCTTACAACTAAAAAATGCGATAGGAAAATTTGTAATACTGTTTTTATTTATATTAAACAGCTTCAATGTAAGATTAGAAATGCATTCCCCAATGCGTTAAAATATTGTATCCATACAGTTTTTGGTTACGGCTGTTTTATTTCCGCAAGTGAAAGTGATGGGACTTGTAACTGACTAAACTATAAGAGATTATTTTTTAACATTTCAATATCTATCTAGCTAACTAACCGTCATACACAATGTGATTTAATACATAAAATGAAAAAAAGCACCCACAGTTTCGCCAATTCCTATAGCCCGAACATTGAGAGGCATTATCTATCTCAACAATTGTTGGGAGGACCAAATCAAATTTTACTGCTGTTTAGTTGGTCACATAGATTAAAAACTTCATAAAAAAATTATTGCTTGATACTTAGTGTCATAAATTTTTATTATTTATTTATTTTTTTACTTAGTCGACAGGCAATTGGTTGCAATATTTTGTTATCAATATTTTTAATATCTTGTAATTACTATAATCAAAAGTAATGTTTCAATGAAGTATTGCAAACTGAATTAAGTACCAAACAATTACTATCATAATGTACAAACATGTAGTTTTCAACTCACAATTTATATAATAAATTTGCAAAATTCAATTACATTTTTGTTTTTTTTTACAAAAAAAAAAATCCAGGATATTCTATAGAAAATTACCATGTGTCGGACAGATTTTTATATTATTTTATATATTTACATTGTATTAAAAATTTTCGTTTTGATAAATCTCAAGAATGAATAAAACAATTTAGAATTTGTCAAAACTTTTCACATTCAACAATTTTCATTAAAATTTTACTGTCTAATATTAGGGGTAGAGATGGTTAATTTCATAGGGTACTCAGTTATTAGTGAATAGGCCAAGGACCAGAGGGAGGTTTTGGAAATATACATGTGTCTACATTTTTTCAGATGTCTGCAACTCTGTTAAGAAGTGCTAAATAAGTGTGAAGTATATCTACTATATTGTTTCACCCAAATGAAATCTTGTTAACATTTTTACTGGTCCATAAACACATACAATTTACTTTTGTTACAAGAAGATAAAAGGCTTCCACTGAGAACAGCCTTTATTTACGCTTACGTTTATTCGTGTGTCAACTTTAAGCAACAAGTATAGTCTTTTTAAACTTCTACAATTGAGCACTTTATAATGTTACACAAAAATTCCCAAAAAAAATAAGTTTGAACAAAAAATCAATCATAAACAATTAAAAATTAAATCACTGATCAGAGGGTACTTCAATTAGCAAAAACAGGTGACTCCTGTTTGACTGGAATAAATAGTAAAAAAAAACTATGGCTAAAGAAGTTTCTGGATAATCCAAATATAATACTTAAGTACGGAAAATCATTTTATCAATTTTCATCTTTTAGCTATTAACAAATTCTAAATCACTTGAAGAAAACAACTATTGCTCAGAATATACATTGTTAAATTGAGTTGAAAACAATATCTTTAGAGCTTTTTAAACTTTATGGTCAAGGAACATCTGACTAAACAGACGGTCAATCGTTTTGCTTTGTCATCATTTTTATTCCTACAAGTCACCATCAAAACTACTAATTAAACATTGGAAGCTACTGAAATAACAAGTAATTTTTGCAACAATAATCATCAGTGCTTTTCAATGTAGGTAGTATTCAGAAATTGTGCGAGTAAAGTAAATTTCCTTCCTTTTCCCTCGCCATGCAACCAATTTAATTCACTTAATAGCACATTTGTGTGAGAAAATTTAAATGTACAATGATCCATCTGCAGGTCCCAAATGATGAACAGAAATAAGAACTACATCTAGAAGAGTCCACACCCCCAGACCTCCGAAGCTGAACAATTTACCGATGCCTTCTTGCCAGTGTCCAAGGTAAAATCTATCAGCACCGAACCCGCCGAGGGCTACACTCAAGGCGAGGGCTGTTCCCCAACGTGCGCCTCCAGTCCAGCTACAGAGGATTCGTTTGGCAAATTCACGCTTGCCTAAGCATATCACATCAGGCAGTACGGTGCAATTTGTTCTAAAAAAAAAAAAAAATAAACTTAGTTTCAATTAGAATGATAATATCAAAAACATTGATCACACCGAGAGAATATTATGACACATTGTCTGTGTGAAGTATGACGTAGTAACACCTTTCTTATATTATTGTTACCTGTAATACTGCTTTGGAGATGCAACGGAGTTACAATTTGCTTTTTGGATGCATTTATGCTCCCAATGTTCTGTCTGGTAACAATATCTGCATTGAGCAACTCTTTCAAAATCTCGTTTGCCCTAAAATCATTCACATTAGATAATGCAGGCCTAAATGGAAATCAATTTAACTTAAAACTATTTTTTGTATTACTACATGTTTTATATTCTTTTTATTCAAATTTATTTCCAATAAAGATATATTATATCTATGCTATTTGAGTGAAATATCAATATACTAACTGTGCATGTAATTTGCGGTAAGGCGGTACAGGTAACCGTCAAAGATTCACCATAGACACATTGATTCGTAAGATTGCATTTGATACACGGGAATGACAATCTATCGCAATCTATATTTGACGGACAATCATTACGAATTTCTTCAGTAGTATTTCTGTGCAGGAATGGAATAAACGATGAATTTCCATTATTATGGTTTTTGATATTCGGATCTTTCATCGACGTATCCATTAGGCTATTGGCTGAAACATGTTATTTACTTTATAATCATGACATCGAAAGTTGTGTGAATAATTCAAATTTAGAATTATTTATTTTCGGAAAATGGTGTAATATAATTTACTCACCCATTTGTGTTATGTGAACGTTGTTTAAAATAAATGTCAATAAAATATACACTACGTCTCGAAATTTTATATGTAAAATCCTCATCGCAACAATGAATTTTCACAAAATATTTAAGAAAGGATACAACTCAATTTAACGAACGTTCCCGATTCAGATGTTTTCTTTTCATAATGACAGCTGTCAAACATTTATTTGGCAATATGGCTGTTAAGTGAAATATTACACGGTAGTATAGAATTTTTTTTTTTCAAATTTAGTTCACGAGTTAGTTATGTTTTCACCATGTTTATCATTAATAAACATAATATAAACCTGGTTATAAAATCATGAATTTAAAGCTTTTTTATTAATATAATGTAATGGCATAGTATTGAATGGCTTTTTTTATCTCTTAGATGTCAATGATACCATTCATTTTAAAATAAAAACTACATAAAAAGTGTTGGATGTAATAATCTTGTTAAATCTTACATAATTTATAATTAAATTGATTTAACCTACAACCATATTAAAATTTTAGTATAATTAAAATGATAAATTCTATTCAAATTTGTTCATTTTAAAAACTTTTAATTTTATTGTAAGATTGTAAGCGACCAGCTGACAGAGAGTATTGAATTCATTCGAGCAACTATACAACAACAAGTAAAATATTTGACGAGCTTTGACTTTCTCTCATATTCACTTTCATTATTCCAAATAAAAGAAAATTGAAATTTCTCATCTGATAAATCTTCTGGAGTAATTTTTTGTATAAAAGTAAATAGGTGAATGTCAGATTTTAAAATCATTCAGCAATTTTGATGGACAAAAGCACAGAATTTCTCTTAGTTTTCAACAAAAATCAGTTGGTGTGGCAGGTGACAATAAAATCAATTTACAAATGTTTACTTTTAATTAAAATTATTGCAAAATTCGTATAAAATTTCCTTATAAAAATCAATGATACATAAGTAATAAATATTTTTTAGCCATCTAGTGCTCATAGATAAACTACAATCTTCTCTCTTCTAAGATACCACGTATGCAAACAAGACCCAAGGGTAGGGATGAACGAGACTAAAAAAAATACGTAAATTAACACATAAGAAATAAATTGCGTGTAGAATATTTATTTTTTCACTGAAGAATAATTTCACTGTTTATAAGAAATAAATTGCGTGTAATTAAAAAAAATATGCTTTTTTTTCCAATATTTATTTTTTCACTGAAGAATAATTTCTTTTTCGTGTCCGCTATCTGTTTATTCTTGTGTACTAGTTGTACAAGTTTGTGGTTGATTATCGTCTACTTTCCAATTTATATCCCCGGCTTATCTTCTTGCACTTGTCGCAATAGTGCAAAATAGCTATAAGCAGCTCGGAGTATCTGAAAACGTCAAAACTATGTAAAATGTTTTCTATGAATTCCATATTTAAATATTATATTGCTTATGAATAAAAATAAAGGTAAGAAATTAAATTAATTAAGTCACATATTTCTTTAATCACCGTTAATTTTATGGTGAGGTTTGAGTGATCAAAGCTTTCGGAAAAGTCAAGCATTTTGAAAAATAAAATATCAGTATTATGATATAGTTTTGTATTACCGCCAAAAAAGTAGGAAGCGACATTGAATAGAATTGGCCCACTGTATATTGCACTGGTAAACGTGCGCCTTCCCTCATTATCCAAAAACTTTTTTTGAAACGATCGCTTTCCTTGTACCAACCACAGCTGTATGTCGCCAACAGAAGCTTGTCACTCTGAAATAGTAATCAAATTTATAGCTTATGTTATTTTTATTCACATTTAAATTGGATCACATTGAATCCTGTAGGGGTCATTCATAAATTTTTTGACTGCTGACGTCTTAAATACAGTGGAACCCCCAATTACACGGTCGCTTAGCTGCACACACACAGCCAGACGGCCGTCTGTGTGTTGGATTCAGTCAAATGTTGGCTAGCGTCTGTGTATTCAACACGTGACAGACTATACATGCACAGCTGGGCGATTGTTGTTGTACTGGATTTTGAGAGCGCTATGAATTTTATCACCTAGCAACTAAATATTTCATCCTATTTTTTTTGCAAAACTAAGAATAAACTTAGTTTTGTATTTTTTCAGATTGCAGATTCACTCCCCCAATTACACTACTCCAAATTACACGGTCTCGACTTAAGTGTGTTTTATCGTATTACATCAACATATAAATTTTCATACCTCATAAATGACTTCATTTCCATGCCAATAAAAAAGCAGCAACTGAATCATGATTGCTATTAAATACTCGACCATAAAACACAGCCGTATGCTGAATCCATACTGTTAATAATTAAAAAGTAGTCAATTAATACATTTATTAACACTAAAGAATCGATAAAAAAATAAGACATTATTTCCTATCATTATTATACCAGAGATGCCTGAAATCCGATTACACAGAGCATAAATGAACACACCAAGAAGTACATCATCATCACGGGGCCGATAATGGTGTTTACATCTTTTGTATAGCTGAAAAATAATTATATTTGAATAGACAATTTATTCCAAATTCAATTATTTCAAAAAATCTATGTCAAACAAATTGAAAGAGTAAAAGGTCCATCTGAAATTTTCCTCTCTGGGGTTTTTTGTGGACGATTGCATCAAAACATTTAATGATGCTATATGAAAACGATTATAAAATATCTGTCTGATAATAAAACACGTCATAGATTGCTTAAGTGTATTCAAGTGCATCTGCATTTACAATCAATTCAAAACAAATTAACAAATAAATATCAAGCAAACGAACTGTAAAACATCAATTAAGTATATTGTGTAAAAATAAATTTTGCTTCGTAACTTCTTCTAAAAAGTTCTACTTCTAAATCAAAAAGTATTTCCTTATAATATGAAGTCATTTATATATGTGTATATTACTTTAAAAGCTTTCTATATTTTTATGGCGACACAAAGGGAGCCAAAAATCACAATCAAAGCGTAGACGAAATCGAAATAGTATTAAAATTAAAACCTTAATATGTAACGGTGATGGTTTACGCAATGTACAAGCCTATCGTGTTTCTTTTTGTCGAGTGCTTCGCAATACAAAATATATTCAATCGTATCTAAATTTGATGTTCTGTTGCTATTCAAATGGTTTTTGACGTAAAGGCAGTCTAAATTACTCCACTTTGAGACAGTTGGTTCTCTTGACCAATCATCTATAGTCATGTCTACCATAGTCTTTTGAAGAATCTGCAACTGCCCAATTGAATGTATCATCATTGACACGATGAATGTGTCCCATATTGCTTGATAACCAGCACCGATGCTTCCCACTATTATGTGGTAGGCGTAAACCATCAAATAATTTCCATACGCATATTTATCGAAGGGAAACCATGAGCTAAATATCATTGGACGCTTATACGACCAGTATTCGCTGCCATTTGCAAATACTGTGTGATACGCTGAAGAAAATCTGTATTCCAAAGGAGGAATGATAAAGAAAATTAAGATTGTAGTTGCAGTTACTGTCCAAAAGAAATACGTGACTTTTCTTGCCCTGGCCACGTAATCATATAAAATCTTTTTCATTTCTCTGTTTTGGAATTTTAATATATTACTCTCTATATTAGATATTCCTGAAATCAAGGTTTTGAGCTTCTTTCGGTGGCCAAAAAACACATAGATCTTCATTATACCTGATGTATACAGTAAAGACACCGACATGTTAGTTGTCATATCTTCAAGATCCCCCCAGACATACACAAGTTCAATATATTCCGTGACGAGGAACATAAAAAACAAAACGTAAACCACTATACCAGATATGTAATGAATTTGTTTTAGAATTTTGTTGTGCAAGAAACTCTTCGACTGAAATGGCCAAAGACCAAATACTGCCAAAGATGTCAAATTTTTGGATAGAAGTATGTTAGCATTTTCTCCTTTCGTTTTTTTCAACATTTTCTTCTTAACTTTATTGCCGTGATCGTTTGACTGGATAACAATTACCATATTATGAGCTACACTATCACTATACTCTTGAATAAACACTTTTATGTTATCCGTTAACACAGACTTAACATAAGTAAAATTTCTTTTCTGTAACATATAAATGGATTTGATTGTCAAAAAGAAACTTAATAATAATTGTAGGAAAGGGAAGGAAAGTACGTCATCAATATTTATTTACTAAATATAGTATAATAGAAAGTGGTAATTAATATACATAATTCATACTAGCGATCAATGTTGCCATGCTAAAATTTATTAGCTTAAATATGTGAGTTGAAAAAACTGAATATATGGTCGAGTTTTGTTATTATCAGTTTTCGAAGACATTAATAAGTAAAAAAAAATATAGACCTATTCGGGTAATATGTGTTGACAATTTATTTATATTGAAAACCGTCACCCAATGCAAAAAAATGTCTTTTACAATGACTTCAGTTGAGGTTCTAAATTACCATAGCTGTATTGTGTCTTAAACTGTGATTGTTTATTTTTATATTTGATCATCCATATAATGAAGCTTCAAAATTGGATGGTACTGCTTAAAGTGGAAATTTGACGCGCAAAAGTTCCAGTATTCTAGGAAATTGCAGTAAAAATAGCTAATTAACAGTGAATAATAACACAATTTTATAATCTAAATAAAATAGTGAAAAAGACTTCTTTACCGTAAATTTTTTTTTTTATTCTTTTGTTTCTGGAAAGTGTGACGAGTTAATCAAGGCAAACTATCATAGCATACATATGTATCGTTAATAAAGCATACATATGTATCGTTAATAAAGTCTTATGTTGTCAGTAATTGGAAAATATCTTACAATAACCTATTCTCAAACTTTCTTCATAAAACATCAACAAAATGAAAGTAAAACTTCAATTAAACAGTTTTTAGAAAAGCATTTATCAATAAGTCACTTTTTCTCAAATATCTGCTACAAGTATCGAATAGAAAGTTATAAATGGAATGAAATACCAATACTCTACCCGCGTAAACGAGTAGGATGAAAGCCTAATGATTACGACATAGCTATTTAAAAATCTCTGTAAATTTATATATTATAATAGCATTGGCAACACTCGTGTAGATGTAGTGATTTTTCAAATTATTTGGTTAGAGGCAAATATTTGGTACACAAATATAATTAATAGAGTATTAAATTGAAATCGTCGCTGCTATAAAAGCTATTATAAATATTTAATTCTCATAAATATGTTGGCGCACTTTTACGTGATTAGTAGTGGGTCATCGCTCAATTTAAACTAATTTTTCACAGTTATAGAAAACATTTTGACCGTCAACTATTAATTATTATTAAAATATTTTTTTAATAAATGAAAGTTAGCTTGCTTCTCACAACTTCAACAAAGTATTCACTGTGATATGTTAATATTAAAAAAAATAATGATATATTGCAGATAAATCTACGTATTTTATTTTATTTTGTTAATATTATGATTAATTATTATGATAGCCTTCATAAACTTGTATGATTACTCGAAAAGCAGTTGGCTAACAACTAATTGATCAATTTTTATTCTGCGTTCAAAATTATTTTTACTCCAGCAACCTCAAGTGTGCTTAAAAATGGAATGACGTATTTTCCAGCAAAATTCAAAAATATTTGCTGGAAAATACGTCATTAAGCGCCTCATCGGGAGCCTCTCTGGAAGTGTTGAATTTTTTTTCTGATGTATTCCATCTGTAGAATGTTGGTACTTCAGAGTAAAGTGGCGTCTTTGCAAACATATCATCTCTACACAATAAGAAAAATGCAGTTAAAGTTGTTGGCTGTGGTACATTTTCTGTTGTGAAGTATACTCGTTGTCAATTTTCAAGGTGAACTGCCAAATGAGTAACTGTTGGATGCCGTTCATGAATTGGAAATGATAAAATGCGCCATATTGCTTAATTGCTACTAATGTAGCGTCCCAGTTGATATTGGTTGATTTCATCAATAGATGCAGTTGAATTTCCCACTCCAAAAACTGCCATGTCGCTTCCTTTTTTGACATATTTACAAATGTAATTGATGGATTTCACTGACTTCCAATACTCGTCATTGACGTGTGCTTTTTACGTTTTCGAGAGAAGCGGTGAATACGGTACAATCCAACGATTATCAACTCCAACGTCATTGTTTCGCATTTTTAATGTGATGGATTTGCCACCATTTTCAATCGATCGTCCGATATCCGTCATTGCCAGTGATAGTCTCGGCTAATAAGTTTTTAGGTATCGTTTGGTGCATTTCCCATCAGACATGCATGCTGAATTATTGTTGAGTAAGCCACATGGACCATGAATTATGTTTTTAGTTACGACTTCAAATAATTTATGATCAATGTTGACATCTGGTATTTCTGCTGAGATGACTTGATCAATTTTATCAGGTGTGACTTTTTCGATCAACCAAATCAAAATATGAGCATGTGGTAATCCTCTTTTTTGCTATTCAATGGAATACATCCAACAGTGTGTCTTTTCAAAAACATGACGCTTGACAAGGAAATCCATTAAAGATTTGAGTTTTTGTTTGAACACCCGTGCGCAAATAGCATGACGATGATGATGATTGTCCGGGTAACAAAAGTTCTGTTATATCTTCCCACATCGGATTACAGGGAAATGTAATAAAAAAACCTGGGCGGCCATATGCCCGAACATATGTCGTTGCATCTTGTGCGTATACATGTGACGTGGACTTCCTGTAAATGTGGCTGGGAGTATGACCATTTTCCCCAAATTATTGGGATTCACATTGCCATCATTAACAACTGCATCGCGTTAATAAATATACTCTTCGGAACGCAACTCGGTTTGATTTAATCGAATGTAGAGGAGTCGTTCAGTTTCTATTTTCGCGTACATATCGACAATGTATTGATAGAACAAATGTCGACATTTTAAGATATGATTTTCAGCATTTTCGTGAGTCATCAATCGATATGAATAGCAATTCCTGACACTGACTTTCTTATTCGTTTCCTCATCTATTTGTGGATTTCTCAACGGGATGTTGAAATGGTATCTGTCTTCTCCTTGCCAAAATAAAATCGGATATTGCAATCCATCGTACGATCGATTCGTTTCTGAAACTCGCTGAACATGACCGTTTCTACGATGAAGAATGATATCACGCGAATTAAATTCTTCACCAACTATAACGACAACTTTGTAATCATCAGATGGCATTTGTTCGAGAGCAGTTTTGAATAATTTAATTAATTTGTTATTCTGATCGAATAAAGTTTGTAATTGAGCAATTATTACTCGTTTAGTACCCGTATTGAATTGACAACGTTTCCCATGAAATAAATTTGAAGAAATTTATGATTTGCGTTCGACAGTGGTTGTAATGATCTTGCACGATGATAAATTTGTCCTTGCACTTTAAATGTTGGCATGTAATCTTCGCGCACGATATTGGTTGCACCAAAACATATCATTTGGAAACTTGAATTGTACTTTCGTATGTTTGTCAAGAAATGTTTTGATTTACTTGTATCACCCAATACCAACGTTAATAAAGGTTCGGGTGGTGAATGTAATTCTGGCAATTTCACTTTTCCACTCGCGCAGCACAGTGTTTCATTTTATAATTTAAAGGCACTACAATACACGCATAATTTGTCCATTTTTCCAATAACAACACTTGGGTGCAGACTGTAATCATAATTATGATCGTAATGGAAAGCACTATGATTTAAATCAGCATGCAGAGTACGTCTGGTACGATCTACGCGTACTCGATCTGTTTCCAGAATGAATGTGGCAGATTTACGTTATTTTTGTTTTCGGGGTTGCTATGGATACAACGTTTCATAAATGGCCATTCTGTATTACAATAGTCTTGTATGAAAATATTTTTTTCGTAAATATTCAATTAATTTTTGTAATCAAATCAAATTCTGAGTATCCTATCTTTTGCTCGGTAGTCTAAGCAATAATTCGACAAAGTTTTACCGCAATCGGATTAATGGTGTAGAAACGCATAAAGGACAGACAGACATTCATTTATATATATATATATATAGATTATTAACTAAAAATATCATAAACACATTAGATTTTTATGTTTTCTTTCCTCGTTTGAGTTACTGTCCATAACATCAAAATCGGCGCAGTAGATTTTCAAAATACAGACAGTCAAAATTGTTTCGTTTTGCTTCATTCGATTCTTTTGAAAATTCATTCTGTTATCATGTTAACTATTGTCTTTTGGAGACGTTAAATCTGCGTAATTGAATGGACACCATAAATATATCTCAAACAGAATGTGATAGAAATGCTTAAATACTTCTCGCCGTCACATGGTAAAGAAAAATGATCACATGATTGAATCGTGAATTTCGAAAACGAGCTACATTTTTTTTCCGAAAATGGGTTACATATGCAAACATCTTCAGAATACCTATATACACAAATGGAATACGAAAAAATTAAAGCATTTTAGAGCATTGAAAAAATTCACGCATTACGATGTTACGTAGTTTTAAATTTAACCACGATTTCGTGGTTTATCATCTTCCACTTGACGCAACAGTGCAAAATAACTATAACAAGCTCGGAGTATCTGAAAGTGAAAAAAATGGTTATGTTTTACTGCCTTGGCAATGATTTATATAGAACTATGCCTAATTCTGCATGTAAATAAAAGTTATATTACACGACGGCGATTCTATTACAAAAAAGCTCTATTACACGATGACGACTTTGGAGCAGCTGGAAATCAATATATATCAATTATTACACAAAATTCTTATCGAACAAACTAATACAAGTCTGTCGCCGCTCTTCAGACCATTGCGAGGGGCTAATTCTTTTCCGTATTAAGCCATCCCCATCAAATAAACCATATCCGTGCAACATGTAAGCTTATTGATATAGCCGCCTATTTAGTTTCATTTACTATTTTTAAATTTGTAGTTTTATTGCTAGCAGGAAATAAGCTTGGTTGTTAAAACAGGAGAGAAGATGTAAAGTGTACCTTTTCCACACAGCTATATATAGATAAGCAAACATTCGTTTAAACATAGTCCTGACGATAGCGTGAGCCGAAATAGCTATCAACTATATCTTATAAAAAAAATTGTAGAGCTAAAATGCATTGCTATTTTTGCACCGTATCATAACGGAGTTCTACCAAGTTAATTCCAATACAATCAATCAATAAAAGTTCTATTAGTTAATCAGTTTCATAATTGTTCATGAAATAGTATTTAAGTTTGAGTTTGAGTTAGGTTTAAGTGATCGAAGTGTTTCGAATAAACCAAACATTTCATAACTAAAATAAAAATATAAAAACATTATGAAATAGTTTTTAATATATATGTATGTTACTACCGCCAGGAAAGTAGGAAGCGACATCGAATAGAATTGACCCACTGTATATTGGGCTGGTAATCTTGCTCCTTCCCGCATTATCCAAAGACTTTTTTTGAAACGATCGCTTTCCTCATACCAACCGCAACCGTATGACGCCAACAAAAGCTTGCCACTCTGAAATATAAAGCAAATTTAAAACACGTATCACTTTTGTTTACTTCAATCTTAGATCACATTGAGTCCTGCATGGAAAATTGATTTTTCGAGATGGTGCTGAATTGAGAGATGTACGATTCACGAACTTAGTTAACCCATTCACTGTCCATATTTTCTCGCAAATATAAGCGCAAAAATTGACGAAATAAAATATCTCTTTATTAAATTAAATTATCTAGTAAAAGTGATCATTCAGTGTTATTCACTATACAAAACATTAATATCGAAACAATTTTTATCACATTTAGTGCGGCCATGAGACATTTCCATAGGACAACTGATGTTTATAATACGGCCACAGTGAAATTTCACGTGAGAGCCACTGTCCTAGACAGACATAACCGAAACCTAAGTATAACATAAACATTAAAATGACACCATTACCATTCGTCAATGAAAATTATCAATGGGCAGTAGAAAAACAACATATTTGTGTTTTCATATGTTTATTTTTAATTTTTCTTTTTTGCCACAAAGCAAATGTTATATGTATTTAACTAACAACAACAAAAATATACACACTTATTTTCTATCAAAATTATATACATTTTAATCTTATCATTCACAATAATTAATTGCACAAACAAATGATTTTTAATTAATTTTTAATATTACAATTAAAAAATTATCTTATATTTCATGTTCTTGGCTGACGATCTTGTATGTTGCGTAACACAGCAAAATAACTATAAGAAGCTTGTAGAATCTGAAAAGTATATAGAAAGATGTCCTATTATATTTATTCAATTGTTAATTTATACTCGGTACCTTCTAAATGAAAATAAATCTTATTTAATTTGATCAAATTTTTTATTAATCGCTTTGTTAAAGTTTGTTCGATCTGGTACCACAGTTCTTTGAATTCAATTTATTTATATTGTTAAATATACTATTACAAGCCCCACCCCCTCCCATAATCCTTACTAAGCCAATAAGAATATTCCAAGCTCCGTTATAGTAAGGGGGTAAAAAGCTAAAACAAATAACCAACATTGTCTAAATTCAACAAAAAAAAAATTGGTTGATTACAAATAATTTTACACAACATGTAACGATAACTAACTTGCAAATCCCAGACAAAAGCATTTTAAATAAAACATTCTTAAAATAATAGAATACACCTGACTTGTCCTTTGTAAATACTACATACTATTTTTATTATTTATCTCAAAACAAAAATTTGTTGCGACCACGAGACATTTTCATAAGACGTTGATATTTATAATGCGGCCACAGTAAAAATTTATCTGAAAACCACTGCTGTAGAATCAAGTAAGCTTATACGGTAAAAATCAAAGGCAATATGTCAAATATAATGCCGCTTATATTTATTAAAATATGCTATTTTTGCGTAAATAACAAAAACGTCGCTTCCTACCAATATCACAAAGTGTATACAATCTGTTTCGCTTTTGAACGAGTCCTATCAAGACAAATTAGAATAAACTTTAACCAAAAATTAGCTTTTACATGCAGTTTATATTATATTTAGACATTTAACATATATTTTTAAAAATCACCTATCAACATACTGAAACTTTCTAAACAATTAAGACGTTTAGCTGTCAGTGGACTAGTAAAAAATATATTATAATATAATATTATATAATCGTTCTAATTGAGCTTAGTATACTGTCCAAAGGATAATCAAAAATGATAAGACAGTTTGCTTTCAAATATATTATTTACAAAAAAAAATCTAACAATACATATTTGATAATTACCGCCAAAAATGTTGGAAGAGACAACGAATAAAATCGTCCCACTGTATACTTGATGGGCAACTTCACTCCTTCCCGCATTATCCAAAGACTCTTTTTGAATCGACTGCTTTCGTTATACCAATCGCTACTGTAGGTGGCCAACAAAAGTTTGTCACTCTATAAAAAAAACAATATTTTTAATAGACAGAATAAAACATTCTCAAATTTTACTATAATTGAAGGTTGTTTGATTTTGTTAGATTTTATTCCAATCTTTTCTATTTATATTTATTAAAATAAATATCAACCAACCAATCTGGCAAATTGCCTAGTTATATTATATTGAGACGTTAGGCGATAGAACGATTTATTTTTTCTTGATCATTGGGATATTTTTCAAAATAATCTAATCGAAAAAGTATTAGGTAGTCGCGCTTCTTTCACGACTACGACTCTGACTCTACAGCCCTACCGGACTGAATAGGTTACGCGATAAATTGTTTCTGCGGTGATTTACTCAACAATGAATTTTTCGTACTGCCAATCTTCCACGATTAATTGTGTGCGAACAATGAATGTTATTCTTTTTCCTCGAAATTTATTTAAAGATTAATAACCGACGAAAAAATAAAGACGATTGAAAATCTACAGTGAAGGTAGACATAATATTGTTTTATTAATATACCTTATGTATTACTTCATTTCCATGCCAATAGAAGAGCAACAGTTGAATCATTATTGCTACTAAGTACTCGATCATTAAACAGAGTCGAATGCTGAATCCATACTGTTGTAAAACGAGAAAATTCAGGTGTTTTATATTAAAGACATAACCTCAATTAAAATGTAATTATTTCAAGATGTTTTAAAAGATCATAAATACCAAAGAAGCTTGAAATCCAATGGCACAAAGCATTATTGAACACACCATAAAGTATAGCATCATCACAGGACTTATTATGGCATTTAAATCTTTTGTATAACTGAAAAATTTTAAATGATTAAATCTCCATCAACGTGTTTTTCATTTCTGTTTCATTTATGTTTCTAACCAAATGTAAAATTTTTTACATACTACGAATTTAATTAATGATATCGACTGAAGGAAGCTTGATTTAATTTCAATATCTAATATGAATTATTGAAATTTTGTACGATTTTACATGATTTGTTTTTATCGACCCAGGTTTCGCCTTTCCGCATATTCAGGCATTCTATCACACGGATGCAACTGATACAATATAAACAGTAAGCATCGGCTATATATAATACAAGAGCAGTTGATTGCAAATGACCATAATGCTTGGGTTCAAACATGCAACTGAAATAAATTTCAATGCAAATGACAATCAATTGCCTGAGAATAATAAGTTTTAATAATAATACATATTTTTTATGAGTCTTTGTTTATGAAAGGATTCTACAATAAGCAATATCATTAAAATTCTTAGAGACATAGAGATACCTTCTTATTTCAGATTGGTTAGTGACATGAGATGAGAATGAGATGTACATAAATTATGAAAAGTTAAAAATGATCTCGTAATGATGATATCTATATAAAAATATTTTCTTACATATTATTTATTTAATCATTTATGTTTCTAACCAGCTGTAAATGTTGACTTGTCAAAATATGGAATGTTTTTTTACATACTACGAATTTAATTAATGATATAGACTGAAGGTTTTTTGTCACTATCCACCTGAGTTTTGTCTCTCAGCATCTTCACGTATTCTATGATATCATACGGATGCAACAGAACTGATACATAATAAACAGTTAGCTTTGGTTATATACAAAAGCAGTTAATTAGAAAAATTCTATCAAATCATTATAAATATCACAGATAACATCCACTACCTACCTCAATATGCACGCATTGTACAAGGTTTTTGTGAGTTCTTTCTTCAAGTGATTTACTGTCCAAAATATCAAAATCAACCAGTTCTATCCTTGTTAATTTTTTGTGTTCCATGTAGCTTTTCGAGTATAGACAGCCAAAATTGTTACGTTTTGTTTCATTCAATTCTTTCGAACATCCATTCATTGTCATATTAACTATAGTCTTTTGAAGAACTTGAATCTGCCCAATGGAGTGGATCATCATGGACACCGTAAACGTATCCCATATTGCTTGATATGCTGCTCCAATACTTCCCACCACAACATGGTACAGAAAGACGATGATATAATTACCGTACTCAAATTTATCGAAAGGAACCCACGTGCTGAAGATCATGGGACGTTGGTAAGACCAGTATTCCGTACCGTTGTCAAATATTTTGTGATATTTCGACGTATATCTGTATTCTATTGGAGGTATTATAAAGAAAACCATCACAGTACAGCCAGTTAGCGTCCAGAAAAAATACGTGACCTTCCTCGCTCTGGCCACATAATTAAATAAAATCTTTTTTATGTCTTCACTTTGGAATTTTAATATATTAATTTCCACGTGAGATATTCTTGAAATCAACGATCCCAGCTTCTCTCGATAGCCGAAAATTGTATAGATTTTCACAAAACCAACGGTAGACAGTAAAGATACCGACATATTCGTTGTCATGTCTTCAAGATTACCCCAGACGTTGACCAACTCTATGTATTCCGAAATTAGGAATGTAGAAAACAAAAAGAAAACCATTAAGCCATAAGCGTGATGAACCTTCCTGAGCTTTCTGTTGTTTAAGAAGTTTTTTGACTGAAATGGCCAAAGGCCAAATATTGCCAATGATGTCAAATTTTTACAAAGAAGTATGTTAGCATTTTCTTCATTCGCTTTATTTAACATTTTCTTCTAAACCTTATACCCGTAATATTTTTTTTGAATCAAAATTACTTTATTATGAACAACTCTTTCACTTTATTCTTGAAAATAAATACTTTTATATTATCCATCATCACAAAACTAACATCAGCGAAATTTCTTTTCCATAACGCATAAATTGATTTGATTGTCAAAATAAACTTCACATTAACTATAGAGAAGGGAAGGAAAATATGTAATCAATATAGTATCAATTAAGCGGAAACTACTGTACATAATTTATAGTAATGATCAGTGTTACCAAGTTATAATTTATTTTCCCATGTAACATATTTAAGTGTCCTCAGATAATTTTTATTAATTCAAATTTTTTAAACGTCTCTTTAAACAGATTCCTACCAAATAAGAAAAAATAATAAATCACTCTGAATGTTTACTATGTTTAATTTTCCATATAATAAATCTTCAAAATTACTGTATTATTGGTAGTCGCTTTGTCGAAAAATCGAACTCTTATTCAAATGTTATTTCTTAATTTCTTTAAATTTGTCTTTTGTATTTGGTTTTTGTCCTTGGAAAAAACCGGAACCCAAGTGCAATATTATATTTTTGAAAAAGATTCACTTTTTAATAGCTTAACGCATTTGTAAAACAAGATTGAAAATTAACATAACAATCGATTTTTTTTTTTTTTAAATATTTGTTTTTTTTATGATCATAAATAGTGAACATATAAAAATTAGATTTAACTTACAGCCCGCCGCTCATTTTGAATTATTGAATTTGGCCTTCTTCCAAAAAGTTTGAAAAGTAATTGTTAAAAAAGAAATAAATATATTGCAGGAAAGTCCATTCGTATTTCATTTTATCAATAGAAAGAATGATATTATAATGATAGCCTTAATAATCTTGTATGGTTTCTCGAGATGCAATTGGCTGCGCTCAAAAATATTTTCATTCTAGCAACATCAAGTATATTTAAAAATAGAGTGACGAGCTTCCCAGCAAAATTTTAAAAAATCTTAAAAACAAAAAATGTTTTGCTAACAATATTCACCAACGGAGTGACTTCTACAAACGCTGTAAATAGCATCCCGGGTTCGTTTTCCGGCATTTTACATCCAGACATTTAAGTCTGTGCATATGGAAAAATAAAAGATTCAAATTCTATCGAACACACTCAGAAGATATCACAATGCTTATAATATGTGTTCAACCAACAACAAAAGATGAATACAGTAAAACCTCGATTTCACGTTTTTATGCGGGAAACGACGAATGCGAAAAAGCTTAAAATAATAATAATAAAAAAAAAAATATTTTAAAAAGTCCACCCATTTAATTTCCAAAAATGAAATGGGGACTTACAAAAATTGGTTAATATTAGAGGGTTTTATAAAGGATATATTAATTAAGTCTTATTAATTGAAATAATCGAATGGTGATTTAAACATCTTCTTTTGAAGAATTACTATTACAATTATAATAAATCAATTGTAATTGTAATTTTTAATAAGTGATTGTGAACATTTAATTTTTATACTAATTTACTTTATTTGTATCAATATTGTATGATTTTATGTAAATTGTTTCCTAGTTCTTGAACCCATGGTTTTGTACACCTGCTACCTTTAACTCAAATTATTTTTTTGTTTTGTATAAATAGAGTTTGTAAATTGTATTCTATCAGTTGATAATGCTCGCGATGAGCGAAACCGGTCCTGATCAAAAAATATATTGTGGAAATAAGTACTAAAAAAATGTGTTTTTATTATTTGAAATATAATATTTGAATCGGGATCATATTATTAAGACAATAGGTCGAGAAAATCCATAAATCGAGAACGGTTAATGAGGCATTATTTAACATTGTTCTTATGGGTGTTTGACGGGACGATACAAACTGAACGATCCATCCGGAAAAACTTATTATGTGAGAACGGTTGATCGGGGCTTTATCGCATATTTATTTCTGTCAAAATTATATAGTAGAATAAAACAGTCCAAAAATTAACTATGTATTGAATTTTATCATTCACAATAATTAGTTGCACAAACAATTGATTTTTTAATAATTATTTTGTATAAATAAAATATGTTATATTTCATATTCTTGGCTGATGGTCTTGTACGTTGCGCAGCTGAGCAAAATAACTATAAGAAGCTGCAGTATCTGAAAATATATAGAAAGATTTTTTATTATTTCAATTCAAATGTTATCAATATTTGGTGACTATTCAAGGAAAATCAATTTTATATTATTCATTTATGCGCTATTAATAGCTTTATTGTAGCTTGATCAATTTGCTAGCCTTGCTAACCTTCCCTACTGAGCCAATAAGAAGATTCTAAGCCCTATTATGGTTCGGTTATAAAAAACTAAAACAAATTACCAACATAGTTCAAATTAAAAAGAAAAACGTTTATTATACAATATATAAATAATTTTATACAACATGTTTTTATAAATAACTTGCAAATCCCTGACAAAAACATATTAAATAAAACATTTTTAAATTGATTGAATTCTCCTGAAATTTTCTTTGTAAATTCAATTACTTTATATATTTCATCTCAAAACAACAAAAAAACTGCGGCCACGAGACATTTTCATAAGACACTGATGTTTATAATGCGGTCACAGTAAAGTTTTATCTGAGAACGACCGCTGTAGAATCCGATAAGTTTACTCGTAAAAATCAAATGGAAATGTATCACATATTTTACTTCAAAAAAATCTGAATAATCTGATCACGAATGATATAAAAAATATTTGATAATTACCGCCAAGAATATTGGAAGAGACAATGAATAAAATCGTCCCACCGTATACTTGATGGGCAACTTCACACCTTCCCGCATTATCCAAAGACTCTTTTTGAATCGACTGCTGAACTGTATGTAGCCAACAAAAGCTTGTCGCTCTATAAAAAAAAATATATCAAACAGAATACAATATTCTATCCGTCGGAAATGATATCAATCTCTCCTACCTGCGATATTTTTAAGTTATAAATTTTTACACTCTTTATTTACAGCATGTACTATCAAATAAGCGAAAGTATAGCGTGCATTCTGGCTTTATGAACACTAATTAGGGCTTTGAAGACGATAAAAAAAAACCACGACTTCTACTGCAACATTGGCAACGACTAAAAAAAGCTTAGTTTTGCTTGGTTTTATTCCTAACTTTTCTATTTATTTGCATTAAAATAAATATCAAACAAATATTCCGGATAATGGATCAAATTTTACTATATTTGGAAGCGAAGTCAATTTATTCTTAATTGTACATTGAAATATTTTTCAAAATCGTCTGATCGAAAAATTCGGAAAATTTGCTCGTTTCGCTACTAATATTCAAAAGTATGTTGTTTTGTGTCTTCAAGGTAATTCATTAATAGATGCACCTCTACTGGACTTAATATGTTACGCGATAAATTGTTCTCGCGGTGATTTGACTCAACAACGAATTTTTCGTACTACCAATCTTCCACGATTAATTGTGTGCGAGTAATGAATGATATTCGTCTTTCCTCTAAATCTATTTAATGATCAAGGATTCAAAATATACAGTGAAGGCAGTGATAATATTGTTTTATTAATGTACCTCATGTATTACTTCATTTCCATGCCAATAGAAGAGTAACAGTTGAATCATCATTGCTACTATGTACTCGATCATTAAGCAGAGTCGAATGCTGAAACCATACTGTTGTAAAACGAGAAAATTCAGGTGTTTTATATTAAAAACATAACCTCAATTAAAATAGATGTTTAGAAAAAGATGTTTTAAAAGATCATAAATACCAGAGAAGCTTGAAATCCAATGGCACAAAGCATTATTGATCACAGGACTTATTATGGCATTTAAATCTTTTGTATAACTGAAAAATTAAAAATGATTAAATCTCCATCAACGTGTTTTTCATTTCTGTTTCATTTATGTTTCTAACCACATGTAAACTTTTTTACATACTACGAATTTAATTAATGATATAGACTGAAGGTTTTTTGTCACTATCCACCTGAGTTTTGTCTCTCAGCATCTTCACGTATTCTATGATATCATACGGATGCAACAGAACTGATACATAATAAACAGTTAGCTTTGGTTATATACAAAAGCAGTTAATTAGAAAAATTCTATCAAATCATTATAAATATCACAGATAACATCCACTACCTACCTCAATATGCACGCATTGTACAAGGTTTTTGTGAGTTCTTTCTTCAAGTGATTTACTGTCCAAAATATCAAAATCAACCAGTTCTATCCTTGTTAATTTTTTGTGTTCCATGTAGCTTTTCGAGTATAGACAGCCAAGATTGTTACGTTTTGTTTCATTCAATTCTTTCGAACATCCATTCATTGTCATATTAACTATAGTCTTTTGAAGAACTTGAATCTGCCCAATGGAGTGGATCATCATGGACACCGTAAACGTATCCCATATTGCTTGATATGCTGCTCCAATACTTCCCACCACAACATGGTACAGAAAGACGATGATATAATTACCGTACTCAAATTTATCGAAAGGAACCCACGTGCTGAAGATCATGGGACGTTGGTAAGACCAGTATTCCGTACCGATGTCAAATATTTTGTGATGGTTTGACGTATATCTGTATTCTATCGGAGGTTATATAAAGAAAACTATCACGGTACACCCAGTTAGCGTCCAGAAAAAATACGTGACCTTCCTCGCTCTGGCCACATAATTAAATAAAATCTTTTTTATGTCTTCACTTTCGAATGTTAATATATTAATTTCCACGTGAGATATTCTTGAAATCAACGATCCCAGCTTCTCTCGATAGCCGAAAATTGTATAGATTTTCACAAAACCAACGGTAGACAGTAAAGATACCGACATATTCGTTGTCATGTCTTCAAGATTACCCCAGACGTTGACCAACTCTATGCATTCCGAAATTAGGAATGTAGAAAACAAAAATAAAACCAATAACCCATAAGCGTGATGAACCTTTCTGAGCTTTCTGTTATTTAAGAAGTTTTTTGACTGAAATGGCCAAAGGCCAAATACTGCC
Organism: Himalopsyche japonica; assembly: GCA_028555115.1. Classification (NCBI taxonomy): domain Eukaryota; kingdom Metazoa; phylum Arthropoda; class Insecta; order Trichoptera; family Rhyacophilidae; genus Himalopsyche; species Himalopsyche japonica. The sequence goes on from JAHFWJ010000719.1 coordinate 1,353,623, forward strand.
AAAGAGGCCTAGTTTTTGGAAAGAAGAATGTTTATATTTTCCTCTGTAATTTTTGCCGACATTTTCTTTTTCAATTTATCGCCATTATATATATTGTATGTTTCGTAGATTTAATTTCAATCGCTATACGTAATAGACTATTACTAAACTCTTGTTTAATGCATTATTTCGATCATTATTTTTTTTTGAATTATATTCTTAGTGAGAAACTTATCAAAAGAATGGTAAGAAAAGAATAAAAACAAAACGTACCAACATAAACATTCATCAATTAAATCTAATGGCGATTAACTGGTAAATAATTAATGGATCGATCAGTGTTGCCATACGAGATTTTAAGCAATGTTCGGAATATTTGAATTTAAGTGGCAATTGTTTCCGCAAGTATTTGAATTTGGAACAATTATTGTTCTCGGAATTTTAAATTCGTAAAAAAAGTCATGTTTGAATTGTTTGAAGAGCGAATATGTTACGACAGTGAAATCTTACGTTCGAAATTTAAATTTGTTTTTGTTATCATAAAGTTGGCAACATTCATGCATGTCAGTGATTTATTTATACAATATTCTAATTGATTCTTAAATACTATAATACAGTTTCTACGTTTGTAAGGATAGTATAAAATCCAGGCTCTAATTCAAGGATCAACGTGGATGTTTATTAACTATAATTATAAATTAAATACTAATCGAGTCATTGGAACGCAGTGAAAATCGTGTATATCCATACAAGGTTAATAGTGACAACACTGAGACAAGGTAGCATACATATAAGGATGACCATAGTGAAATTATTGTTTAAAATTAAATTAATATGAATAAAGTCATATACACCTTCATTGTAAAGATATGGCCACCTTTTTGAGAATCTTATCGATAGTATGAAAATAGTTCGTCATTTTTATTCTTGCCTTACATTTTTAAATATGGGTTCAAGATATTGCGGTAAAAATGACGACGGATGAATATGGGTCATAAATGTTTGAACTCATCTGACATCAATTATGGACATATGAAGTCTTTAAAAAAGAAGATACTATGAATTGAAATCAATATTTTTTGTTGCGATTAGTATATAGTCACTAGACGTGACACGTGTATCGCTTATTTGAGAAACATCTTCGGACTAACTGTATCGTAAGACTAGTACCGACGATTGGAATGAAAGTTCTAATATTAAATGTGTAATAAAAATGAACTTCCACAAAGTTACCGTTGAATCAAGCGAAAAAAAATAAAAAAACAAAATTGAATACTGTACGTTTCTTAATTCTGATCGAATCATATCACAATCATGTTATTTAAATTTATGATATAGACTGAAGGTTCTTGATGGGATTTCAATATTAAATTTGATTTGTTAAAACTTTGTACAATTCCACATGTTTCGTCACTAACGATCCGGGTTTCGAATTTGGCATCATCAGGCATTCTATCACATGGGTGCAACAGAACTGACGCACAATAAACAGTAGCATCTTCTATATACCAAAGGTTTTAATTAAAAGAAAACACAGAACCCCAAGGCAAGAACTATATGGCAGCTAAAACAAATTTAATCCTATTGATCTAACAATGATTAACACAATAGCCCGTGATAATTTTCATGAACGATTAATATTGTTAATCAGTCATTCTTGAAAAGGTTTTACAACAAATTATAATCATACCCTTTCAAGAATGAACATGTGGAATCGTACAAAGTTCTAACAATTCAAATTTTATATTTAATTTTTCTAACCACCGATACTTTCGGATTAAAAATTAACAAAAGCGTTGTAGATAATTACATATTTTCATTTTTTTTCTATGAAAGCTGTAAAAAAAACAATGGTAAGTGATTAAGTGATAAACCCGGGTAAGTGATTTGTGTCTTTATTATTTTGCACTCTTATATCTAAAAATCTTAAGAACGATGAATTCTGCTGATTGGTAGAGAATATCCATTTCATATCCCCGGCTTATCTTCTTGCACTTGCCGCAAAAGTGCAAAATAACTATAAGAAGCTCGTAATATCTGAAAAAAAAAATCAAACATTGAACATATCGCTCATTAAACTATTTGCTATACATCATCTCAATTGGAAAAAAAAATTAAAAATGCAAGCGGATGGAAGTTTTCAATTATTGCATCAAAAAACAGGGGATCTAAAACTAAACTAAACAAAGGTCAATTATTTAATTTAAGTTATATTCTTCACAACTTTCTTAATCTTCTCAATTCCCCTTTGTTATATCCCTTACGTCTGATAAGTTTGATGAGTTGACAGCCTCATAAATTGAATCCCTATATTGCGTCTCCTGATGTTTAATTCCCACCGTTACCGCCAATTCGAAATAAGTAGGTATTTCTAAGTCTAAATTTACCCGATTGCATTTAAATTATAGTTTTTTATCTTTTATTTCAGAATCCTTTCATCAAAGACTCATTAAGAGTAGTAATGTTAATATAATTAAATCTTTTTTTTTAAATTTATTTCAGTTGTTTATTTGGATCCTAGCTTTAGGGTCGATGCTTTTCATTTGTTATTCATTATTTTGGTATATAACCAATGTTAACTGTTTATTGTGTGTCAATTTTATTGCATCCATGTGATGGCATGCCTGTAGGTGCCGAAAGACGAAACCTGAGTTGTTAGTGACAAAACGTGTATATATAATTTGTAATATAAAATAATATTACAAAATTTCTTCAATTCAAATTAAAAAATTAAATCAATTAAATTTATTATTCAATTCTTATATGTTATGCATATCCACGTCGAATCACATTATTGTGAAATGAAAGATACACGTAATTCGTATGGTAAAATTAAGGTAAATATGTTACCGCTAAAAAAGTAGGAAGTGACATCGAATAAAATTGTCCCACTGTATACTTGATGGGCAACCTTACTCCTTCCCGCATTATCCAAAGACTATTTTTGAATCGACCGCTTTCGTTATACCAATCGCAGCTGTACGTGGCCAATAAAAGTTTGTCACTCTAAAAACAATAATTTCATCACTATTATAAAAAAATCATGGATTATTGACAGATTAAAAGTCAAGGTATTTTTTGAATAATATTCCAAAATGTATACGTTTAGAATTATACATGTCACGATAAAATGTACACGGACAAAACGTTAACACGACGAAATGTTCACAGAGCATTGCGACAAAACGGTCGCTGGCAGTAAATTTACTAAGTGTTTAATAAATAAAGCAATTAAAAAAAACGTTCGAATGAGTTTTTTTTGGTATGTGAACATTTTTACGTAAACGTTAAGTCGTCAAAATGTCATTAAAATCTTTTCGTGCAACTCTATATTTACTAAATACCAACGCTGAAATATTTACTCGATATATATTATATAAATTCAATAAAACTGTTAATTATAAAGTTTCTCTCTACAAAATTGATTTACCTCTTTATCTAAATAGGGCTTTTAACTTAAATTTACTTTTATTTAATTTCCACGTTACATTCACTTATATTGTTACTGACACAAACCCATACAGATACTTATACGAAACAATTTAATAAAAAAAAAAATAACAAATACATGACTATGAAGAAAAAGTCACTTTTGAAAAAAGAACACAAGCGTTTCAATTTACTGATTTCCTACCAAGATACGTATGTGAAAAGGTGACTTAGCTGCAATCTTAAGTAATTTTCATGTCGAACAAAAAACATATAAATAATGTAACTTTTTGCGGCTCCCAGTGTGGGAAACACAAATATAAGTCGCTAAAAAGGAGAGTTAATTAAAATATGCTCGTAAAAATAATATTTTTAACAGCTGGCATGATGTTCGATGTTAGTCAATTACAAACAGATTTACAAACCTCATATATGACTTCATTTCCGTGCCAATAGAAGAGCAGGAGTTGAATCATCATTGCTATCAGGTACTCCACCATGAAGCAAAGTCGTATACTAAATCCATACTGTTGTCAAATGAGAAATGATAAGTATTTTAATAAAAAGGATATGCATTATTGGCAATTATTCAAGACAAACGATAAGTCAAAATTAACAAAGTAGTCATGTGCGCCTGGTATGCCTTGCAATGCCACTTAAAGAAAGAAAGTGTTTACATAGTTGATAGCTATTTCAGCTTACACCCTCGTCAGAACTATGCTTAAACCTACGTTTACTTATCTATATAGCTGTATAGATAAGATATACAATACATCTCCTCTTCTATTGTAACATTCGACTTTTATATTGTGCTAATAAATTCTAAAATGTGGTAAATTGATTTTATCCATTTCTCGAAGTAACAGTTAACCTGATATTCTTAATTGCCACATTTTTAAGAATTAAAATACATTGTTATTTTATCACCGTGTTGTAATGGAGGCTCACCAAGTAAATGCCAATTCAATCAACACAATATATTTGTGTTGCGTACCCTAATAAATCAGATGTTTTTGCGATGCGTGAGCAGGTCACATAAAGCTGTACAAGTAACAAGTATATCTACATAGTCCAGCGTATCAGTCGATAGTGTTCTCGACTAGCGAAACGGGTCCTTATCTAATGATTGTAATAATTTAGAAACCTTTCAGGGCATGTGCACAACAGTCCACCAAAGTTTCATTCCAAACGTGCTAATGGTCTATAAACACATACGGGACAAGCAAACATAGAAACAGTATTTTTTTATACGCAATCAACTGAGTAACCGGCATGTGTTGCAATATCACTTAAAGAAAGAAGAAGGAAGTGTTTATCCTTTAATTCTGTTCACTGAAGTACTTTTGGATACGCAATATATTTATTTTTCCGTCTGTTTCGTATACGAATAAATCAAACATTTTTACGACGCGTGAGCAGGCCACGTAAAGCTGTACATGTAATAAGCATCTCTACATAGTCCAGCGTATCATTTTTTTGCAGAGATGGTATGTGAAAACCTTTGCAGGGGTGTACTCAATAAATTTGAATAGTTTCATATCGATCGGATGAATGGTGTAGTAATCAATAAAGAACAAATATACACACATATATTGATTTATACATATATTTATATATATATATATATGTGTGTGTGTGTGTGTGTGTGTGGGAGAATTATAGAGATAATTGGTGATAAATACCAATGAAGCCTGAAACCCGATAGCACACAGCATCAATGAGCAAACCATGAAATATAACATCATCACTGGGCTGAGAATAGCATTAAGATCTTTGGTGTAACTGAAATATTGAACAAAATCAATTGTTATCAAAGCCAATTTTTTTCACATCCATCTCCAAATGATTAAAGCTATTTTTAAATTTTTATTATTTAAAATATCATGCCTTTCCATCAAGAAGTGACAGTTAACACCTTAAAAGATATTTTTTAATTGTTGAAACATTGTACGATTCCAAATATTCAGGAAATCTAGCACACGGATGCAATAGCTAATATGCTAACTTGCTTGCGACAAAACACGTGGAATTCTACAATGTTTCAATAATTCAATTTTGATATCGGAATTCCATCAAGCATCTTCAGTCGATATAAATTTAATTTAAGCTGACAGTTCTGTCGGCTTACGCCCTCATCAGGACTATATAGACCTCATCGGAATAAATTTTCTGATGAGAGCGTAAGCCGAAATAGCTATCAACTATACATATTATAAATTTTATACAACTAATTTTAGTTTACGTATTTACGTTGCTTTTTTTCGCCATGTTATAATGGAGCTCTACCAAATAAACGCCAATCCAATCAATAATTGTGTAATTTCTTACTACTGACTGAATTGGCATTTATTTGGTAGAACTTCATTATAATACGGTGACAAATAGAAAAATTTATAAGATATATAGTTGATAGCTATTTTGGCTTACACTCTCATCAAAAATTCTGATGAGGATATGCCGAAATAGCTATTAACCATATACCTTATAAATGTCGAAGAACTAAAATACAGTGTAAAACAATTAAATGCCAATTCAATCAATTATTTAAAACTACTTTTGTTTTGCTGATAAAAAAAACAGTTGCTGGTACCATTTTCATGCATATTTTCTATGATGAAGCACTGGTTTATGAAATATCAACTTATTCTCCGCATTTTTATGACAGAGTTTCTCTTATTTGCATAGATTTAGAGATTAGATTTTTGTTTGTGTTTCTAATTTATAAACGTTTTAATTAAACTGAAGAACAAACCTTAAAATGTAACGGTGTTGATTGACGCAATGTACAAGTCTATTGTGTTTTATGTTATCTAGTGATTCACTGTACTGTGGATATTCAATCAGTTCTGGCGTGGCTATTTTTTTGATATATAGATTTTTTAATTTGCTCCACTTTGATTGTGTCGTCTCTCTTGAACAATCGCAGCTTGTCATATCCACTATGGTCTTTTGAAGAATCTGTAACTGTCCAATCGAATGTATCATCATTGACACTATGAAAGTATCCCAAACGGCCTGATATGACGCTCCAATACTCCCCATCAAAACATGGTACACATAGGCGACCAAGTAATTACCATACGCGTATTTGTCAAAAGGAAACCATGAGCTAAAGATCATGGGGCGCTTATAAGACCAGTATTCGGTACCGTTACCAAATACTCTGTGATACGTCGACGAAAATCTGTATTCTATCGGTGGAATTATGAAGAAAACCATTATTGTGCAGCCAGTCAACGTCCAAAAGAAGTACGTGACTTTCCTCGCCCTGGCGACGTAATGAAACAAAATCTGCTTTATTTCGTCGCTTTGGAATGTTAATATGTTAATTTCTATGCGGGATATGCCAGCGACTAGTGACTTTATTTGATTGCGGTGGCCAAAAAACGCATAGATTTTCATAACGCCCAACGTGTACAGACACGAAACGGACATATTTGTCGTCATATCTTCAAGATCACCCCAAACGTTTGCCAACTCGATGTATTCAGTGACAAGAAAGATGAAGAATAAAAAGTAAACAATTATACCAAATACGTAGTGATATTTTCGTAGTACTTTGTTATTTAAAAAAACATTTGATTGAAAAGGCCATAAACCAAATATTCCTAAAGATGCCAAGTTTTTGCGGAGAAGAAGGTTAACATCTTTTTTATTAGTCTTTTTTGAAATTTTTATGCTTAAATCTGCTCTACGTTCATACATATTTATTTCACGGTCCATTTTTATAACATCGCTACTGTATTCTTAAAAATATATATTTTAATTAAATCTGGACAAACTGGTTTTATAAAAAGTTTCCACTGATCAAATTTAATATATTTGTATCACTGTTAATCAAGTGCTATTGAGTTATACCCAAAACAACACGCTGATTAAATAGATAAATAAAGAGGTAATATTTGTTAGGTTTATCAGTAAAGTACCTACCATAGAAAATTATACCATATGTAACTACCAATTAAATAGTAAATAATTAATGTCGCGCATAAATGTTGCCAGGTTATAATGTATTTCTACTTAATTGATTAACTTAAAATAACATCAAAACAGAAATATTGATTTATTTTAATCGTTACAAAAATCACAAATTAAAAGCTATTTATTTTACTACGTAGAAAAGATTTATTAAAAAATAATATTGCATTTTTTTTAATAACAATGAAGTCAACCAAGCAAGTCAAATCAATGCAAAATCTACTTTAACTCATTTAAAAAAAATCATTTTTAAGTGAGATAAAGTATATTCATTTGAGATTTTGGCAATCGTGTAAAAATATATTTCAATACAATTTAAGGTTTTAATTCTCACTTCTTGATGGAGAGATATATTTTATGATCAGAACTCGTTTCGCTCATCGCGAGCATTATGAACTGATCGGTCAAACTTATCCTGATAATAAAATATAAAATGTGCTTTATTAAATAATTTGAATTGTTGAAACGTGTTTTAGATTTGTTGTTTAGAAAAATGTTTGAATCCATAAAGTATGTGTTTTCCTTTGTAATTAATTCCTCTTGTATACAACCCACGCTAACTGTATTGTGTGTCAGTTCTGTTGTATCCGAGTGAAAAAATTCCCGAATATGCCGAAAGGCGAAACCTGTGGAATCGTACAAAGACTCAATATCTTAATTTTGATATTGAAATTCCATCAAGCATCTTCAGTCGATATCATTATTTAATTGCATAAATTTCCGTTTAATGTACAATATATTTTAGAAGGTTTCGTTACAAATATGAATTTGCAATAAGATGACAAAACTAAAATATTTTTTCTGTAATTATGTTACTATATATAATATTATATCTAGCGATCATTTCTATATAGAATTTTCATTGAGGAAAGGGAACACAGTGTTATGTAATTATATACTTCAAGTAGGGATAAGTCGATATATTTTTTTTTAAATTTTAGAATGAAAACTTAAAAGAATTTTGTTGTTAAAAGATCTTAAACTTTTTTGTATGATAAATATTCGTTGAATAAATGTGGGTTAAATCAAAATATTCAACCAGTTATTTATTATTTTAATTATACGTTACAGTCTTCGATGAGACCTGTTTTTCTAAATTTGGTTATGCAGTCAAATATTATAAATAAAAAATGACAAACAAGTAGCCATCAACAAACGCTAAAAATAATTTGTTTTTATTATACGTTCAAATATCGAGCAGTGCCGTGTAATATTTTTTTTTTTAATATAAAACACTGATAAAATAAAATAAAAAATACACTTTTGTTGCATTATTATATTGAAATTATACTTCTAAAAACTGTACGATTTCAAGATTGTATCTACATTGTTTTTATTAAGATAAACGACACCAGTGTTCCCCAATCTTTTTACAGATGCGGACCGTAGTGAAATCGAGGTTTTATGGCTGAAGTCGTGAAAAACGAGCGATTCCGCCTACTCTTTCGATTAGAAGATTTTTAAATTATCTCAATGAACAATTTACCGGATTTGTTGGTTGGTTTTTCATTCAATGCACATAAATAGGAAAGGTAGGAAAAAACAACAAAATAAACTTTTTATAATCGGAGTCATGTTTTTTAACGACACCACAGCGCACTTAAAACATTCATGATTGAAAAATTGTCAATATATAATTTAAAAGAAACATAACGGTAGAATAAAACATATTATTTTTAATATTACGCACGGCACTCTCCTTTTTACTAGAGCATATTTTATTTTTTGAATTGTAGATTTTTATTTGTTTCCTTTGTTATTATTGTAATTGCCGGTTTTAGTTAAAGACACCTCTTTAACACGAGATAATGAATAAATTAAGTCAAAGTACACCTTTTACATCGTTATAGGTTTATGTGAAAAACGGTTTGAACAACAGCTCGTTTTTCAGGAAATTTAAGTTATAAGAATTTTAAAAATTATCAGGGCTGTGCACACGTCATAGTAACAATAATATTTGTCACTGTGAAAAAATAGCAATTTATTTTAGTTCTACATAATTTATAAGGTGTATAGTTTATAGCAATTTCGAGCTCATAGTTCTAATAAAGGTGTAAACCGAAATAACTATCAACCTTATACCTTACAAATATTGTAGAACTAAAAATCATTGCTATTTTTTACCATCGTGTCGTACCATAATGAAGTTCTACCAGGTAAATGCCAATTCAATCAATAAAAATGTTTAGACTGTATTATTTTGGAATGAATTCAACTGATTTATATTAATAAACAGAAATATCGCAGTCGTTTGTTAACGTCGGCTCCGATTTTAATAGAAAAAATTATTCCAAATATTTTTTTGTTCATGATTTACTACTGAGAGTTGCACACAGCCGTAACTATCAAGTTCAACGAAAGAGTTTAACTATTATATCATAATACTTATTACGTATAGTTTTATTAAAAAAAAAAATTAATTCAATCAATATTCATGCCAAAATATGAGATAATTTTAAAATTCACGTTATTAAAATAATGTATTGGTAAGTTTAACGATAGAATCAGAAGACTGGTCTAAATATACATGACATTTTTAAATGACATTTAAGTGAAATAAATTCTCTAAAAGTACTTTAATAATTAAATAGACAGGCTAAAATTTTAAAATGTTAAAGAGTCTTATTAAATTAAAACATAATTCGAGTAATCAATAATTTGGTGTCGCTGTCAATTTATTATAATCGATGCTGCACCATCTATTAGTCAATAATTGTACTTATACTATTAACAAACTGCCTATTTATTGTAGTGACATCTGTAATTTTATTGTTGAAGCTTGATGCGGGAGAATTCGTGAATTAGTGTTACCTACAAATAAAATTAATAATGTTCACTTTCTGTAGGCATATGCGGGAGGAGATAAATAAATAAGCACCAGTAAATCCATGGAAAGTATTATGGTAAAAAAGTTATCTGTTATTTTTAGATTGAATCATAAAAAAATTTAAAAGTGCTTGTTCGTTATTCTGGGTTGCAGTGTCTGTTTGGGTTTTCGAACAGATGATTTAAAAGTTTATCAAAGGATTTGTGTTCAAGCTTTGAACTTTGATGAATGCAGATTTAATAAAAGCAACGCTATTTTCATAAATAAATTAAATTATAGATATACAATAGTTTGAAACATGGTGATTTTTTTAAGCCTTTAATATTTATAATATAAAAATAGTTTTTTGCTGAATTTGTTCATAAATCTTTAATTGTGTGCACATAAATAAGAAATGTAGGAAAAAACTGTAAGGATTAAACTTTTTTTAGTCGGAGTCGGAGTCATGTTGTTGGTCAATGTCCGAGTCAAATTTAGGATTTTTTTAACGACTCCATAGTGGGTAAAAGTTCACATAAATAATAACGAAAATGAAAATTGTTCAAAATATCATCGAAGATTACTTTAAAAGCCATTTCAAGATACATATAAGGGTTCAATCCACAGTGGATAATCGGTTAACGAACATAATGTGTTCCAAGACTATGTTCGTTAATCGATCATTATTATACTACAGATAGAATAAGTGGATTAGAGAGATTGTTTTATCTCATATAATATTAAATATGCCTTGTGTCAGATTATTTAACAGTCAACAGCAAATTTTACTGTATTATATCGTAACGTAAGGGTAGAAACATATTGAAGTATTTGCAAATTTTTCGATTTCGAAATTTTAATGCGAAACAACTGCAAAAATAATGATCTTGTAAAAGTTAAGTAACTGCAAAATCAACAATTAACATAAAACGACTGATGATTTGATTTTACAATGAAAAGATTTATAAGATGCGTTGGTTTTATATTCATGGTGCGATATACAGATAGGTCGAGCAAGGGAAATGTGATTCTGCTTTTTTCCAGATGAGAGTTTTATTTTGTCACAAATAAACATATTTTTTTTTGTGACAAAAATTTTATATTGCTGTTTTTTTGCCTTAAAATATTGTTTATTTCAATTCCCCCTTGAGTAACACTACTGACTGCCTAAAGAATTAAAAATGTAAATAAAATAAAACTGTTTTTTTTTATTTATCCCTGTATTAGGTTTTACAAATTGAGTCACTTTTTATTTTGATATTTTGTGAGATTTTTCAAATTTTTTTACAACTTGAGATCTCGGAATTATAAAATGATATAATGTTAATACCCTTCGAGACAAGTTTTCAAAAATCAAAGCGATAACAAAGTGATCTTTTGTAATTATGTAAAGTAACATTTAGACGAAGAATTATTCTTTTACTAATATGCAATTAAGAATATTACTAATTTTTATTTGATGCCAAATAAAATGATAATCAGTAGCGGGATAAAATCATCTAAGCAAAAATTCTTGTTCGTTTTGGTTCGTCCATATTTGCCGTTGATCGCCTTTGTATGGGTATACTTGCGACTGTTCGTGGAGTATGTACGCTACTTAAAATACTTCTGTCTCTTTGTGGTCTATCTCGTACTGCCTTAGCATGATAAAATTTACCCTTAACCCTAAAGTTGTAACAAAAAATTGAATATGTTTATTGCATCAAAAAAAAAAAGTCACCGTTCAAATAAAAAACAAATGAATTACACATTTTATTATAAACAGGCGTAATGCTTAACAATCTAATATAAAAGTTAAGTTAAAATCTCAAGAAAAGAAATGGAAATTAGTTTTTAATAATTTATGGTATCGACTAAAGGTGTTTGATGAAATTTCAACATCAAATTTGAATTGTTACAACTTTGTACGATCACAAATATTTGTCAGTTCTGTTGCATCCGTGTGATAGAATGCCTGAAGATGCCGTAAGGAGAAACCCGGGTCGTTAGTGACAAAAGCTGTGGAATCGTACAAAGTTGCAAAAATTCAAATTAGAAATTAGTTTACTTGATAAAAATTGATTTCTGATTCATTTTTGTTGTTAGTTAACATTACATTACATATTTAAATTTACATAGTTACATTAGTTAACACAAAAAAATTGGAAATGTTGCTTCGTTTTTGGAAATGAAAATTTTGTATAATTAAATACATTTATAAGAGTAATTTATTTATTTAGTGATCGCGTAATGACTAAAAAAAATTGTGAGTGGTTCAATGCTCGAGATGTCTTCTGTTATATAAATCAAACAATTAGATTGTTCGTGGCATAGTGTTACAAAATATATCACAACTTACTTTTGAAAAAAAAAATATTTGAAAATTTTACTATCGTAAAATTCGAAGCATTTTATTCACCCCCCACTGTTGGGATGAATCGTGAGATTTCCTCAAATCATGTCAAAATAATCAAAGCATAAAAAGTATATTATACAATATTAATATTATTTCAGTATGTTTTAATTTCACTATCAACTTAAGGGTTATGTATCAGCTGTTTAGATAGGCAAGGTTCAAATTTCCTTATGCGGCTCCATTTTATGCGAGACAAGTACAGCTATACCGTTCTATCGCACTCGAGTCGGAAACAATAGGTGTTGCCTTCCCGTTCTGGCTATGCATCAGCTGTTTAAATTGTCCCTTTACCCCACTGCACTCGACGGACGCCCTTTCCCCTTCGTTTAAGTAAGTAGGGGGAGCGCGGTAATTATAAACAGATTTATACAAGAAACTTGTTTTCTTGAGATGAATTAATTAAAATAAATCATATTGAATTTGAAAGTAACGGCATGTGACAGAATTAAGTAGCTGCCTCATACTTCTTATATAAATTCTATTTAAAATGACATGGGTTAAATTAAAGCATTGGTATTTGGGATAAGGTATGTTCCACAGAAGTATCGTGATTATCAATAATTAACAATATAAGGCTTGTATAAATGTGATGATAGAATATCATATAATTTTTCTATCACTCAAATCAATATGCTACAATATATTTAAGCATTATAAATGATAACATGTAACGATATAACGATATTAAATATTATTAAAAAAAAACCATTGATTTTTTTTCCAATTTCGAAATTAGCTGTATTGATCTAGACTTGTTATTTTTAATTTGGTAACAATTATTAAAACACACACAACATGTAATTTGTTTCATCGCTATGAACTAACGATATTTCATTTATTTTTAATAAATCGAATTTGAAAATATTGCTTAATTTATAAAAAAAAAAATATTAATTAGCGTAGGGTTTTATTTATATTTAACACATTTTTTTCAATCGATAAAAGGCATTTTTAATAACCATTTCAATGAAAATATCAATCCAAATACGAGAAATCATGGATGATTTAGAGAAAGAACACCTAAATTTTATTAAGACTAATTGATAAATTGATGTACATTGATTTTCGAGGTGATCAGTCAATGAATTTTAAAGATTAAGTTTCATGAATTATTAAAATAATTTAAAATAAATTCTCAAAAAGACTTAAATGTGGAAGTGTAATCATAGTATAAGGTGTTTTTAGGGTTGATTTAAAGCATTATTATTTGTAATTTTTTAAAATTCATTATTTTCTATAAAAAAAGCAAATTATATTCTCTGACTTCCATTGCGAAATATTCATATTTATGTTAATATTTCAATTAGCAAAAAATATATTTTTATCGGAAATTATTGTTGCGTATTCCGTTGCAGTGTTGAACAAATATTGATCATAAAAAATGTATATATTGTCATAGGTGATACTAAAAATTAATTGTTTTTCGTAGTGTGCTACGATAATTTTATTCGACGTAAAATGTTAGTATTCCGTTGCTTGCAATCAACCCTATACTCCTCTCAGTTGGTACACTTTCCTCTATGTTGGGGAACATAATGGGCCACGGGCCAGCAGCGGGAAACGATCACGGGGCCGAGAACTGCGGGGCGAGAAGGGAAGCAGGGGTCAAGTTGATGACTCGGCGTCAGTCTGCCGCGAACTTTCGTGCGCGTCGCAGTGCATTAAGATGGCGGTTCCGCCGGCTCCGGCCTTCTGCTGCACGCGTGGGGATAGGGACCCGCCTTTCCTCCCCGGTGCTTGTGGTGTTTATCGAATTACCGGCGGCCATTCGCCCCCGCGACCCTCCGCCTTCAGTGGGATGTTGATGTCGGGCGTTGAACTCAGGCTCACCCCCGACACCCTCTTGGACATAACTGCCAAAATAGTGGCGGAAAATATTCCCTTTCAGCGTATCGAAGAGCGTTATGATCGGATACCCGAACCCGTGCAGCGAAGGATCATCTACTGGTCCTTCCCAAGGAATGAGAGAGACATTTGCATGTACTCGTCATTATCCCGAGTGCATACGACTGCAGCCAACGGCGAGCAGCAAAATCTATCCTTCTGCAAAGGGCTCAAACTTCTCGAGTCTGGATGCGTCGACAGTGTCCTACAAGTTGGTGAGTGTACAAAAAAAAAACACTAATTTAAAACTGTCCCTTATTAAAACAGTAAATTTAATTCAAACGATGCGAATAAAAGCCATCGGACGTGTTGTTATTTTTATCGAACTACTGACTGTAGCAAACCAAACGTCACACTTCCTAAATAACACGAATACTTGTGCAATAGTCGCGCTTTATTTAGGTTTGGTAAACACAATAGTTGACTCGGCTAGCGTTTTTTCTTCGTGTCGAATATTTCCTAGATAAAATACTCGATTTCAATGTAACTACGACTTTACGCAATTTATTATTTATCAATGCCAGCAATTATGTACGAATATTAAATACACTGAAAGAACTTTTTAGGTAAACAAATGTATCGAACCGCGGCCGTATCTGTCTCTAATCGACTTAACCATTACATTGTGTTGTGTTACGTAAAATATCAACGCCGTAATCGATATTTCTTGCATAAAAACATTCAATATCGCAGTGTTGTAAAATTGTGCGCTATATTGACAGAAACGTCTGGCTTCAAAAACAAACGCGGAGTTATATACTGTGGAGACCAGATCGCTCCGTCATTGTTTTCGTTGGCGTCGCGATATGTGTTTTTTTTCTCGTTAGATCCGATCGCACAAGATGGACGAAATATCAGGTGATTAATTATTGGTAATAGCATCAATGAATGCGATTGTGCGCATTTGCCCCGTGCGCATATTCTGTTCGATCAATCCGGAGACGAGCGAGGGGCCCACATGCTTCCCAAATCCATACAAACTTCCCTCCCGGACAAACTTCGAGCGCTGAATATTTAAAACTTTTATTATCTGACATCAAAGGAATAATTTGGAAATGGCATGCTAACTTTTTTCCGTGTGCAGAATCGGAAGTCAAATGTGAATATTTTACATAGTTATTACAATAAATCCCCCCGATTCTTGAATTAAGTACGTACGAATTATTTAAATTAAAAAAGCATACTCTATCCCATCTACATATTGAATAAACTTGATTCCCTGATATGATTTTAATGTACAACTTACGATAATTTCTGAACCTATATTAGGTACAAACAAATACTGCGATAATAATTACGTATAGTGTTTATTTTTTCCGTAAAAATCTATTATAATCAGGACTGTGGAGTCGAAAAACGATTTTTTATGAAAATCTACTAAACAAAAAAAAATACTGGATTGGTTGGATAATCTTTAATTTAATGCACATAAATACGAAAGCTAGGAAAAAACTTGAAATAAATATTTTCTTACTAGTCGGGGTCGTGTTTTTTTAACGACTCTATTAATAATAACCTTAGTGTCTTTCAATTTGTTGTATTTTCAAGTTATAAATACACTTGATCCTTTTTTTATGTGATGAATTGATTCCAGAATCGGCGCGCTTAAAAAAATACGTAAAAACCTTATTTTCGTAAGATTTGATAAATTGATTCCAAAAATCAAAATATCGCGTCAAAAGTATCAATTTCACGAAAATTGTAGTTTTTCACATGAATACAATAATAACAGTTTCATAAATATATATATAAATCAATAATTTTATTCACTTGTAGAAGTTATACGCTGATGTTACTGTCATCATGCATTCTAAATTAATTTTTATAAGGATCGTTAAAAAAAAATGCCATTTGTCTTGATATTTTTAATCCTTCTTGAATCACAATTCATGATATCGACTGACATTGCTTGATGAAACGTCGATATCAAATTTTAATTACAATTTTTTTTCGTATTTTTCATCATATCTGTTGCACCCATATGATATAATGCCTGAAGATTCCGAATGGCGAAACCGAGGAAGTTCGTGAAAAAAAGGAATCGTACATTATTGAATCGTTTCAGCTTAGAATGTTGGTTTGCCTCGTCACAACTATTATTCGACTCGTTGTTAGCCGAATCAATTTCTGTCAACACTCGTTTAGTATTTTAGTATTTGTAAAAAAAATAATCGCGTTAAATCGAAATCAAAAAATGCCGAAAAAAGAGGACCAGGTAAATACTATTTAAAAGACATATACGATATATTGCAGAATAATTTACAAATACATAACCAACATTCAATTTCAATCGTAACAATATTTTTTTTATTTCGCATTTTTTTATATATATCATGTGAAGAAAAAATACGTAGAAAATTTCATTCATAACTCTTCGATGCATATAATCAGAATGCATGAGTATATTTGCAATATATATATATTAAATGTAATTCCATTTCTGTTAACTACGTATTTAGAATATTATCTATTCATATTGATTAATCCGAAAAATACCGTTCCAAGAACTTGCGGTAAATGAATTACTGTCGAAATTCTAGATTAAAAAACTTACGTCATTTATATCACAGGTAAGTATATGTAAATATTATTATCACTAAATAACACGTCAAAAGTATTTTTAATACAATAATAAAATGTTAAGAACATAGAATTAAAAGATTTATTCTTGTTCAAACAGAAAAAAATAATCAACAAATGATTCTATAATTAATTTAATTAGAGTTGTTTTTTTTAAACGATAATAATCCGTGACTTTAAATGTGTTAACTGCCAGCTCTTGGTAGAAGGTATTGTATTTTAATTGTTTACAACCTTAATTACTACAATTTCTACAATATCATATATTTTAAATAATAAAAACACATTTTTTTAGTACTTATTTCCACAATATATTTTTTGATCAGGACCGGTTTCGCTCATCGCGAGCATTATCAACTGATGTTCAGTTCAGTTGAACAATTCAGTTGATAATGCTCGCGATGAGCGAAACCGGTCCTGATCAAAAAATATATTGTGGAAATAAGTACTAAAAAATGTGTTTTTATTATTTAAAATATAATGCCTTTCCATCAAGAAGTGACAGTTAACACCTTAAAAGTGAATATGTCAAAATGATGATCGGAATCGGTTTGCTAATCGCGAACATTATCAACTGATTGGAAACGCGCATATTAAAACAAAATTTTAAGCTGACAGTAAGCAGATATACAAAACCGAAGATTCAAGAACTTAAAAAAATATACATATATATAGAAGTAAATTAATTAAAAAATGAAATGTCAACAGTTTCTTAATGTATTGCAAGATAGTTTTCGTGTAGAAGTACTCAATAATATTTATTATTAAAAAATAAAAATTATTCAAGTCGTCATTACGACTTGAATAATTTTTATGTAAGTTAGCTTATGTATAATTTGAACATTTCGTTTCGTAGACCTGCTTATTATTAACTCAAAATTTTGTACAAGTATATATGCATGTAATTCGTATTCTATCGGCTGATAATGCTCGCCATTACCGAAACCTATATCACATTTAAATCTTGAGAAATATGTAACCTATGAGAAAAATTAAAAAATGTGTTTTTCTCGAAACTCAATTTTTGTACAAGCATTATTTTGCTTTTTAATGTACGGTATTTTGTGTTTTTAAACTGCGCTTTATTCCTTTGGTGTTGTGTGCTGCGTTTCAATTTGAACTTAAAATTAAATATTTTTTACATTCATAGCTGAAATTTTTCAATGATTATTTTGCCTTCGTATGTTGAAATCAACCAGTTGCCAAAGCAAAATGTCCACTATCGATTATGACATTTTGGTGGTTATGTTTTGATTCGATTTCCGGAAAGGTAATATGGAGCAATTATACTATGTATCTCTTCCATTTTGTGATGTCTGGTCACCTTAGGTAGGCAAAGGGAGGTATTTATTTATAATTTAGGTTCCTTTACCTTTATATAATCTCTATTTATGCGGAAGATTGCTTCAAATTTGTAAGATTCCAGTGAAGTCCTTAAATAAATACACAGACCTTTTAAAATTTCCTGCTAAAATTATTTTTGGACATCGGCCTATAAAGAAAATACTAAGGAGAATCTGTTTGATATGCACCGTTCTAGAATGAACGAATCCAAACGGTTGCATCACTTAATTAAGTCACTCATTCGCTTGTATGAAAATATTAGAATTCTTTGAGTAAGGTTGAGTGAAAAAAGTCATGATTCATTTTCCACGTCTATTAACTACTTTTCTGTTACAGTCATATTTTTGTGTTTTTCCATAAGTAAGTTTTTTTTCTTGTATACAAATCATTTCTTGAATCATCATTGTTATTGCGAATAAAACCTGCAATTATTTTGAAATATCGATCGTTGCAAAATGTTTAGAAAAATAGTACATTTTTTTTCATTTATTAGTATATGAATACATATGATGTCACTAAAGGATATTTAACCAGACTCGTGAAAACCTGGTTACTCCGACTACTTTTTCGATAACACGGTTTTGAAAAATATGTCGATGAATAATTTGCCTGATTGGTTGGTTGACATTTAATGCCATTTAACAACTCTTCAGCCCTATATTTAACGTTAATCAAGCTTTGAGTCTTGTCAGCTCTTCATGAAAGTGAACGCCACTGTTACGGTTTACCATTTAAGTAAAAAATGTTTCCTTATTGGTGTAGATCAGATACTGATGTGCTGTTAAAAAAGCCATAATTTATCCGAAAACAATCTGGTAACTAATTATATGTAAATCTGATACACGTACTCGGCATCAATTTAAAAAATAAAACAGAAACCATTTTTGTATATAGACGCCTCGTTCAAATAACAGTCATTAATGTGTCAAAATATTAGTTTACAACTAAGAAATTCATTTTCTTAGACAGTTTGTAAGATAAGTAGCATGGAAGCAATCCAATAATACAGATCTTAACATACATTTTTTTCGTATTCAAATCTTTACTATATTTAACGTTACTACTTCTTGGTGTCAACTTTTTATTATAACTAACAACTGGCAAAAAATAACATCACAATTTGTTTTCAAAACTACAACTGCTTTTAATCGTGTACGTCTCAAAAAAAAATGTGTCGTGGTATAATTTCATTATTTTAAATAATAAAAACACATTTTCTAGTATTTATTTCCACGATATATTTTATGATCAAGACCGGTTTCGCTTATTGCGAGCATAATCAACTGAACACGTTTTTATTATTTAAAATATCACGCCTTTCTATCAAGAAGTGTCAGTAAACACCTTAAAAGTGAATAATCATATACAAAATTAAATATTTAAATTGATAATATGAAAATATTGTATTGTGTCGATAGTAGATTATAAAAACTGCAATGTTAGAAAAATGAACACCTTAAAAAAAGAAAAATAATTTCATTATATTAAGGTAGTGTAGTATACCCTTGTACAGTTCACTCCAATAGTTTTTTTTCCTATAGCGTTTTCGGCAGTCTTTTTGTATAGCGGTTCCTTCTATAGTATGTACATACATATGTATTTTATATACACTTTTCGGGGCTTTTCAAATATTTCATTTTTTTAATGAAACTAATCAGTTATGTAATACTTGAATATCTATTTATCTTAATAATTATGTTATTTATTAACATAATAATACATTAACACATTAACATAATAAAATAATAATTATTCCCTCAAGCATCGATTTTTTTTTTGTAATTCAATAGTCAAATGTTATTGATTTTTGTATATCTTTTTTAGCATTTAATTCTATTTGTACACAATGTTCTTAATGGTTATTTTGGCCTACGCCATCTCCAGAACTTTGATAATTTAAGCCTATGATAAAAATCTTGTAGAATATAATTTAATATTTAGCTTAAAAGTTTATAGGGAGTTTAATAGCAATTTTGTGGTTTAGTATACATCATTGGTTTAAATTAAATGCATCAGCAAAGAATCGTTTGGCATCTTAAGAGTTAGTAATTAGAAGGTTTCGTGATCGATTGCCGGGAAAGCCTTGAAGGGGTTGATCGACCTCATCTCGGGCAGACCGCCTAATCGTTTCTCACGAAAAGATCTGAAATAATTTCGAATGTCAGGTACGGACCTCTTATTTCAGACCCAACCAAGACATTCTGATCGATGTTATTATGAATATACCCAAAAAGAATAACCCCAATTTCAAAACCCTCGATATACTATTTTGTATCATTATTTATATATAAAATGATAATAATTGTTATGCAGCCGCGCCGTGTACTTCCGTTTGGTGTTTATCGAAGGCGTCATTGTGCCGCTAGAATAAGGAAAATTTAATTTTTTTTACTGTCTTTTTCCTAGGTTGGGCATTAATGCAGGGGTGACCAATTTTTTCAGTGTTGCGGTCGATTGATTATAACAAATAACATCGCGTGAATTTTGCAGTATTTTTTATTGAAACCGTCGATTTACCAAATAATAATTATCAAACGAATCGATTTTAAGAAAATTAAAACAAATTTATTTAATATTAAATTATGTGTTATTCGAATAAGTTTTTTAATAAAATTAATATAGTTAGACTTCGCGTAATGCTTGGTGGTAATCATCTAACGCTTTGAATTCGTCACAGGTTCCATTATCAAGTGTTGTGATTCAACGACGATTGTATTATTACAACTTGCTATGGTGAAAAATTTATATTTTTTACAAATAATTTACTATTTGGCAGCTGTTCCCAACCTTTTTATGCTATTCCGCCTCACTTAAAAAAATATGTTCCGCGCTTTCCTACGTTTTATTTTTATAAGATATAATAAAATAGATAAATTTTATAATTTTTGTTTTTTTTAAACTACAATTGACATAATAATACCTAAAGTTTTAAGTTACTATATGATTTATAATATGGGATGAATATCATTTTTTTACAAAATTTAGGCGTCTCTCCCGGTCCGTGCCTCCTAGGTTGGAAATCACTGTTATAGGGAGTATGGAGGACTGTAACTCTTAAAAAATGTTATCATATTTTATTCCTGCTACATTGTATACAGCCAATGATTGCAGCGGTGCTTCACTTTTTTTTATTACACATTCCTTATTTTTTATAGTGCGACTTTTGAATACGTTCTTGATTATCATGGCCTACCCTTGTGTATCGCATCTTATCACAAGTTTTTTTCTTTTTTTTATCGAGATTTGAATCACATTAATTTTTTATCCTTTTTTTGTTGATATATGATAACATTACCTTGAACGAATATCCTATGATAACCTCATATCTTACCTGATAATCGAACATGAGTGAGTTGTAGTATATGCGTACTGTTGAAATGCTACGTTATCAATGAATAATAATACCTCGTAAGAAAAAATTGTTTAATTTCTACCATGACTCGTTAAAGTAAATTTTACAACTCAATCAAACATGATATTATAAAATTATCTTTTGATCTATATATATAAATGAATGTTTGTTTGTATGTATGTTTGCCTTCAATGTATTGCTGTATTAAGCACGGATAATGTTTCAACCTTTATTCAAAATATTTTCTTTCCACTCTTGCGAAGGTTTCTGGATAACTACAACCACATGAAACACGTCTGAAAAATGTTTCAGCCATTATAAGAAACTTTTACAAAACGATCAGTCATGTCTCAATTTGAAAATTCTGCATAATGTTAATTGCTCAGAAACTAAATTTGATTTTGAAATAAACTTTTAACTAAATGAAAACCTTTTTTTTTCAAAAAGTAATCAAATAATTCGATTACTTTGAATGTAATCAAGATCTATTGGTATTTTAAATATGTACCTAGATACCACCTTTGCGAAATTGTCACAGTTTGAGGTTATGAATTTTTAATGACATTTTGCAAACCATCGATTGTAGCGAGGAGTAGTACAGTTTTACTAGTTCACTTTGTTTGGGTGTCATTGTAACGCATTTTTACGCAAGAATGATATTATTTTAACTAGATTTCAACGATACAACATAATATCTTAACCAAACAAGTAAGACCATAGGCTCCCAACCTGGGAGTCGTGAAAGATTTTTTGGGGGGTCGCCAATTTATACAGTCAACTAAAAAATATTTTTTTTTGTATGCTTTTGATTGTATGGGGGGTCACGGGTTACATGGATTTTATGAAAAGGGGTCGCCATCAGAAAAAGGTTGGGGACCTATGAGTTAGACCGTCTATTTTTATTATTCTCCAAATAAAATTGTAAAGGGTGAATGTGCCAATAGTTTGTGAATTAACCAACATAGAATCAACAGATATTCGTTTTTTCTTCTTCATATAATCTGGAAAAATCGTTGTATAATTTTAGGAATCTTGTAAACACGCAATATTATGCGAAGGATCTCAGAAGCTAAGAATTGTGCATAAAAAATATTTTTTGTAATTTAATGTTATAATTTACTCCCTGAAAATAATCATGTTTAATTCAGTAACACGAAACGTTTATATAATAAAGAATTCTTAAATGTTCTCAAACTCACGATTTTTTCATATAAGGAGATTTTAAAAGAGTTCTTCATTTAAGTAGGTTGCCACGTTGATTTTTTTTGTTTATTTTGGTGATTGTGTTGAAAGTGTAGATTCTTTGAAATTTATTTATTATTGATTATATTTTATGAATATTATATAAATTCGCTAAGGGCTGACTATTAAATATATTATATATCTTTTTAATTAATGATATATCTTACTGAAGTGACATGTAAACAAAAAATATTCTTTCTGAACTAAAGCTTACTACTGCAATAAATTTATATTCACGATATCGACTGAAGGTGCCTGATGGAACTTCGATATTAAATTTGAATTGATGAAACTTCGTACGATTTCACATTTTTTGTCGTAACGACTCGGGTTTCAGGCCTTGTATCCCAATTCTGTTGCGTCCTTGTGATATAATGCCGAAAGGCTAAACCCGGGTCGTTAATGACAAAATATTTGGAGTTGTACAATTTTTAAACAATCAAAACTGCTGTAAACATTTTACAAGCAATACAATTCAAATATTTATTATTTTTAAAGAAAATTTCGTGAACCTAATATTTTCGCAAGGTGTGTTTTATTAAATACATATTGTGGTCTAAAAATGATTACTGTCAATTCTGAACCAATGTCTTCATTTTGAAATAATGGGTGAGCTGTAAAATTTGCAAAAATACGAAGCATCTAACTTCATATTTACTTTATATTAAAAATGCATTTTCGATCCTCTATAGAATTTGTTTCAGTGTGTATTATGCACATATATGTATAGTCAATACAACCAATTTTCGAATCTATTCAAAAATCATTCGAAATTCGAACGATATTTTTCGGCACAGATCTGTTCTATATTTGGCATCGATTTTATCGGCTACACAATATTTGAGCGCGCCTCTATCGGCTAGGCCGACTATACGAAAAGTTCGCCCCCGACTTTTTGTTTTTTTTTCTCCCATTTCTTTGGTTTGGGTAGGCACTTTGGATTTTTTGTTGCGGACCAAACTGCTCCACTGTTTTCTCAAGGCAAGTGGTGGTTAAACGTTTCCAAGCTTGGCACCTGCTATCGATCCAGTTTGATCATTCAATTATTTTTTAGATTAAATTATCAACGGATATCAATCAGCCGTCCTTAACAATTGAGACGATAGCAGTCAGTGAGTTAACGGTTGTTCTATTGGTTTTTCTCGTCATTATATTAGGTCTGTAGTGTCCAATCTTCTTTTTTTTACTTTATCTTTTCTTAGTAAGTAAGTATAGGCTATATTGATTGAATTTGCATTTACTTGGTAGAACTCTATTATTAAACGGTGAAAAAGTAGCAATGTATTTTAATTCTACAATTTTCTTTAAGATATAGTTGACAGCTATTTCGGATCACGCCTTCGTCAGAACTGTGTTTCACTTTTTTTGTTTTTTTTTTATGTGAAACATAGTTCTGACGATGGAGTGAGCCGAAATAGCTATCAACTATATCTTTAAAAAAATTGTAGAATAAAATACATCGCTATTTTTTCACCGTGTTAAGTATAGGATATCTTCTAAAAGTGTTAGATGCTTCAAAGAAATGCCACATATTATATAATAATTAATATCCAGCTATCATTTTTAATTGTATTCGTAAAATATTTGAGCACCGCTGAGTTTACTGCACTTATCATCCTTGGTAAGGTCGGTGCCGGCGGGGGAGGGGACCTTGACAAAAAATTGTTACCTGCTTCGGCATCTTGCGTCTGCCTTAGCAACGTGGTCCCTCTGCCTCACCGTTTGGAAGGTCTCTGCGGCTATCATCCAGGTTTATTTTCTGTCGAGGTTGTACCCAACCACTGGCACGTCATCCGGAAGCGATTAGAAGTAAAACAATATTCCGCATTCATTTAAAATCGACAGCAATTCCAATTCAAGGTTTATAATAAATGAACATATTTTAATAATCTACGATATCGACTGAAGGTACTTTTGAAATGACCTATAAATGTTGAATGTATTTTTGTTAGATTTACTATAAATTTGGACTTAGAGGTTTCTGCTTCTCAGCGCTTCATATATGTGTATATGTATTTTAAAAAGTATTCCTTACTGGATAATCTAATTGTTAAACCAGTCACAAAAATAATCAGGAAATTGCAATTTTTGTCGTAACTTTGATTTCACTTATTCCCGTGCATCAAGAAATTACATTCCTATTTTAAAAATATTAAAACATGTATATAAAAATATAAAACAAAACTATCACAAAGGATTCTTAACGAACAGACTAATATATGTCCGTCACCATTATTGACTCCTCTGACTGATGTATCTTTGTTTCTGTAATGTACCATTTCCGTGTCATATGTAAACTTATTGATATAGCCGCCTTTTTAGTTTTATTGCGAACAGGAAACAAGCTAGGTCGTTAAAACAGAAGAGAAGATGTATTGTGTACATTTTCTACACAGCTATATATAGATAAGCAAATGTTAGTTTAAGCATAGTTCTGACGATGGAATGAGCCGAAATAGCTATCAACTATGTTAAAAAAAAATTGTAGAAATAAAATACATTTATCATAATACATAATCGTTTACACCAAGAAAAATTTAAACGACTGACTAACATACTCACATACCAACGCAATATCAATCATTGTAGTGCACTGTTTATTGCAGGCCCATATTATCCAAATCAGGTAATATTATACAATAACAATTAACAGCGCTGCAGAGCTGCACGAGGCATACATACCTATATTATATCACGCGTCATGAAAAGATTCACAATGACTGCATTCGTGGAACAGCCGCAGGCAACGCCACATACCTAGTCTGGCCAACTTTGTGGAATCGGTTAAGAATCGACGAGGATAGAATCTGATATTCCTACTAAAACAATATTAAAAAAAAAAGTTTCGAGAACACCCCTTTATTGCAATTGATGGATCCTATCAAAATATTTCACTACTACATGATAGAACGTGTTGTGAATCTAATATTCTGTCTGTGAGTTTTTCGATCCTTTAGTTTATTAAGTCTAGTTTGCAGTGTCCACGGTCTCGAATCAACGCACTAATTTCGATCGAGTTAATTTCCTAAATCGTCATATTTTCAATCGATGCAATTACGCATTTTCAGCAGGGCTGTGAGGTCGCGGTGTTTTGGTCGGAATAGGAGTATTGTTTATGGTAATTTTTAAATCTGAGTTCTTTTACAATTAGACAATATTTAAAAATATCTAAATGAAAAATTTTACGATTTGATTTGCTAATCTTAAATTGAATTCACATAAATAGGAATGGAAGGAAAGAATCCGACAAAAATAAACTCTTTTAATCGGAGTGTTTTTTTTGACAACTCCACAGCCTTGTTGAAAATGGCACGCCTTTCAACCACTAAATTTATATTATGTACTTACTTAAAGTGGTTATTTTTATTGTATACTTGTAAATATGCACTAGGAAAAAAAACACATAATACTAAATAGTACTGTAACATTATCATCTTGATTTGTCACGAGCGTGTCAAATTCACAAGTAT
Organism: Himalopsyche japonica; assembly: GCA_028555115.1. NCBI lineage: Eukaryota > Metazoa > Arthropoda > Insecta > Trichoptera > Rhyacophilidae > Himalopsyche > Himalopsyche japonica. The sequence continues at coordinate 1,380,082 of JAHFWJ010000719.1, forward strand.
ACAAGACGAAATTCATATTTTCAACCAAATACATATAATTTAGTTTATCTAGAATTAAAAGCGAAATAATTTTACCAGCAACAGTTTTATGCAGAGAAAAAATTATGTTTTTTTTTTTTTTATCGAAAACTGGAAAATATAAACCTATAAAAACCGTCAATATATATTAGTAAAAATACCACGATGAAAAAAATATAGCAATGTATTTTAGTTCCACAAAATTATTTTTTTAAGATATAGTTGATAGCTATTTCGGGTCACGCCATCGTTAGAACTATGCTTAAACGAACATTTGTTATCTATATATAGCTGAGTAGAATATCTTTATAAAAAATTGTAGAACTAAAGTACATTGCTATTTTTTTCACCGTGTTATAATGGAGTTCTACCAAGTGAATTCCCATTCAATCAATATATAGTAAAAATACATTTAAATCCTCGATATTTTGAGGGCTTTGAAAAATACGTGATACACAAAAAACATCCAGGTATTCAAATAGTTAAATGAATTCTGATATTTAACTTTCGTTACCGATTAAACAAAAGCAACAGTTTCACATTACGACTAGGTAGTAATAATACCATAAATCATGACCAATACTAAGAGGCATGTAAAGTTTTGAATTTTGAGGAATGGTAATCTTGAAAGACATACCATTTAGTGATTGAAAGCATACTAAGTATTGAGGAAGGTGAACGTCAATCCATTTTTGTATTCTGTTCGTCGCGACGTAAGGAATATATAAATTGATTCGAAACAAGTATTATCTGCCCGCGTAATATTCTAATATTATGTAAACTAAAACGCAATCGTTCTGCTAAATCTTTTGCATAACTATTTATTTCTTAATCGAGTTTCCATAAATAGGCACAAGCGAAGCGTTTTCCATTCTGAAGTGTCGACGCTTGCAATGTTAAAACCTACATACGGAAAACATCTACACAATAGTTGCAGGTACTTTTGTCGTTGAGCTTATGAATAGCTTATGAATGAACATTTACTTGGGAGTACTTCATTATAACATGGTGAAAAAATTGCTAAGTATTTAAGGTATATAGTTCATAGCTATTTCGGCTTAACCGTCATCAGAACCAATGAGGGCGTAAGCCGGAATAGCTACGAACCATATATGATACAAATTTTGTAGAACTAAAATATTTTGCTATATTTTTATCGTGTGTGAATAAAATATGTTTGAAATGATTTATCGACTTTTTTAAATTAATCAAAATATTAGGAATTTTAACACGGGAAAAGATAGCAATGTATTTTAGTTCTACACACCGTGTTATAATGGAGTTCTACCAAGTAAATGCCAATTCAATCAATTAATTAGGATTTTTATTTATTCACATAACGGCAAAATATATTCAAAGGAATAATAACATTTTTAAGGTGTTAACTGTCACTTCTTGATGGAAAGGCATTATATTTTAAATAATAAAAACACATTTTTTAGTACTTATTTCCACAATATATTTTTTGATCAGGACCGGTTTCGCTCATCGCGAGCATTATCAACTGATAGAATACAATTTACAAACAAGTCTATTTATACAAAACAAAAAAAGCGTAAAACAAAAGGTTTACAAGAACTGGGAGCGATTTGCATAAAATCGCTACACAATTAAAATTAGTATAAAAATTAAATGTTCACAATCACTTATTAAGAATTACAGTTAAATCAATAATCCATTAGGAGCTCTAAACAATCAATAAGGAAGTAAGGAGTGGGAAATTTTTAATGACGAAAATAACCCACATCACTACTTAATGGAACAAAATAAATTAATACATGAGAAGTCGATTAAAGATGAATCGATGAGATGGGAAGATATGGTCAGTCAGGGGCGTTCCAATATTTTCTGTAAAAAATTAAGTAAAGGGAGGCAATATCATTTTTCAAAAAAAAAAAAAAATTTATTTGAAATATATATTTATTAATCTAATTTAATGAGTATAACAATGGTGACGACGCAAAAGTAGTTTGTTCATTTATAAGGTTAGAATTAGGCAAAAATTTATATCGATAAAAAAAAAAAAAAAAAAAAATAATAACATCTTCTTTCTTTTATTTTTCATCAGTTGATAATACCAGCGATGAGAGAAACCGTTCCTGATCAAAAATATATTGTGGAAATAAGTACTAAAAATGTATTTTTATTATTTTACATATGCCTTTTCATCGAGAAGCGACAGTTAACACCTTAACTCGTTCCCTGCTGAGCATTTTAAAGGATATTCCAACGCCTAGACTTAAAAAATTTATAAATAATATTGGTTTGAAACAATTTTATTTAGTTTGTCAGGACAAATCGAGCAATGCATTAGCTCAAAAATTAATGAGTAGAAGAAGGTTTTAACCACCGTTAATTCATATATTTTCGGGTATCAACTATCAATACAATAAAATCAGCCGTCTTAACGGTTGAGACGTTAGCAGTCAGAGGGTTAAAAGTGAATAACATTTTCAATTACGTATTTAACGTATTCAAAAATGGCAGTTAAATGAAATCACATAAAAATATAAGTTGATGACTTGTATCCTATTCTCAATAATAGGGGATCAAAAGTGTGTTGCCCTCATTTCCCTATCATCTTGGGTGTATTTGTGTTTCGCAAAATATCCAAAAATTAAGTAAAAACTGATATGGGAATTCCGTGGAGTTGAAATGAAGATGTTATGTTCTCTTGATGGTGGTGACAACTGATTCATGATGCGTTCGTTAACCTCAAGGTTAACCCTCAGTGTCCCAGACGTTCTGGAAGCTCTTTTGGAGTAGTGGTGTCTTCTTCTTTGCTTCTTCTGTCCAGAACCGAAGACAGCTGCCATACAGAGGAAAAGGGAACTGTGGATAGTGAAATATTGGAATATAATGGGTGGGCAACTAAGTAATTGCGGATTTCAATAGATGGCTCCAGTTGAATTTCTAGGTTTGCGACGTAGTCCAAATGTAAACACATTTTGTGATTAAATAGTTGACAATTCAGTTCTCAATCAGTAATAATAGTTTTTTGATCGGATGCGTAGTTTTCGTTTGGCGTTCGTTGAAAAATGGAAAATCAAAAGGAACATTTTCGTCATATTTTGCTTTTTTATTTCGGCAAAGGGAAAAACGCATCGCAAACTCACAAAAAGTTATGTGCTGTTTATGGTGACGAAAATGGGTTGTTTACAACAATATCATGCGGAAAATATCGTGGAGATGGCCAGGTGAACCAGCTCAAACAACATCAAAAGCTGATATTCATCAAAAGAAGGTTTTGTTATTAGTTTGCTGGGATTATAAAGGAATTGTCTACTATGAACTCTTACCACCCAACCGAACGATCTATTCTGATGTCTATATTGAACAACTAACGAAATTAAACAATGCACAAATCACAAACAAAGCGGCCCGAATTGACAAATCGAAAAGGCGTTGTATTCCATCATGACAATGTAAGGCCACACACTTTGGCCACTCGGCAAAAATTATTGGAGCTTGGTTGGGATGTTTTGCCACATCCACCATATAGTCCTGACCTTGCACCATCTGATTACTTTTTGTTTCGATCTTTACAAAACTCCTTGAATGGTAAAAAGTTCAATAATGATGATGATGAAAAATCCGCAATTACCTAGTTGCCAGCCTGTTAGTTCTGATGTTGACTTAAGCCGAAATATATATCAATTGTGTACCTTACATTTTAAATAATAAAAATTACTTTTTTAGTACATATTTCCACAATATATTTTTTGATCTGCCCCGGTTTCGCTCATCGCGAGCATTATCAACTGATAGAATAAAATTTACAAACAAGTCTATTTATACAAAAAAATGAGTTAAAGGTAGCAGGTATACAAAACCATGGGTTCAAGAACTAAGAAACATTTTTCAGGAAATCATACAATATTGATACAAATAGAGTAAATTAGTATAAAAATTAAATGTTCACAAACATTTATTAAGTAAGGTAAAATTAAGGTAAAAAATGACCTTAATTTTATTTGTCTTAAGTGATTGATACTAATTTACTTTATTTCTATCAATATTGTATGATTTCCTGTAAATTGTTTCTTAGTTCTTGAACCCATGGCTTTGTATACCTGCTACTTTTAACTCATTTTTTTTTTATTAGTAGACTTGTTTGTAAATTGTATTCTATCAGTTGATAATGCTCGCGATGAGCGAAACTGGTCCTCGTCGACAAATATATTGTGGAAATAAGTACTAAAAATGTGTTATTATTATTCAAAATATCATGCCTTTCAATCAAGAAGTGATAGTTAACACCTTAAAAGTGATACATTATATTTATTGTAGAACTAAAATACGTTGCTATTTTTCAACGTACTGTAATTCGAGTTTCACAAAATAAATGCAAATTTAATTAATAAATTACCAGTGTTTTTGAACAGTTATTTATCCTATAATTTCTTTGTTCATCCGCAATATGTGAAAAAATAAAATTATTTTGTGCGCATCCGATCTGTCCGTGAAATGGTGTGTGCGGCTACGATGATCTCAATTGTAATATGAATGCCAACAATAAAACATTACTTTCAGTGACAGAAAGGTGTCTTAAATCAAACGTTAAAATATTTATTCCGTCAGGGCACAGTTATAAATCTAGCACAATTTACCTGTCAAATTGCAATACTTATTTCAATAATACAGGTGTAAATATTCACTTATTGTTTCGGGAATCCGATACCTGTAGTATCTTTTCCCGGAACCTTTGTGGATCTGTTTTATTGCATAAATTATGACGCTATTCTTTTGTTCAACGCCCTTATTCTGTTAAAATTTCTCTGTTTAAATTTCGAGACTGCTTAAAGTAAGTTTTCTAAAATAAAAACATATTTGTCGCTTTTTTTTTTACTATCGAATATATTCTTGATACTTTGTAACGATGAGACGTGGAAGTATAGCAAATTATAATCTATTTTCAAATAAAAAATACTGTGATTATACAAACATATTTAATAGAAGGACCATCACATTTTCGCAGGTATTTCAGGTTGAAATAATCATTGTTATATTGTCCATTTGTTTATTAGACCTGTTCACACCTTGGCTACGGGTCAATCGTGATGATTTTGTCACTTTTTCTCTTTCAAAAAAGTGTTATTATTTAAATGAATAATCTTGAAAGTTATTTCACTTATATGTTTGTATCCTAGCTTTGGAGTCTGTTTTTCATTTCTAATTAATTCATTTTGTATATAACCGATGCTAACTGTTTATTGCGTGTCAGTTCTGTTGCATACGTGACATAGAATGTCTGAAAATGCAAAAGTTGAGACCCGGCTTGTTATTGAAAAGAAAAAATCTGGAATCGTTGAAAGTTTCAAATTTGAATAACTATTTGTTTTTGTTAAATTATTATGTTATATGATAAATAAAGACTTCCTATGCTTAAATATGACAATTTGCGTTTTTTTTTCATATCGTGTGCTAACCCTTCTTAGGCAATGTTACCATTATATCAAATATTGTTTGAATATTAAAATCATCAAATCATTTGAAAAAACAATTATTTTCGAATATTCTTTGAAAAACAACTATGAATCTCAGAGTCATTAAAACAATGTTATATATGTATTGATTGAATTTGCATTTATTTGGTAGAACTCCATTATAACACGGTAAAAAAAGGAATGTATTTTAGTTCTACAATTTTTTTATAAGATATGGTTGATAGCTATTTCGTCTCACGCCATCGTCAGAAATATGGAGCTACAATAGCTAAAGCAGTTAGCTGAAACAGGAGAGAAGATGTGTACCTTTTCTACACAGCTATATATGGATAAGCAAATGTTCGTTTAAGCATAGTTCTGACGGTGGTGTACGCCAAAATAGCTATCAACTTTATCTCATAAAAAAAATTGTAGAACTAAAATACATTGCTATTTCTTCACCGTGTTATGTTTTATATTAGTCAACTAAAATAATTCGTACAGTGAAAAGGTTTTTGCATGTTCTTTAACATTATTGAAATTTGAATTAACGCGAGAAAGCAATGTAAAAATTAAATTTATTCTTAATCACAAAAATATTTTCTATAAAGATTTTGTTTTGGATCAAGATTTGGCGGAAATAATTTTAAATCGTCAGTTTTGCAAGTGTTTCGGTTTATCTTGTTCGATTCTTTTAAATGAACGGGAATAATCAAAAATGATTATAAAATCCATATAGTGAAGGTGGACACGAAGAAAAATTGTTTACCTGCTGCCTGCATAAATACGGCGATTCCCGTGAAAGCAATAAAATAATATACCACTCTCCTTGGCCCGCAATTAGCAGAAGATTTATTCGTGTTGATTATAAACTCACGGGTCATTTGGACCTCTTGTTTACTTCACATTCCACCTACTTTATACATTGTGCTAAGGGATTATTTTGTATTGCTTTATGGATATATATGTGCTGTTTATGGATGTATATGTCCACAGACACATATGTTTATTATTTTATCTGTCGTATAAGTAAACCTTACGGAGACGAAAATGGCATGAAAAAAAAGCCAATGGACAAAATGTTGGATCATGTCTAATAAAACACTATGTGATTTTATGTCAACTTGGATTTAAAATCATTTAAATGATTGCTTCTAAAACGTTTTCATGCTACGGCCCTTACATTTTTAAAAAGTAATCAACAACTCACATGAAGAAAGAACACGATGTAAGTGTTGTAAATGATATTTTTGCGGTCGCCAATTAAAGCATAACATATGAAGGACAAATTGCAACACTTTTTTCCAACCAAATTCGCTCGCAATGTAGAGCATATAGGGCCTTGATGAAGTCGAAAATTTTCTAGTTTGACAGATCGAAACGATCTAAATGAAGAACTACCAACACTAAAAAGATGCATATAGAAATACGAAATTCATGGCGCTCAACCTAAAGATATTAAGTATTTACTGTCAAGATTATTAAATTAGTATCTAGCTACTAATATACATGTGAATGGGGCCGAAGGAATATAATCGCAGTAGACTTTCAATATAGTATTACTATAAACTTACTCTTTCTGAATAATTTTTTTCTCAAATTTCATACGTTTATAATAAATTAGCAATTAAACTTATTAAAATTTGAGTGTGATAGTTAGTTGGCACCACACTTGGTCATGTCATTACGGTCGTACCGCTTAAAAAGACATATGTTTTAAATGAAATATCTAGAGATATAAATAACATCGTTTTGGTCATTCCGTTTTGCCCGCAAGCATACAAAGCATAGTAATAAGGCATATCTAGGTATTGATGAAATGGAAACACCTGTAAAATTCGCTTTACTTCATTACACGGGCCATTCATTGGGTTATACAAAATTATTTTACCTTTTCCGTGTTGTTGTTTTAGAGAGGGGTTAAATGTAATCGATTTTGGGCAAGAGATTAAAATGTAATCGATATCGATAATGCCTTTTTGAAACTTGATTAATAATACTCCATTTAGGATCCGATCCTGATAAAACTTTGTTACAGATTATATCGAGAGAATGTTGGAGATATTCAGTCGTTGTAAATAGAATACTTAACATCGATTATAAGTGTACATTTTCATTGCTTGTTATTTTTAGATAACCTAAAAAAATGCTTGACGTTATACATACGGAATGGCATTGGTATTGCCCTTAACACTCAACAACACGATTCCATTTTTTCACGTGTGAGATTTCGTAAAAGTATTCCTTGTTCAATATGCAGTCAATTTTGTCTTTTTTGAACACTCTACGCCAGTGCTCCGCAAACTTTGTCTTTCACGGCACACCACACGACAATATTTATTAAAATGCGAACTGTTCACGACCTGTATTATTTACGGTACATTTTTTGCTAGTATATTTACATTTTTTAGTGTAGATTGTGTGTATAATATTTATGTATGTGTGAAATACTTAAAAAAACATTTTTTTTTGTACTTATTTCCACAATATATTTTTTGATCAGGACCGGTTTCGCTCATAGCGAGCATTATCAACTGATAATGCTCGCAATGAGCGAAACCGGTCCTGATCAAAAAATATATTGTGGAAATAAGTACTAAAAAATGTGTTTTTATTATTTAAAATATCATGCCTTTACCATCAAGAAGTGACAGTTAACACCTTAAAAGTGAAGAAATACTTATTTCTGCTTCCCTGTGATTGCGTCTTCACAAAATATTTTTTTGTGTACGCGTATTTGTTGATGTTTTCTTTTGTTAGAAAAATACATCGCGTCACACCTGGCATCGTCTGGAGGCACATCGGTGTGCCGCGACACACCTGCTAATTTATTATTTAAAATATCATGCCTTTACCATCAAGAAGTGACAGTTAACACCTTAAAAGTGAAGAAATACTTATTTCTGCTTCCCTGTGATTGCGTCTTCACAAAATATTTTATTGTGTACGCGTATTTTTTGATTTTTTCTTCTATTAGAAAAATACATCGCGTCACACCTGGCATCGTCTGGGGGCACATCGGTGTGCCGCGACACACCTGTTGTGCAACACTGCTCTCAGGTGCAAATTATAATATGAAATATCTATGGAGTTGTTCCTAGTTACAGGCAACGTTATTTGTCACACATTTTTTCAAAGTTACACACCTTTTCCATTGTTTTAATAAACCTGACAATAGAAAATAATCCCCGTTATTTTTAAGCCACGGCATACAGTAATCTGACGCATTTTTAACAAACAGAAGACAGGCTTTGAAATAAGAATAACAAATATACATCGATCGGTATGTATTTCAAAAGATTGGTGAATTTTATTTATTGCGTAATTCAAAACATAGTCCATCCTTGTCATATTTGGGTATCTATTTGGATTTTTATCTTGATAATATCTTTAAATAGTGCAGTAGCAGTGTTATAACTCTCGTTTTGAAACCCGTTAAATATAAATTTCGAGAATGTATTTCCAGCTTCAGTTTGCATAATTTCAACGTCTATTTCTGACCCCATTACCCATTCGACTCGGGAAACCCTACTTTGTAAAGCAAAAAATGCTACAGGTTTCAAAACAATACTATTTATTTATACTATAATATAAAATTGTTACAGGTACATTACACAAGCTTGACAAGATTAGTTGCGTTTCTCTTTAGTGAGTTAATATTTTTTTGATCGTTTTAAAAGGTATTTTTTTCATTGTCGTTATGTCAATTTAAAAATAATTTGGTTATACCATCTGTTTTGGATTTTTGCCTCATTTAACGATATAATGATTCAATTTTGTGTTTATTTTCTCGCGAAAATACACTTTATTCTCGTCGTTTAGAAATGATTCGCTACATATCGCGACTCCTGAAATCGATTTTTATTGAACGATTAAAATCTATCGGATATTAAAAGAAATTTGCAACAAAGCACTGGCTTAGAAATTATTTCTGCAGTATTATACCCTAGGTCAGTGTTAGCGAACTTATGACCCGCGGGTCATACCTGACACATATTTTTATTAGCATATTTTTATAGCATCAAAGAGAAAATAGACGATCAAGAATGAATTTTAAAAAATGTGAAAGTTGTGAAATAATATTTAATATGTCAATTGTCACTTCTTAATGGGAAGGTTTAATATTTTAAATAATAAAAACACTAAATCATTTTACAAAATTTTCGATGACCATTGTTATTGTGGAAATAATTTTTGTCTAATAAATCTGTTTTTATTATTATAAAAAAAAGGTACATACACTTGTACAGGATTTTTAAAGTGAGAACTAAAAAAATTTGACTTAAAAACGTTTATAATCACCGACCTAGGTGGTAATGCTCGCCACAATTGTGTCGAGCGTTATGATTTTTATATTTCTTAAAAAAAAATACTGGTAATTTTATAAGTTTATGCAACTGGCATATTGTAGTTAACAAATCATTATGGTAACATATGCTATAAACGTTACAATGCCTATATTTTATACTTTAAACGGAACGAAAATCTGTTGATTATAAACTAAAAAAAAACCATTTTTTAATATAATTATCTTTATAGTATATTAAAATACGTGTTTGATGTACGTATGCGTAAATTAATTAATAATACGAAAACAATTCTTTTCTAAAAAAATCTACAAAGCTATTTTTTGTAGAACTAAAATACATTGATTTTTTCACCGTGTTATATTAGAGTTCAACCAAGTAAATCATTTCGATTTATTTTGTATTTTACATTTTATACGAATATTATGTAAAAAAAACCTATCACAGAAAAATTTATTTGGGGTGTTTTTTTTCATTGCATTTGGTTTTGAATTCAACCTATAAAATTACACCCCATGCGTAGTTGGGGCCATGTTTAATAATATGAACTGCATTCGGTCCGCCGAGCAGATCCTGGACCTCTTCCCTCCCAGGCAGAATGCATGCACCAGACTCGGGAATATGAAATTCATTAATTTAGTGCTTGGACGCACAGAAAGGGTAAAGGATACCAAGTCGATACCTTTGAGGGGTTGCAGTACAATGTATTAACTGCGTATTTTCTCCTCCGTATTATCTCTCCTATTGTCGTATAGTATACATTTAAAAATCTCTCATTTTAGATGATTTAAAACACAATATAAAAAAATCCTGTCATTAAAATTCACGTGAATATTGTATGATTTTCTTTAATACTAAATACGTTTTATTTTTAGCATGAATTTTCTCCGTATTGAGAGAAGTTTTCTTTTAAAGGGAACAAATGCGTAAATATTAAAATATAAAACAAATAAAAAATTTAATTAAGTTAAAAAATATCGTTGTAAAGGTTTTGAATGTACGGTCCTCTTAATGTGAGATTTTCGATATCTATAACCCGGATTTCGCCTTTCGGCATCTTCAGGCATTCCATTACATGGGCGCAACAGAACTGTCTTCGTCAGTCGTTGTTAGTGACAAAATACATGGAATCGTAGAAAGTTCCAACAATTCAAATTTGATATTGAAATTCCGCCAAGCGCATTCAGTCGATATCATGAATTATAGAATAAAAAGGTAGAGAAAGAAAATGTCACTTCTTGATGGAAAAGCATTATAATTTAAATAATAAAAATACATTTTTAGTACTATTTCCAAAACATAATTTTTGGTCAGGACCGATTTCATTTATCGACATTGTTAGTCCGACCGATGATTAGTTGATTGATTTTCATTTTAATACACATAATCAGTAAAGATAGGAAAAAACCTGATAAAATTAAACCTTTTTTTAGCCGGAGTCGAGTTGTTGGTCAATGTCGGGAGTCGTATTTTTCGTACGAATCCACAGATCTGGTTAAAACTTAAGTCATATTTTTTATTATAATGAGTTGAAACGGATCGCGAACCCGAATGTTATTGAAATATCGAAATAAATCTAGGTTTTAGTATATGCTACCTTTTACACCTTCACTGTTTATTTTGTATGTTTTTCAATTGCTGGCGTGATGTTACCACACGAAAAGTAATAAGAAATAAGTTTTTATATTTAAAATAAGTGACAATCGCATCTCATGAATTAACACAATACGCATCCAGGTGTATTTTCAGTGTCTTAATTGCCCATTTACACGTTGATACTTGGCGATTGTATTTTCGTACAATCTTTATACTAAACGGAACATTTTAATTTTATGGTAAGGTTTTACGATTTCCTGTTTTGAACACAGTAGAGCTCTAGTTTACTTAAATTTATTGTTTCAATTTGATTGCGCTGTATATATACACATTATCATAATGGCAGCAATGGCGTGTTCAATGGACGTAATACAATTGATTGATTTCACATAGTGTACTCCTTTTTTTGTTGAAGGTATCACGCCTAACCTCGTCTTTATTATGAAAATTAATGGCGTTTTACACGTGACATAATAACGTTGCATTATCGATTTGAATTATTGTGTCATGGAGTCGATCGGCGACACTAATTTTCTGAACGAATTTATTTATTTTCTTAGACGCTGAAGCCGTTCGGGGAATGTAATATTTTACACGTAAAAATTCATGGATGATTGATTTTATTAATGTATTTTTTAGATCTCGATAAATTACTCTTCCAATATGCGTGTTTGAAATGAAAGTGTGTTATTTAGCGTTGCTTTTTTTCTATGACAAGAACGCTTTTTTTCATTTTATGGTACGAAAAGTTATTCCAAATACATCTAAGAGTGGTCCAGAAGAACTAACAGCATAAATCAGAGATGCTCTAATATAATTATGCAATACTATCGAAGTGCTTTTGGACACCATATATTTTTTTTTCAGTCTGTGGCGTACACAAATATATCAGACGATTTTATGACGCGTGAGCAGGCTACATAAAGCTGTCGCATGTAAGAAGCATATCCACGTAGTCAAGTGTATCAGTTGATAGTGTTCGCATTAAGCGAATCCGGTCTTGTTCGGATGGTTGTACTTATTTAGAAACGTTCACGAGCATGTGTAAAATAATTCAATTATCATAATCAGATGAAATGATAAATGCTCGCGATGAACGGAACGGGTCCTGATCTGATAGTTGTTCTTATTTAAAAAAATATGCATTGCTTGTAATTTGTATATCATTGGTTGTATTCTATCATGCTCATAAAGCATATTGTGGAAATAGTACTAAAAATGTGTTGTACAATTTAAAATTTAAGACTGTGCCGTCATATATCTGAAATATATCTAAAAACTGCTGATAAAAATAGTAAAAACTAAATTGTTTCATCTGCTGTGTAATGATAGAGGTATCTATTTATTAGGTGGGATGTCAACAATGTTTTTAGTTTTTTAGTTTAGGTTCGGAATTTCAACAATGGTTTTACATATAAGCACTTTCGTCAAATAAAAAAAGGCTTATTTTACGAGTGAAAATTACCACGAGTCTCATTAATGTATTATGACAGTAACACGCTGAAAAAATAGCAATGTATTTTAGTTCTTAGTAGTTAGTATTTTTATAAGATATAGTTGATAGCTATTTCGGCTCACGTCATTCATTGATAGTTCTGACGATGGCGTGAGCCGAAATAGCTATCAACTATATCTTATTAAAAAAATGTAGAACTAAAATACATTGCTATTTTTTCACCGTGTTATAGTGGAGTTCTACCAAGTAAATCCCAATTCAATCAATAAAATGTATTCTAGTTTTACAAGATTTAGCAGGTATATTGTTGATAGCTATTTCGGCTTACGCCCTCATAAGAACATTTTTTTATTCACCATGTTATAATGCAGTTTCACAAAGTAAATGCCAATTCAATCAATATTACAACAACTTTTAAACAGTCGATGTCTACAAAACTTTATTATCGAAATTTCTTGTATTTTTTTTTGTATCAATCGGTGTACCTGACTAATACTACATGTTTCACGTGGAACCGTATTCCTCCGTTCTTCGGCGTCAAAGATGTCCGCGGGCGTCTCGTCACGTCATTTCGCGTCGCGCTGTGTCGTCGGGTTGCAGAACGCAACGCATCGGCCGAGGAAGGGCGCCGCGCCGCGACCGCCGGCGGCCGTGTATCGATCCGCCCGGCCCGCTCGGGGGGCTCTCTCCCAGGAGGAATACATTACGGGGGTCCCCTTCTCTACATTTCATTTATATTACGGCCGCCCGACCAATCGCGAGGGCCCCATGTGATTAATAAAATAGTGAGAGAACAACCGGCGGGCTCTTCGAGATAAGCAGGCTTAACTGTCGTAGACTCGGGCGCGTGCCAAATAGCGGCGGCGATGACTTTTCGCCAGTTCATTTTAGCCGGCAAGAATGCATTCGGGATATTCGGAATGCATCGTTTACACAGAGAAACGCACTGCGTCGTCGCGTTGCAATTTTGGCAACCCTAACTATCACGCATTAATTATTTATTTAGCAATGGAGGCGTAATTGTTTTTCAAATTATATTTTTCGTGCTTTGTGTGTTGTCAGTAGGAAAATTTAAATTGTATATGAAGGCATCGAGCAAAAAGTATTCAATACACCCAGTCCTTTTTTTACGCGATACATTCCACGGTTCCAGAAAAAGGCGCGTAAAAAAATCGCGAAAAAAAAATGATTTCACACAATTGCATTATATTTCTTTACACACTCTAAAACATAAATTCGCATAATATCCGATACACTTGTCAACATTTGGCAATTGTATGTGTATTTAAAAAAATGAAATGGTTTACAAAATCAAGTTTAAAAAATACACATTTTTTTTATTTAAAAAAATAATGAAACGTACATGCCTAGCATCGTATATAAATGTCTTCTTTACAACAAATTTGGGAAAAAAATTGCGTAAAAACGAGTGAAGCGCGTAAAAAAATGTAGCGCTGCCGTCCAAAAAAATCGCGTATAATCGAATTCGCGTAAAAAAAGAACTGCGTGTAAAATATTTATTGATTGAATTGGAATTTACTTGGTAGCAACTCCATTATAACACTGTGAAAAAATGGCAATGTATTTTAGTTCTATAAAAATTTTATTAGATATAATTGATAGCTGTTGCGGCTCACGCCATCGTCAGAACTATCTAATTGATTATTGAAGATAATTGACTATTGAAGTTAAAATGATATTTCCTTATATAATACAACAAGTGATTTGAATCCGATTTTATTTTGAATATGAAAGAGATGTCGTCTTTTTAAGTAAACGTTAAACTAATTGAAAAATTTACTCATTCTATAATCCATTCCGTTAGTACCGAATCGAGACTCGACCTCGAAATCCATTTAATACTAGAGACCAATCCAGTTAGTCGTATTGACTGATCGTATTACGATCTACATAGAAACGCGATTAATTCGTTATTTATTTCTCTCTTGTATGACATGGGGTTGTTTTTAAAATATTCTCTCATTATGATTATGCTAATCCTGCGCCGTATGTATTTTCAACATCTGGCGTTTCAAACGAGATAATTTTTTACCATATCTGAATACGGTAGCCCTACAATATATCACATCACCCTGGACGTAAGATCTGCATCATCCATATTCAGATAGGGGGAATGCAATTTTCTATACGAACGAAAATCTACCCCGTACAGCGCAAAGAATAGCTGTAATAATATTGTCGTTGGTCTGTTGATGGAACCGTATTTTTCTTTGGATCGTGTGTTTTACTTGGGAATCGAACAAAAATGTTAGTTTTAGAAGCTTCGTCTATTACAATAGGTATTTTTAATGAACGGGGTAGGTGGACTGCGATGTTTTTATCCCACACGTATTACTTATAAAAACAGAAAGCTTTTAAATTTTAATTATTATTATTAAAACTTTTTACGACTCTACATATTTTGTCACTTACGGTGTTTCGCTTTTCGCCATCTTCAGGCATTCTATCACACGGATGCAATAGAACTGACAAATTTATTCTTAATTTATAAAATTTATTCAAATTTGATATTGAAATTCCATCAAGCACCTTCAGTCGATATCATAAATAAAATAATTGGTAGCTGTTCCGACTGAATCTTTTATCAAAAATTATTACTTGGTAACTTGGCACTCTGTGCCTTCATGCCGTGTTAGAACACGGCATGAAGGCGTAAGACGAAATAGCTATCAACTATATACCTTATAAATTTTGTAGAACTAAAATACATGGCTATTTTTTTCACTGTGTTGTAATGGAGTTCTACTGAGTAAATGTCAATTCAATCAATAAAAATTAACAGACTTGGCCTTTTTTCTTCTTGCAATAATACATATGAAAACTATATAAAACTTAATCTGTATTGTGATTTAATTACTAGCATATAAATATGTAAAGAATACTATTTTTAAGAGCGCTTGGCCGTTCATTCAGCTCTAAGATGTCAACTGTCACGTCTTGATAGAAATGCGTAATATTTTAAAATATCAAATACATTTTTTTAGAAGTCCACTATGTCTGCAATATATTTTATTACATGGTGACAACCTATTTTTATAGTTAGATAGCTGTATCGGTTGATAATGTTCTCGGTGAGCGAAACCGGTCCTGATCACAAAATGTAATGTGGCAATAATTGCTAAAAATGTGTTTTTATTATTTAAAATGGTCTATCATAACATTATTATTTTTAACAAGTATAGTTGATAGCTATTTCGGCTTACGCTATCGTCAGAACTATCCCGTGATGCCGTGAGGCGTGAGCCGAAATAGCTATCAACTATATTTGTCAAAAATAATTTCGTAGAACTATAATACATTGCTATTTTTTCACCGTGTTATAATGGAGTTCTACCAAGTGAATGCCAATTCAATCAATAATATCATAACATTCACTGGTGGTTGAAGAAAACCTATTTGCAATATTTTTACACACTTCTCTGTTATTTTTTCAAACTAATTATTCGTCAAGGGTTTTGATTCCTTTATATCTTTTAGTCCTCTAGTCTTTTGGATGCTTAAATTCGTGCGAAGAATGAATTTTTTATAAAGACCTCGTATGCAACCCAGCAACTGATAGTCCGTCTTGAACTTCTCTACAGTTTTAGTAGGGGAATGATTCTTTTATCTGAAGTAACTCCGAAATTGGCTGCATTTGTGGTATGTCTCTCTGTGACAAAACCAGGTTTTATTTTCTGTAGTTGTTCCCACCGTCTGTCGGCGAAGTGTCGCCGGCGTGGGTAATTCAATTTTCCTAAACTGCCTTCTCACCCCTCCTTTACTCGACGGCATTTACTCTATTCACCATAGTAGACGGATTGATGAAAATTTGACCCCGGTTGAGCGACTTGTTATTAACGATTTATGAACGATGTACTAATAATATTTGAACGATTTTATATTGAAATTCCATCATGTACCACGGTGTATTTAAGTTCTACAAAATTATTTTCAACAAATATAGTTGATAGCTATTTTATATAGTTTATCCGTTTATATCGGACAGACAGGTAGAAGTAAATCTACTCGAGCTAAGGAACATGTAAGATCATTCAACAGTAAAAAAACAGATTCACAACTCGCTAACCACGTTATTAATGAATCACATAATATAAATTCAAACTCAGCGCCTAAATGTTTGCATTTTTGTAGTAAGGGTCGGAGAATGACGGCTTTGGAACAGCTGTAAATCAATAGACACCAATTATCACAAAGGATTCTTAACGAACAAACTAATATAATAGTATCGCCACTTGTCCAGCCGTTGTACAAAGGCGTGGTCTGATTTGCTTCCATAAGGACCACTTCCGTCCCACATATAATCTTATTGTCATAGACACCTATTGTTTCATTTAAAATTTTGAAAATTTAGTGTCATTCTGTTAAAGTAACAAGCTAGGCCGTTGGAACAGGAGAGAGGATGTGTTGTGTGCCTTTTCTACACAGCTATATATAGATAAGCCGATGTAAGTTTAAGCATAGTTCTGACGATGGCGTGTGCCGATATAGCTATCAACTTTATTTGTTAAAAATAATTTTGTAGAACTAAAATACATTGCTATTTTTCACCGTGTCGTAATATTTTCTTTTTTGATATCGGTTAATTTTTTTTTGTAAAAATGTCGCTCGAGTTTTCGCGGTCGATCTATAATAAAGGGGAGGTTTTGGCATTTCGAGCTAGTCGACTTTGAGGTGTCGCGCTGCTTCAAGAATTTATCAAGAAAAAAATCTCGACATCATTTTCTAAAAACGAGCACTTGACGATAATAATGTATTTTCAGCCGATTGTAAAGAAGGTATTAGTCCAATATTGTTTTGTCTCGCGTTGGCAAACCTACGTACTATGTCGTGCGAAACACCCATGACTGTTTTTTATAGAATTAAGTGATCCATCGCCCGTAAAATTGTCGGCTTGTGTTTTTGTAAACCCGTGGAAGTGTAATGTTATCATTAAAATTGTAATAATGCGCATGCTTCCGTTACCTACGCTAGTGTATATTATGACTACTTCAATCACTGCTTTTTTTTTTGTTGGCAAGTAACTTTGGTGTTCCGCTTGATGATAAATCCTTACCGGTTACAAATAAAGGTATAACAATAATCATTCACTTCCGGATCACAGTTAGATTAAAAAAATATATTGTGTATATATATATTTTTAACGTGAAATATATAAATATTACTAGAACGATTTAACGATTGCAAGTTATTAACACGTGGCCGTTAACGTTTCATTTTTAAATGAATTTTTCTTCAATTAAAGGTATATTGTGTAACTTCGTGTGAATTGTTTTCTTAATTTTTGAACCTTTGGTTTTGTCTACCTGCTTAGTATCAACTCAAAATTTTGCATGATTCAGCTTGTTTGTAATCTGTGTATTATCAGCTGATAATACACATCATACCATAGGCGAAACCGTTCTTGATCACAATATATATTGTAGAAATAATATTTAAAAATGCCACGCCTTTCCATTAAAACGTGAAAATTAACTCTTTTAAAGTTCCATATAATAAAGGAAATATTAAAATTATAAAGTAGATATCGTCGACGTTAATGAATTGCTGTGATTTGTTATCAAATTGCTGTTTAGTTATTTCGTTACCTATAAGTTACATTATTAGAAGAAATACAACGAAACTTGTCAAGTAGTTGTGTCGCTTATAATTGCACAGGGCCTTTATTATACTATAATGTCTATTATTAATATTATATAATAACACTTAGAGCAAGAATCATTCCCACATATCGAAACAAATTATCATAATTACACAACTTGGGCTCTTAACGTTCTTATTTTATTGTTAATGCACTATTAAATTCTACAAGACAATGAATAAACCATTCCAGATAAAAATTCAAGATACATCGTAATATATTGTAACAATCATACAGGACACTAACTCAATTGAAATGTTATTTATTTTTATTTTGGTAACACTGATATATTAAGTTCAACCCACCCGAATGAAGTGCATTTCCCCTAATTCAAATTTCGAACAAATTTATAATATATGTGACTTGATTGGAGAAGATATGAAGAAAATTATAATACAACTAGCGAGTACCCGACATGCGTTGCAATGCCACTAAAAAAAGGAAACCGCGAGTTTATGGATGCGCCTCGTCGGGAGCATTCCTTACGTAGAGTGCATGTCTCGTCTGATGAAGACTAGTCTGATGCATTCCATCTGTAGAATGTTGGCACTTCAGAGTAAAGTAGCGTCTTTGCAAACATATAATCCCTACACAATAAGAAAAATGCAGTTAACGTTGTTGGCTGTGGTGCATTTTCTGTTGTGAAGTATACTCGCCCATTTTCAAGATGAACTGCCAAATGCGTAACTGGTGGATGCGGTTCATGAATTGGAAATGATAAAATGCGCCATATTGCTTCATTGCTACCAATGTAGCGTCCCAGTTGATATTGGTTGATTTCATCGATAGATGCAGTTGAATTTCCCACTCCAAAAACTGCCATGTCGCTTCCTTTGTTGACATATTTACAAATATATTTCACTGAATTGGAATATTCGACATTGACGAGTGCTTTGTACGTTTTCGAGAGAAGCGGTGAATACGGTACAATCCAACGATTAAAAGGAGAAGAATAATAGCCACGCCAATTTTCAATGTTAAAATATGTATCGGCATACCTGGCAAATCCAGTGAATTCAAGAATTCCGTTTAATGGTGTAATAATTCACACAGGAAAAAAAGACACAAATTGATTTTAAAGGTATGTTATATATAGATAATTTATAAGAAGATTAGATTATGCATTGATTTTTTTAGGGGTTGTATAACAGAAACCTTCGCGGGAGTGTACTAAAACAATTCTTCCATATAGTTTTTAGGCGGGGGAAGAGTGGAATGCTAGAAACATTCGCGGGAGTATACTCAAGAAATTTGTGAAGTTTCATATCGATCGGATGAATGGTATAGCAATGCAGAAAGGACAAACAGACACATAAATTGATTTATACATATTTTTTAAACTAAATGATGCCACCTGGTTAACCTAGCGGTTTTCTTTTATAAACATTATTTCACTAAAGTTAAATAGAACGCTAATTGATTTCTGTGATTCAACGATTTCAATTCAACGGATAGAATCACATCTAATTATTACTTGGCTGCGCTCTGTGATGAAAATTAGAAAAATATATTTGTAAGATTTCTAATTAACTTTGTTACAGCAGCATTAATTTGGTGCGTCTAATTGCTCCGCATTAAACTACTCGTGCGCGGATGGTCCTTGGCCTCCGCAGGCTCGTAAAAATAATAGTATTACAGCAATTATTTATTGACCAGAGAAGCGTATAAAACTTTCTTGACTCTTTTGATTCAAGAAAAAAGAGTTAATTTATCAATGTAACGATTTTACTGTTGGTACACGTGTTAGGCTCGTTTGTAGACATTGATTTTATTGCAGTGTGTACAAATAACGTTTGTTATCGAATATTCACTATCAGGGTTTTTATCAATGATTTATGGGACGTGAGATTTTCTTATTGCAATAATCAATGATTTAATAACGACACGAGTCGACGGAGAGCAGAATTAATGGTATTTTTTATGATTAAAAAAAATACGATTCCAAATTTTGCATCTATTCCAGCTGTTCTTGTGTGCGGGGCTGGTCAAAAAGTAAATAATTTGATAATCTTCGCGTTGAGAAAATTGGCCCTGATCATAAAACATATTATTTTGATTGAATTGGCATTTATTTGATAAAACTGTATTATATCACGGTGAAAAAATAGCAATGTGTTTTAGTTCTATAAAATTTATAAAATATATAGTTGATAACTATTTCGGCTTACGCCATCATCAAAACTATGTTTAAAGCACATTTACTGATCTATTCGTAGCGGTATAGAAAAGGTGCACAGTACATCTTCTCTTCTGTTGATAAAATTAGGTTATCACTGTGATATAATACTCAAATTATGTTTTTGCTATGTTACATACTATGCTTTCCATCAAGAAATGACAGTTAACACATTAAAATACATACATAATGCGGCCACATTAAAATTTTACGGAAGAATCACTAACCTAGACAAGGGGTCTGTATTTTTATATAATATAATAACTTATAATCGACGTAAACATCATTTCGAAGGCATTTGTGTAATAGAACACGCGAAGATGCAGAAGGCTGAAACCCTGGTCATTAATGACAAAATGTACAGTTTGAACGTTTCAAATGAATGAATTCATGATTCTTTTAAAGTTTAAAATACAAAAATTGTTCTTCAAATGGCAGCCAGAACGAAATCTGCAAATGTAACGTCGTTATTTTTCACCGTTTGGGACGTCGTTTTGCGACAGACAACAGATATATTATTTTGTATAATACTGAGGAATAAAAACAAATTGTTTTATATTGAGAGAAGTTAATTCTCAATAAATTAAATACATAACAAACGATTTGTTTGGTGATAATAATTATTATAAAATAAAAATGTTAGAAATCAACGCAGTTTTGTTCAAAATCAATTATAATAATAAACTCTTAATAAAATATATTTTTTGCGACCCGTGATCATTTCATGAAGGATTTTTTGTTATAATGTTTCGATATCACTATACAATCATTGCTCAGGAACGTGTTTCGTTAGGCCTCGAGTTATTTATATTTCACCAGTGTGATATAATTGAAATATTTTTTACCTTCTCTATTTGATCGAAAAATATCAATTATTCACTGCCTTACACTCTCGTGCGGATTGTAGTGTATATCGCTATGTTGAAAGTTCTATAACAGCGAAATGTTACTTCTAGAATCTATTTTCTTGAACTGTAAAAGTTTGAAACGCACGAGTGATTTTACGAAATATATATTTTTTATTTTGTCAATCCATATTGTGATTTTGGGCCTCATTCTAAATGCCGCACGTATTCGATATGGTTGTCAATCGAAATAGTAGGCGAGTTTTTTTTATTCATTTTATACTCTTGACAGTAATTATAAGTGTACTATTGAAAACGAAAGCAAAACGACCGTGATCTACTATTATAATCTTTTGGTTACGTTTTTTTTTATTATTATAGAATTCCCGATATTGGTTGCGAAAACTTGCGTCGT
The DNA here is from genome assembly GCA_028555115.1 of Himalopsyche japonica. Taxonomy (NCBI): domain Eukaryota; kingdom Metazoa; phylum Arthropoda; class Insecta; order Trichoptera; family Rhyacophilidae; genus Himalopsyche; species Himalopsyche japonica. Next base: position 1,401,980 of record JAHFWJ010000719.1, read on the forward strand.
GAAGTGTATGTGCTATGCCGGTTTATATTTAACTTACTTACGTATTTTTCTAACGAATTTTGTGTATTTATACAGTTCTAAAGAAATTATCCGTTATTGTAATAAAATAAATTAAATTTGTATATATTATTATACTTACCCAATCTTTGCAATGGTTAGTCTGATACGTGGAATAACGTAAGTTATTTAAAATTTTATATTAAAATGAATATCCACAAAATTACTGCCGAATCCACCAAAAGTATCGAAATTGAATCGTATAAACTTCCACTCGTTTTTCACTCGCTTCTCGGGTTTTATCTTTCGGTATCTTTGTGCATTCTAATACGCGGGGACGCGCTGGAACTTCGAGTATAAAAACATTTTGCATCTTCTACATAAAATTTGAATTGATGGAATTTCAATATCAAATATTATATTGTTAAAACTACTACTTCTACGATTCTGCATGTTTTGTCACTGACATCCGGGTTTCGCCTTTCGTCAGTTCCGCTGAATCCATGTGATAGAATGCCTGAAGATGCCGAAAGGCAAAAACCGGGTAGTTAGCAATATGTGGAATCGTACAAAGATTTAACAATTCTAATTTGGTATTGAAATTCCATCAAGCGCCTTCGGTCGATATCATTAATTAGCTGTTATATAAGATGAATTAAGTAAAATAATGTAGACCCAAAGACTGATTGAACCAATGTCATTAAAAAGATAAAACAAGGTAGGTTTAATTGTTCATTGAGAATTAACTGGGAGTTTAATTGTTCTTTTTAATAATATTTCTAAAATTCGTGCCTTCGGTTGATATATTTAATAAAAATGGCTGCCTTGTGTTTTGTATGTACATTACTAAGTATTCGTAATTAAATTCATAGTTTTCAGCATAGAACTTGAGGATGCTGTTAAGTGAAGTGTTGAAAGTAAAGGTTAAGATTACGATGACCAATTATTAGCCACTCCCTCGTCAATTATTTATGTGTCTTGAAGGAGACGTGAGAATTGATGGCGTCATAAGCACGCTGGGAAATACGCCATAATGAAATGTGAACACGATTTCATATCCGTACTTTCTTGCCATTCCATTACATAGATGCAACAGGACTGACGAAAGACAGAGTTAGTCGTTGCAATTTTCTAAAAGATTGTCGTCGTTTTGATTAAATATGCTTTCGTGCGCGATTGTTTAATAAGCATGCCTTAAAACGGCAACTTCAATAAAAACCAGAGCACCAATTGCACCATTTATCGCGTTAAAGCACAAAAAGTCCCGATAGCGCGTGTAATCATCAGTGTTAATCCATGTAATGTTTCATATGTTAAAAGTATTGAAATACCGATGTGTGCCCTTAAAATCAATTAAAAATTTCCAGCGGCGTTACCAATGTAACTGCATTTGAGTCCACTAAAAGATGCACATCTGTTACATATTGCAGTTCCTACAGTGTGCGCAGGACTGTCGTTAATATTTTATCGATAGAAATCAATAAACTCTTTTTGTTTGTTCTGTATACCGGATACAATATGCAAGATTATCTTAAAGCTGTGTCCGAAATATCGACACATCTTTATAATCAAAAATATATATTTTTTTGTATCAATCCGTATATTTGAAAAATCTATTTGTATAATTTATAAAAATAGACATCGCCTTACTCGAAAATGAATTGGGAACATATTAAATGCATATATTATAATAAACTTCTACCAAATAAAGGCCAATTCAATTAATCAGTCGAATTAAATTATGCAGAAAGAGAAACATGGTGAAAAAATAACAATGTATATTATTTCTACAAAATTTATAAGATATTTATTTGATAGCTGTTTCGTCTTACACCTTCATCATGACTATTATATGAAGGCATAAGCCAAAATAGCTATTAACTATATGTAAATCTAAACCTTAAAATATATTATAAATATAATTTTTGTAGAATTAAAATACGTAGCTATTTTTAGTTTTACCAAGTAAATGCAGAACTGAAAAAATATGCAGGAAATTTTGAGATGTAAAAAACGAAATACCATTTTTTCAGTCGGACTCGTTGATTGATGCGGGAGTCATCGAGTTATGTTTTTTTTTTAACTATTCCATAGTAGATAGAAAGTTTTCATTATTTCAGTGTGGATATAAAATCAAATATTTTATCATAAAAATATGATGGTATGTTTTATTTAAAACATAAATCGTACATCTGTATGTCTGTTACAAGACTCACTCCCAAACGGTGAACAGAAGCGACGTAAAATTTGTTCCAAGTCATCTATTGTATATCAGCGGTCGGCAACTGGTGGTCCGCAGAAAAATTTGACATTTTTTCAATTTTTAATCCTATCACCAAAAAAAAAAAAATCAACTGAATCTCTTAACACATACATACTTTTCTTGATGCATTACATGTTCAGTTTCAATCTCTCACTTTGTTTTGTATTCTTCTCGGACTCTTTCCACTACATACGAGACGGTTGCATGATGTCACTCTTCAGTTGTCGCGTAAACTCCACAACATATTTATTCGAAACGGCGTTTTCATCTGTCACAGCAATTAAAACACGGTATCGATCTCGACTTGAAATCCATTCAGTTCCTCGTCTTGCAGTTACATCATTGAAGCCAAATATATTTTTTATTATTTTAAATGTCCAAGAACAACCATCACATTAAAAATTAATAAAGTTTTATAATTAAATTATAATTAATTGTCTTATTTTATGAACTAGCTGCATTAAAAAAAAAAATATTTAGTTTTATTCGCTTTTATTTAAATATATAATATTTAACACAAAAGACCATTTGGTGGTCCGCAGGATCAAAATTTAGACATTTTAATCCATCTAGTGGTCTGTGAGTCCAAAAAGGTTGCCGACCGCTGATCTATATTTCATTTTGTGAACAATATTGTCTATTTATAAATAGAATTAGTGTACATTTAGTATTGCCTTTATCATTGGACTGAGTCGAACTTTGCATCCTAAACTAAATCTTAATATTGCCAATAGATATTTCGGCATCCCGCCATCTTTATTTCAGCATTTTTCTTTCCCATATTTAATAATATTATCGTAAACATCTTGCAACGTACCTATATCATCCGCGTTCGCTATTTGAATTTTATAGTACGAAATACGCAATGGTATACCCCTTCCCCCACTCACCCCACTCGCTTCGCCTTTCTGACTTGAAGCCGTATTTCATCTTGAATGGCCTCCCACCACTCATGCATTAATACATACATCTACACACACCGTCATGTTATTTTATTGATGCACACACATTGGCATTATCCATTATCATTTCATTGCATTCACGTACGGGTGGTCTATTCAAGTACCGTGAGCGGTGACTACATAAAAAAAATTGTGCCAAAAACTTAATCTTTTTTTATTTCTCTACGTTTTCTGGTAGTCAGTGTTTTAACGTTAGATGTGAAAATAAATATAAAGGTCTATTTGAATAAGATATCTTGTACATAGGTTTGTATATATAATAATACTATAATAACGTGTGGCTTAAAAACATTTGTTGATTGAATTGGCATTTACTTGTTAGAACTCCATTATAACACGGTGAAAAACATTTGCTTTGAAGGTTATTTGATTTTCTTTCTACCTAATATTTTTCTCATACGTATTAAAAAAAAGTAAATTAGAATTCATCATTGCTTTACCTATTTAAGGTTTTGATTTTTAAAAAGTATTTAGTACATTTTATTGATTAAATTGGCATTTATTTGGTAGAACTCTATTATAACTCGATGAAAAAATAACGATGTATTTTAGTTCTACAAAATTTATAAGATATATAGTTGATAGCTATTTCGGCTTACGCCTTCGTCAGAACTAGTACTGATATTTTTCACGGTTTGGTATCTTTTTACAATTTAGTAATAATACATTTTAAATCGAGCGCATGGATGATTGATGACTATTCGCAAAGAGTTCTTAAATGTTAACTTTTTATGTTCTCTGAGTACTGATGATTGATCGATAACTCTGTTTATTTTTTGAAATGCATCGTTCACTTCTCCTTGATGGATCTATTTTATACACATACTCCCGAACCGTAAGTGGGAGCATTATTCGCTTCGTCCTGCGAAAAGCTCTTATAACTTGCAGATGTGTTGGTACAATTGCCAGGGACACATTTAGGACTCGGAATGTGTTTATTTTATTGAAATATATCACCGCGAATATTGAACGCTCACACTTCCGTTTGTAAATTAAAAATATATTAGATTGCGATAAACGTCATCGTTCATCATTGACATTTGATTGTAAATATTTCTAAATTCTCATTTCAACAGAAATCCAAAGATTGGGTCGGTTATAAAATATTTTTTGTATATATATTAATATTCTTACTTTTATGTAGATTTAATGCTTCTTTCTTGATATTTTATCGGATTTTTTTTCCAATATTAATTTACAATTATATATTCCTAAGTCTGATCTATATTTGAAGTACAAGTGTGGGCCTGTTTTATTTGTGAAGGTGTTGGTTAGCAATAAAAGTTCTAAGGCTGCGTGCGGATCAAATTAAACTTTTCCGAATAAAATTATTAACATTCGCAATAATCACCGAAGTTAATTCCTCAATTTTATCGCTCGATTGCTTAATTACCGATACGTCTCTGCCAAAACGTCGTGGTCGCAAATCAATCATTCGTTCCATATTTGAAAATACTGGCGGTCTATTTCAGTATTCATTTAGTTTCAAGTATTTAAATCTCAGATTCAGTCGAAAATGTTCGCGTCGAGCGAACTTGATCATAATTATTTCATAAAATTCTGGATTTACTAATAAAATATGTTACATTTTTTTACTGACTTTTTTACATTGCGAACACAGCGAAATTTTGGCATAAATATTGTTATTATTATCGAACCTGTCACCTCATGTTTCCTCGTCCACAAAATGTTAATAATTATTTATAAGTTGACACGTGAACAAATGTCACGTCGTTTTTTTTATCGTTTGAGAGTAGTTCTTGTAACAGCCATACGCATATATGATATATGTTCTATAAAACATACCGAAATATTTTTAAAATTATTGTAAATATATAAAATCACGGAATTTGATTTTATGCACACACTCAAATAATGAAGGCTTTTCATTTGGGCTGTGGAATCGTTAAAAAAACACAATCCAACTCCAACAAAAAAATTTCATTTTGTTACATTTTTTTTCTATTTTCTCTATTTATGTGAATTAAAATAAAGATTAACCAACCAATCTGTCAATTTGCAAAGTTTTACTATATTGGGATTCAAACGAAAACGATATATTTCTTCTTGTTCATTTTTCAAAATCGTCTAATAGAAAATTATTCCGAGTCGCTCTTATTTATCGACTCCTATTCCGACTCCTGCTTTCCATTATATTCAAAATCAAAACGGTTCTACGAATAAATAATTTAAGAAACACTGGTTATTAATAGTCTTTGATGTATTATGTAACAAGTATTTTTTTAAAAATTCAAGTATTATTAGAAACTTTTATATTATATTTAGCATTTACACAATTCTCAAAAATTCAACTAGAAATAGGGTGACCGTGATTTATCAACCTTTAACTCTTCACTTTATTGGGACTGAGGTGCGATTTAACTTATATTATATATTCCTGGAAAAAAAACATATAGAACTCACGGCCTTATGGTTGTTAATTGTCTATGGGAAATCATCATCGACAACGTATTTGACTGTGACAAGTTCGCGTCTATTGCGTTAAACGAAGGTCTTCGATGCACGCCTGAATGGTTCCCCTATTTCATGTAATTTGTTATGATTACGTATTATTTTAATTACGTTATTAATTAACACCCATTTTTTTAATTATTTCAATGATAGAGAAATCACTTAGTTTTTTTTTATACATATTTATATACAGTTTTACATTAAGTAAAATTAATTTAAATTCATCAAGTAAGTACTAAGACTCTACAACTGGACATGACATCGCAGATTTATTATAGAAATTTTAACCCATTTAGACAAATTAATTTTTAGATTGTACCAACTTTCAAACTTCAGACATTCCGACATTTAGTTTCAGTGGTTTTAGTAACGCTACTTTTATAAAATCTTATTTTCTTATGTTGACAAAGTTTTGCTTTTTAATGAGAAAAAATATTGTTAAAGCAAAGTAATGGATTGACAAGTGTTATAAGGACTTTGCTCTATCGATAAAAACGATAAAGAAGTGGTTTGCTGATTTTTAGCGCGGTCGTACAAACTGTTGATGCTGAACGCTTTGGTCGTCCAAATTAGGCAGTTGTTCCAAAAAACATGTTATATTATTAAATCTTTAAGAAAAGAAAACAAAAATACTCATACCAAAAATTACATATATACATATATTAGGTGTAGTAAAAAGTCCTGACGTTTTTTTCAAACGCTTAAAATCGGTCGGCTTCGGGCCTTTGGTTAAATAAGATGTCATAATATTTTTTTCGTGTTGTGTGACATCTCAAGCTACGTTCCGTATAGAAAAAAAAGGTTTATTCGCCCCAAGCAGAATGACCGACCTTTGCCCTTCATAAGAATATCTGCGCGGTTGCATGCTTTTTCAATATTGCGCCCAGAACAGTGCAGTCGTCGCCAATTTCGCCGAAAGACATTTGCCACGTTTATAGAAACGTGTTAAAGGTTTGAAAATGTCAGAGATGGTTTACGAAATTTAAATTTGGTAATTTAAGCATTAAAAATTATCCTCGAAGTGGACGACCTCATACAGTGGATGAAGTCGCCCTGAAAGCTGAAATCGAAAAAAATCCTATGCTAACAAAAAAGGAATTGTCCAATATAGTCGGTACTAAATGGTCCATAAAACAAAAGTACCTGAAAAGGCTGGGAAAAATTCTAAAAGTAGGAATTTGGGCGCCACACGCGTTGAGCGATCGGAACAAGGCTAAGCGCGTGCCAATTGCTGCAAAAAAAAACACACTTTACGACCATTTTTTCAAAACCTGATTATCGGAGATTAAAAGTGGGTGTTATATACGAATATATCGAAGAAAAAACAATATCTAAATCGTCGACAACAACCAATTCCGACCCCTCGAACTGGTTTACACCCAAAAAACTCTTACTTTGTGTTTGGAGGGATTTCAAAGGAATAATTTCATTATGAAGTGTTAAAATATGGTGAAACTATGACGGCACAAGTATACTATGATCAATTAAACAAATTAATTGCAGCTTTGACAAGAAAGAGGCCGGGCAGGATGCATGGACGCAACGATAAACTGCAAAACGAAAATGCGCGAGCGCATGTGGCGAATATGACCTGGGAAAAAATCCAGGAGTTGGGTGGGAAAACTTTATTGCATCCACCTTATTTACCAGATCTAGCACAATCGGATTACCATTTATTCCGTTTAATATAAAAAACTTTTAGGGATAAAAAATTTCAAACAAAAAATGACGTGAAAAACGCTATTTCCGACTATTTTAATTCCAAATCAGTAGAGTTTTTTACTAAATGGATTTTAGACTTGTCTAATAGGTAGCAGAAGGGTATAGATAGACAGGGAGATTACTTTTAAATAAAAATAAAAAAAAACACTGAGTTTCATTTAAAAAAAACGTCAGGACTTTTTACTACACCTAATATATTGGAACACCCACTTGATAAATCATTTGGGTATTTTATAGAGCATAGAGGTGATTGTTGAATTGAATCATTTGATGTAATTGTTGGAAAATATATTGTAAAATTATTAATAATTAAAATTACTAACTATATTAATATAAAAAATCATTAATAATTTTAATTCATTCGAATATATTTTGTATGATAAACTGAAAACTATTTTCCTAGTTCTTGAATTAAACTATTTTATATATAATATATTAAAATTAATTGTTGATAATGCTCGCGATCAGGATCTTAACATAATAACGTTATAAACAAGTGTCGATCGTTGTGTTTTAATCATTTAAATATAATGTCTTTCACGGTGAAAAAAATAGTAATGTATTTTAGTTCTACAAAATTATTAAAAAAAACTATAGGTGATAGCTATTTCGGCTCACGCCATCGTCAGAACTATGCTTAAACTAACATTCGCTTATCTATATATAGCTGTGCAGAAAAGGCACACAATACATCCTCTCTCCTGTTTTAACGGCCTAAGCTTGTTACTTTCACACAATAATACAAAAATTTCAAAAATTCTAACTGAAACAAAAGGTGGCTATGACAATAATTTTCTATGTGGGACGGAAGTGGTCATTACGGAAGCAAATCAGACCACCCACTAGTAATAGGGTTGGACTAGTGGGGATACTATTATAATGGTTTGTTCGTTAAAAATCCTTTGTGATAATTTGTGTCTATTGATTTCCAGCTGTTCCAAAGCCGTCATTCTCCGACCCTTACTACAAAGATGCAAACATTTAGGCGCTGAGTTTGAATATTTATTATGTGATTCATTATTAACGTGATTAGCGAATTGTGAATCTGTTTTTTTACAGTTGAATCATCTTACATGTTCCTTAGCTCGAGTAGATATACTTTTACCTGTCTGTCCGATATAAACGGATAAACATGAGCCACAGGACATTTTATAAATACCGTTTCTGTCCAGTTTATTAATTTTATCTTTACTATTTTTAAGATGTCTGCCTAAATTTTTGTTGACCTTGAAAGCTACGTTTATTGAGTTTTTAATCTCCCGATGAAAATTTTCATTTCACATTCACAATGCTACCTAGGTAGTTGATTGATTTAAAGAAGCGGTTATCCTGAATCGGGTAAATGAGTTTTCTAGCCAGATTTAATTGTTTTTTATATAATCAATTATTTATCGTGGATATCTCATAACCATTATTAAGTCTTTCCTTAAATTTAATAATGTCTTTCCACCGATAAGTGAAAACTATAGTTGGATTATATTTTGTGTACATGCTGATTTTTATAAATTTTGCTTGATAATATCGTCAATTGATAATTCTCGTGACGAGCGAAACCGGTTTAATTGTACTTTGTTCGTTCTCATTTTTCATAAACGTAGATAAGGAATTTGAATGATTAGTTGACAGATAGATAACTTCAAATCTATCTAAGATTAGCACGTTTACCTAACACCAAACTATAAATAATTTCGAACAACGTACCATTTCATATCGGCAACAAGAATAAGGCCATGTTTGCTCACGATTTACTGTCTAGCAATAATATTCTTTGTTTTACTGCATGACTCGTAAATAGAATATATTAGTATGAACTACTTGTTATTAAAAATCTTTTGTGTCTTTTAGAAACAGAAGTGTTATATCCGATATCTAATAACGTAATCCATGGAATGCATACTTGATATTGCTTGACCGTATTTCCGACGATTGCTTCAACGTTATAATAAAATCATATTAAACAATACATTTTCGAATTGAATTCTTTACTGTAGATTATTTAAAAAAATATTTTTAATCAAATCTATTCATAATGTGCAGCATATAGATCGATTCATGAATTTGATTTGTGAAGCTAAAATCAGACATATATACGTATAAATCAAATTTGAATCATTCAAACTTTGATTCAAAATTGTTAGTTTTCATATGACTTGGGTTTCGCCTTTTGGCTTATTAATCTTTCTAGTACAGCGACTGAGTCATCGACTATATCATTTGTTTACAAGAATGCACGAAGATGCCCAAAGGGGAAACCTGTTTAAGCTGTTCAAATTCGATATATATGTACGCTTAATTTTGGACGTTCAAATCAATAATGTACGATGTATACTATAGAATTAGTGAAAGGGTCTGTATTTTTTCTTTGTTATTAACCTTTTCAGGAGTATGGACGTACTAGTACGTCGGCGCGATTTTTCTGTAAAGGAGAATGTACGTACTTGTCGTATGTGTCAACAATTATTGTGATAATATATTGAAGTTCTATGTGTCAATGGTTTGTGATCCCTGGATTATGCAACTGGTTTTATTACGATAAAACAATTTATATTAATTTGCTGTAGCAATTATTCAATCATATGTTTTTGCTGTTTTAAGAACACTATATTCAAGAGAAGTTAAAAGCCCCAAAAGTTCTCACTTCTCAACACAAAACTCACTTCTCACAGCACGGTTAAAATTAATTAGTTACTCCTGGAAAGGCTAATTCCTATTGTATGTAACCGATGTTAACTATTTATTGTGTGTTGGTTCTTTGCATTCGTATGATTGATTGCCTGTAGATGCCGAAAGGAGAAACCCGGCTCATTATTGAAAAAAAACATGTTTCAATGATTCAAAAAACATTTAAAATTAATTGGGCGTTATCCCTTAAATCGTGACATTGACCATACTTTCCAAGTCCATTAACAGATAATGGAGAAACATATTTAATACAGCTGATTTGTAATCAATATTGCGCATTATACGATTTTTCCCACGGTCCATACATGTTCAAGTGGCCTACTGCTGGGCCGTATTGCCTGTCACCGTTAGTGCAGAAATAAAAACCACTCGGTTGACATTTAATACACGATTATTACTAACAAATGCGTCAAGATTGCTTCCTACAACATAATTGCCGGCTGTCGGATTGGCGCGAGACGAATGTGTCGGAAGTGCAGGGTTGCCCTTACCCACTGTCGGAATCGGAATCTTTCTAACATGGAAAAAAACAAGAACACAGCTTTAATTATTTCTTATTTTTCGAGCTACCGATTCGGTCCTAATGGATGACTTTTAACTGGATGAGTTTTTTTATGATATCGACTGAAGGTGCTTGATGAAATTTCAATATCAAACTTGAATTGCTACAACTTTGTACGATTCTACATTTTTTGTCACGGATGCAACAGAACTGACGTAAAAAAATATACGTATGATAGAATGCCTAAAGATGCCGAAATGCAAAACCCGATTCGTTAGTGACAAAACAATCGTGTTCTAAAACAAATGTGGAATCGTACAAAGTTGTAACAATTCAAATAAATAGTTTTATTCAAATAATAAATTCAAACATTTTTGTACTATTTCCGCACTAAAAAAATGAGAAATACTACTAACAATTGTGTTATTTTTAATATCTAAATACAATGCGTTTCCACCAATAGATGAAAATTAACACATCAAAAGCAAATTAGGTGTTTTACTGAATTGAATCATTTTTTTGTCTGTCGATCAACCCCTCATTTAATTTTTTACATAATTTATTTTTGTTGTCTCTTTTTAACAGCCATTCAATTTTTCTTCTCTTTTCAATCATTCTAAATTTGTCCTGTTACAACATAAAAATATCACCTTTCTGAAAATAGATAATATATAATTTACGATATCGACTAATAGATTTTCAATATTTAGTAGAGCCACGTATATATAAAAAATGGTTTTATGCATACTTTTTAAAAGTAAATTTATCACGAACCTTTGTAACATCTATTAAAATTGCTTTAATTTTAAAGCATATACGATGGAAAAAAAATAGCCACGCCCATAGCAATCTGATAAGTTTTAATGAAGCCGTCTGAATCTACTGCTACTTTTGAGATAATAGTTTATCAGTATTACGTTTGTACACGTCTCACTTATCTATACGTTTTATTATTGTACTTTTTTAAAAAAATATTTTGTTATTAAGTTTTAAAAAATAGTTTAGTTTTATCCGAGTTAAGAAGGTAGAACTTGTGAAATTTATAAAATAAATTACCAAATTATTGATTGAATAAGCATTTACTTGACAAAACTCCATTATAAAACGACGAAAAAATACCACTGTATTTAAATTCTACAGAATTATTGTCAAAACCAATAAGGGCATAAGCCGAAGTAGCTGTCAACTATATACGTTACAAATTTTGTAGAACTATAATATATGGTTATTTTCTCAATGTGCTACAATTATTTGTAGTATGTGTTGGGGCAACCCTGCGCAAAATAATACACACGGCGAATTGAACCAAACGGAGGCATTTTTATTATATTAGTTTCCGATTGGTCGCAAGTCAATGTGTATGCAATACATACTTGGCCAGTTCTGCTTTTACAAGAACAACCAGTTTCAAGATGTTTAGGGAGAGAAAGAAATGAGGAAAAAAATACATCACACAATTGGCGATATCGTGAGAAATGCAACGATCTGGATCAATATCGCGTCGTGTGCAAAAAAGCTGTTTGCATTTGATCGATTTTACTTTGCTAATTCCTTATAATTTGGCTTCTGATTTATTGTAAGTGTACACACACGCAATAAAAGTAAATTTATTTCAAGTACAGTTATTTTTTATGTTTTAAAGACTGTTAATTCGTGGTGTTAGTGTCATAAGGATGTAACTACAAAAATAGCTGGTTTGGGTTTGGTTATGACATCAATCTTATCAAAAAACGTGTGTTTATGTGTCGTTCGTATATGGAATTCGTAGGGCAGTAAACATTAGTACGAATGTAATAATAAAAGGAAAAATTTAACCCGAAAAAATCCAGATTAACTGTTACTTCGAGAAAGGCATAAAATCAATTTGTCATATTTTAAAATTTATTAGCACAATATGAAACTAGGGTATTTGAACAGAAAAGAAGATATATTGTGTATATTTGCACGTAGTTCTGATGAGGGCCGATAAGTCGAAATAGCTGTCATTAATATGACTTATAAATGTTCTACAATAGTACATAATAAATAAATAATAAATGATCTTCAGTTGTTTAATTAAAAGTGATAAAAATCATTATTAATTTTTATTTCCACATGTTTTCAATAAATAAAAAAAATATCATTCATATATTTCTTTGACGGTTAACACAAAATGTTGTAGTGAGTAATTCAATTACCCACGGGTAGAAGGTTGCCGACAGCTGTATTATACTAATACTCGTATAGTTATATGACATTTCGCTGGAAATCAGTTTAAGGATGATAAAACATTGTTTTCTTCCTTCCTCACTGTCATTTTTTCTCTTATCAAAAACGTATATTGTGATAAAAACGATCAAATGTCAATAGCTTCTACAAACTATCGAACAGTTAGAATATTCAATCAAAATAAATGTGTAAATCGTTAATCGGTCATTTCCTGACAGAAAAGGTTCGAATCTACGTGATTCAGTCAGAAATCAGAAACCGCGATGAATCAGTTCGTGGGAAACCGAGTCGCTCGCCCGTTGAGTCATCTATTTCCGAATGAATGTTCGACTAACTAGAAACTATTTGGCGAACCACCGAAAATACCGGACATGGCGAGTGAAATAAAGATTAGTCATAATAATAAAATTGTGGTACTATAATATTATTATAATAAGTAACCACAGTGAATTACTTGATACAAAATGATGTCTGCCATTTATTATTCTGGAACATGTGGTTTACATGAAATATGTCGTAAGATTAATTTTGCTGTAAAAAATTGTATGGAGTCGATGTTTTTTTAAAGTGCAGTGTCTTCCAAATGTAGATCCGCCAAAAATTGGGAAATTAAAATAAACTAATTGTAAAATAAAACTTATATTTTTCGAGAGAATATTTTAAATAACGCACATACAAATGAGGTAAGATTTTGATTGATAATTGAAGGATATTTTATATTTTTCTTTTATAAAGAAACTCTATTTGAGTTAGGAAAACTGTTTTCATATGTGCAGTGATGGCACCAAAAATTATACTGAATAAGTATCGTGATTTAATAATCGTTCGATAAAGATTTATACTTTTTTAATTTTACTTCTGAAAATATTTTGTAGGATAGCGGGCCTGTATGAATCATCGGAAAGCACTTAATCTGAAGACATCTTGCAATATTGAAATCTTATCTGGCTTATTACTATCTACTATAGTTTTCTTTTTGCACCACGAAGCGCTGAAGATTGCTATAAGATAAAGTTCCCTTTCCTCAATATTGATTGAAAACATTTTATAAAGATTGTTTGACTGTATTTCAAATATAAATATACAATTAATCCTATTTTTATGCGGTTCCGAAGTTCTGCGGTTTTTTAGAAATACAAATTTTGAAGAAAAATAAATGACAAAGTATCATAAATCGACGACGAAGTGGGACAAATTTCGGTTCCCATTAATTGCGAAAATAATTCAAAGAGGTATCCAACTTTGCAGTAAATTTTAAAATTATTTCATTCTTAATGAAACGATTTCTGAACGCCATTTAAGCTTCGAAAAGAGCGTTAAAATTCTATTTTTGAGTAGAACAAACTGCATAAATAGTCAATAATCGAAAATATAAAGATGATCAAATTTTGATGACAAATGTCTTTGTTAGAAAAAAATATCCATTAAAGGACGATAGTGTGGTTGAAAGAAATTTCATTCGATAATAACCATCGTCTTTTGAAATTGATGCGTATACTTTTTCTTCCAAAGAAGAGTTGTTTAGGACTACATCGCAAATCACACCGATCATTGTCGTATAATGACGATAGATCCTTTTAAAATGTTACTAAAATTAACCAATAAACAACAATTTTATTTTTCCATACAGTCATTTTGACGTCCTGTTATTTTCCTGGTGTTTCAAAGTTAACGCGGGTTTTAAAATTCACGAAACGTATCATTTTTCATATTTTTTATGGAAGTCAAGTCTTTTTTTATGCGATATATTGTGGAACATATACCGTATAAAAAGAATATTGACTCTTCGATTAATTCGTGGTTGACATATTCAATGTTGCACATCGCTTACCAATTTACAAATTAAATATTCCGATTGTCACCGTCATTGGAAGTAAGAAGCAATCCAAACTAATTGACGTAATTTGACATTACAATCGTTTCGAATAATTTTCAATAAATAAGAACTTAACATCCAATAGATACTTAAATTGTACACACCCAACGTCTTCTTTATGAATACAAAGCGATTTTATAGAGACGTCCGCAATATAGGGTTAAAAAGGTTACTTTATAGCAATACTTACATTACGAGAGCTATCGCTGATTTTTTTATTCATTAATCTAGATCAGTGGTTCTCATGTGCGGCCACCAGAGGATTTTGCTGCGGCCAACACACAGTTTTATAGTAAATATTGATATTAAAAAAAAATATTTTTTTTAAAAATGAATTTTTAAAATTGATTGAATAAACCTGACTTATTCAGCATTGTTTTAGTAATAAAACTGTACACAAATTTTGCTCGAAGTTATACGTTGACCATGAATCAAGTCAATATAAAGAATTAAAAAAAATTGCTTTATTAATTTTGTCGATTTTACCTACAATTGTATAAAGTGAAAGATCATTCAGTGTAATGCACTTAATAAAAAATAGATATCGAAACTATTTTTAACACATTTGGTGCGGCCTTGAGACATTTCCTGATCGAGACATCGCTGATGTTTATAATGCGGCCACAGTGAAATTTCACATGAGAACCACTGATCCAAATAACACTTTCGCACTTGTATTTCATTTTATAAAATACAATAGTTGTCTTTTGAAATCAGGGCTCTGGAGTCGTTAAAAAAAACACGACTCCGACTCTGACGTTGACCAACAACATGAATCAGACAAAAATTAGTTAATTTTGTCAGGTTTTATCCCCTACCTTTCCTATTATGAGTGTTAAATTAAAGTTTAACCAGCCAATTCGGCAATTGTACAATGGTATATTCTTAAAAATTGTGTAATCGAAAAAGCAGTCTGAGTTATTCGTTTTTTGACAACTCCAACTCCGACATTGACCAAAAACACGATTCTTACTCCGACAACACAGCCCTGTTTGAAATTTGTACAGGAAAATATAATCTGAAATATCAATTGATTTGACATTTACGTATCATTACATTCAGGCTTAAAAAGCATTCTTCAGTATTTTAAGTAAGTTTACAAAATATCACATTTTCAATTGGTTTTACTTCATAATTACCAGGATGTCCAGCAATAAATAAATAAGTGCATCATTATAATATGTCAACGAGCAATAAGTGCATCAAAACAAAATTTAAAAAAAAAAAACATAGAGCTATGAGCGAAAGATTAATTAATGTCAACTGTGTAATGTCGAATGACATATAATCCACGTTTCCCGGTGTTAACGTGTTAATAATATTGTTATTCGTCATTGGTAAATTGTGATTATAAATGGCATACTGATTGAATAGTATACGCACACTGAAATATCATGCACAATAATGTTCATTATTATTTTATTTTTTTTTGTATAAAATATCACTCAACTATGTGTCACTCATTCATAAGTGTTCAGAGAATTATATACGACTGACGCACGAAGATTTTTGTATTGCCATTCAAGAAGTAAGCACAAGTGATTCTTAGATTCGATTCGAAATTTTCACGCGTCAAAACTTGATTGGATCACTCACACAATCATTTTCCAATCGATTTCAATGTCGTATGCGCCCCTTCCTCCGTTTTTCAATTTACCTAACGATAACGTACAATGAAATTCCAAATTTATTTTTCTACCCAATTACTTCCAAGGAAAGCCAATTATATGTAATCCAATAAGCAAATAATTTTGCTGATAAAATCTTTCGTGTGATAAGAGATCAAAGTCGCAAAAATATCTTTTACTATAAAGTGTCTTCTATTAACGTTAAAAGGAAATACATGTTTATTTTATGATATCGACCGAAGGTGCTTAATGCAATTTCAATATCATATTTGAATTGTTAGAACTTTGTATGATTCCACATGTTTTTTCACTTACGACCCGGGTTTCGCCTTTCGGGATCTTCTGGCATTCTATCACACGGATGCAACAGAACTGACGCACAATAAAAAGCAAGTAGTGTTCAACGGTCACTTCTTTGTGGAATAACTATATATTTCAACAACAAAAACACAACATTACTATTTCCACACTTCAACATTTTTTATTACAATTTCTACAATCTATAGAATTACACTAAAGTGTTTTTTATTATTAAATAATAAAAAATATATAAAAACTATTTCCACAGTTTTATATTTTTAGATCATAAGCTGTTTCGCTCATAGCGAGCATTATTAATCGATACAATACAATTTGAAAAAAAATGCTATTTGTAAAAAAAAATGTTCTAACGAGGATGTAAGCTGAAATAGCTACCATCTATTTTCTTATAATTTTTGTAGAACTAAAAATTATTTTTCATTGTAAAAAAAAGATAGTGCTTTCGATTTTACATTTTTAAGTAATCTCTTATGGATGGTAAAAAATATATAATGAAGTAATCTATATGTAAGAAGAACAAAATGGAGACACTTTTGTAAATTTACCACGTAAGAAATAGTATTGTATCTCATGAAACCGAAGAAAAATTATTCTTGTTTCGTAGCATTAAACAGGCGGACGACTAGGAATGGCTACGTGGTCGACGCTTTGGTTACCCCTGATGTAAATAAACAACTCCTAAATGATTATTTTTTAGGTAACCTTCTTATAAGCACATTTATTTCTATTACATACATATTTCACAAAATATTATGCACGCGTGTTTGCTCAGCAAACTCTTAAGTATACTAAGAATTGCCTTGTTGTTTTGTCTAATTTTTCAGTTGCCGCCTTATTTTTTGCGAAGCCACAAATTTTATGATGTCTCGGTCGCTCGTCTCCAAATGGTTCGGTACCCCTCCCACAGTTAATATTTTAACAGTTCAGACGGCTGATAATTGACGTTAAAAATGTTCGACCAAAATTCAATACTCTCTTCGTTCAAAAAAAAAAAAAAATCGCCAACGATTATATTTGCAGACTAGCAGTGATAACCACGAATAACTCGTATGAGTGAATACAATTATGTATGTATACAAATGCATTTGTTTCTCATTGTGTTTTTATGATTAACGAAGAAATAAAATTTTATTCTTATTTTTTTCGCGTGAATTTGATTTGAACATCTTTTTTTCATTTGAATTGTTACAACTTTGTACGATTCCACATGTTTTGACACTAGCGATCCGGGTTTCGCTTTTCGGCATCTTCAGGTATTCCATCACAAGGATGCAACAGAACTGACATTTGACTCAACTTACAACTGGCTGTCAGTTCTGTTGCATCCGTATGATAGAATGCCTGAAGATGCCGAAAGGCGAAACCCGGGTCGTTAGTGACAAAGCATGTGGAATCGTACTAAGTTGTAACAATTCAAATTTAATATTGAAATTCCATCAACCACCTTCAGTCGATATCATATTTTATTTATTTATTTATTTAAATTCGATATTTTTTGGCGCCAATTTCTGGAATCGATATATCGCGTAAAACAAGAATTAGGTGAAATTTCCAAGTAAATTATTTGAACATTAATATTTCTTTATCGAAATCAATAAAAATGAGATATGGTTTAATTATGCGTAATAAATAGCAACACAAGTCATTGAATAAAACCGTTATTCGATTGAAAATTTCACATTATAAGTTTGTTCATCCGCGTCAAAGCGAGGAAAGATGTCGTAGAGAATTTTAACATAAAGTGGATTAATATTATTGAGTCAGCCGGTGTGCCTAGCATTAAGTGACAACATTTATGGAATAACATCGCTATTCAAATACAGAAGTAACCATTAGTTGCCATATTTGCTGATTGGGCGTGCTCGGTAATTCTCCACAAAATGTCTACTGCAAAGCTCGCCGGATGAAATGTCGTCTGTGTTCGTAAGTGCGATGCCCATACACACCACTTGAACGAATTCTCGTTCGGCTAATACACGAAGTCTTTGGATGCATTTTGAAGATATGTTTGGATTGGTGTCGACGAAACAGCGTCCATGCGAATTATATTGAACTAAAATGCGATTTCTATCAACTGTCAGGCCATGAACTCAAAATTCGAAACATATCGTATTTTGGCAAAACCCTCGTAGAAAACAGCAAAGTTTCAACGATTCGTGTATCACAATTTGATTATTAAAACAAGGGTGTAACTATACCAACTAAAAAAAATAAACAATTAAGAATGTATTGATTGAATTGGCATTTACTTGGTGGAATTCAATTATAACGCGGTGAAACAATAGCAATGTATTTTAGTTCTACAAAATTTATGAGATATAGTTGATATTAGTTATTTTGACTCACGTCTTCGACGCATAGTTCTGATGAAAGCATGAGCCGAAAGAGCAATTTATATTATTATTATTATCAACACAATTATCAATTAATTTATAAAATTTGAATTGTTACAACTTTGTACGATTCCACGTGTTTTGTCACTGAAGACCCGGGCTTCGCATTTTGCCATTTTCAGGCATTCATCACACGGATGCAACAGATTTGACATTTGACTAAACTGACAGCTGACTGTCCGTTCTGTTGCGTTCGTATGATAGAATGCCTGAAGATGGCGAAATGCGAAACCCGGGTCGTTAATGATATAACATGTGGAATCGTACAAAGTTGTAATAATTCAAATTTGATATTGAAATTTCATCAAGCACCTTCAGTCGATATCATAAATTAATTAAATTATTTGTTATCATTACGAGTTTCTTTGAATTTCCTTACTCTGAGATTGCAGCAACGCGCGACGCTAGCTAATACCTTATATTTTGTAGAACTAAAACACATTGCTATTTTTTCACCGTGCTATAATGTAGTTCTACCTACTGTTCTACTATTCTATCGACTACAATCACTAATTACTGTTAACGAGTCTTAAGTGACAAAACATGTAGAATCGTAAGAAGTTTCCACAATTAAAGTTTAATTAATTTTACCCAATCTAATGTTATCACATCAATGCCTTTTTGGCTCAAAAATTTACTTTGTCGTTTATCTAACCTCATGGATAATCTGTCAAATTGCGATCTAAATAAAATAATATCCCACGGTGACAAAAATAGCAATGTATTTTAGTTCTACAAAATTATTTTTAACAAATATAGTTGATAGCTATTTCGGCTCACGCCATCGTCAGAACTATGCTTAAACTAACATTTGTTTATCTATATATAGCTGTGCAGAAAAGGCACACAACACATCCTCTCTCCTGTTCCAACTGCCTAGCTTGTTACTTTAACACAATGACACTACATTTTCAAAATTCTAAATGAAACAATAGGTGTCTATGACAATAAGATTATATGTGGGACGGAAGTGGTCCTTATGGAAGCAAATCAGACCACGCCTTTGTACAACGGCTGGACAAGTGGCGATACTATTATATTAGTTTGTTCGTTAAGAATCCTTTGTGATAATTGGTGTCTATTGATTTACAGCTGTTCCAAAGCCGTCATTCTCCGACCCTTACTACAAAGATGCAAACATTTAGGCGCTGAGTTTGAATTTATATTATGTGATTCATTAATAACGTGATTAGCGAATTGTGAATCTGTTTTTTTACTGTTGAATGATCTTACATGTTCCTTTACATGTTTTTTTTTTTTTAAATAATTTTGTAGAACTAAAATACATTGCTATTTTTTCAAGATAATAATAATTTAAGATCATTCTAGTTCACGGAGTTCTACCAAGTGAATGCCAATTCAATCAATAAAATAATATCCACCTAGTGGTCGCCTCACAGTATCACGTTATCTGCCGTTAACTGCGCATTGAATTTTAAACAATACAGTTTATTGAATATTAAATAACATTGTGTATACTCCCGTAGCATATCGTAAACCTGTCATGTTATACCGAGTGTGCCTGCGTTATGGATTTTTTGACTTCGTTCATAGGAATAATTTTAAATCTAAATGCCATACCTTGATTTCTAAATAATGCAGTTAAGTGGTGGTAATTATTCGTTTAGCAGGCGATATTTTTGAAATTTACCTAAGTCACAATACGAAGGTACAGTCAACTTTAACAGGCTTACATGCTATTCACTTTTATGTTGACTACAAAAAGAAAATTGTCTAGTTTCTAGACAATCTCGACGCGAAGGGTTTTTTTGGGGGTCGCCAACTTATACGGTCAACTAAAAAAAAAAAAATTGTATGCATTTGGATTGTATGGGGGGTCGCGGGTCACATGGATTTTATGAAAACGGGTCGCCACCCGGAAAAGGTTGGGAACCTATGATCTAGACTCTAGTATAAGGGTGGCCGAAGCATCGATCGCGTAACCAATATCAGTTACCGTCCGCCCATCTGATACAATAAGCTCATTTTTCCTGAATTAATAAATTTATAAAAGTGTATCTATTTTCGCTTTTAATGTGTTAACTGTCACTTTTTGATGAGAAGGCATGATATTTTTAATAATAAAACACATTTTAGTACTTGTTTCCAGAATTTATTTTATGGTCAGAACCAGATTCGCTCGTCGCCAGCATTATCAACCGAGTAGCATCTCGCAACAAGCGAAACCGGTCCTAAAATGTGTTTTTATTATTTAAAATACCATGTCTTTCCACCAAAACGTAACACATGAGACATTGAATGTGAAAAAAAGCTTTTTGTCTTTCAATTACTACTTTTAGTGTTAGCAAACGCTGGCAATGATTTCAAAAGCAGGTCGCCCATAGTGGCCACACAAAGTCTAATACACTGGCTCCCAACATATGGGTCGCGACGGGATTCTGTAGAGTCGCCAACATTACAGTAAAAAATACCTTATTTATTCAATTTCATCGGGGTCGCGGGTCACACGGGTTTTATGCAAAGGGGTTGTCACCCGAAAACGGTTGAGAACCTATGTTCTAATACACCACAAAATAACTATCTTTTTAGTAATACGGATTATATTCGTATAACGTGTGTTTTACGTTCAACTACACAATTTTTTTTTTTTTTTTGTCGTGATTAACGTCAAATGCCAACAGTGGACGTATCCTATCATAAATATATAATAAAACAGTCAACGTTCTATATATAGCTTTCGTCGTGTCGCTTTTGATCATAGTACTGTAATCTACGTAAAGAAAATTTCATAACTTTACTTTTCGATTTATAGATCTGTGTACAGTGGTATAAATATCTGTGATGTTAACATCGCCTTTAACGTATGTATACAATAAAAAAAATAGAGCATAATTAGTCTTATATTCGATATTTGTTTAGTGTTCAAGTGGTAAGTGATTTCCGTATTTAGATGCCTGTTGATAGGTCGCGGCAAGATCAATATCAAATGTAAATTGTTTTCTCTTATAACTGTCATCGTTTCCATATTACGTTTTAAAAGTAATTTACTAATAGTAAATTATCAGCTGCTTTACAAATATGTCTTTAATTATGATTTTATCCGTAGTCTATATTTAATCGTCAAAAAATTCACAGAGTTATATCCAAAACGGCAGAAACACATTTCAGAGAAAGATTTTTTTATTATTATTTATTATAGTGTTAGTATAGGTCAGCGGACGCCAACCGGTGGTCCGCAAAATTATTGCAGTTATGTACACGACACTGATTAAAAAAAGATTAATTTTGGCAAGGTTTTTCCTACCTTTACTATTAATGTGCATTTAATTAAAGATCAACCAACCAATTCGGCGAATTGTTCATTGAGATATTTTTCAAAATCTACTAATCAAAAAAGTACTTATGGTCGCTCGTTTTCACGACTCGGGTCATAATACCGCGACTTCGCTGCTTCAACTCTACAGATCTGAAGTAATGTAATTTGAACCGATTCAAAGATGATGAAGCAAATACGGCTCAATAATTTGTTTCAATTTAAAAAAAAACACAGAACAAGATTTTTTAAGATGTTAACTGTCATTTCTTGGTGGAAAGAGACGATATAGATACACAACATTATTACGTACAACTTCAACAATATATTTAATGATCAAGACTTGTTTCGCTCCTCGCGAGCATTGTCAACTGATAATACAAATTGAAAAAGCATATATACGTATATTTATATCACAATTAGCAGGTACACTAAACCGAAGAATAATTTAATTACTAAGTAAATAATTTCTAAGCAATCTTATAATTTATTGATTGAATTGGCATTCATTCGGTAGAACTCCGTTATAACTCGGTGAAAAAAATAGCAATGTATTTTAGTTCTACAAAATTATTTAAAAAAAATCTAGTTGATAGCTATTTCGGCTCACGCCATCGTCAGAACTATGCTTAAACTAACATTCGCTTATCTATATATAGCTGTGCAGAAAAGGTACACAACACATCCTCTCTCCTGTTCCAACGGCCTATCTTATAATTTATATATATATGTCCATTTTATGGTTCTAATTTTACATATACGCATTTTTTTATTATTTACGGAAAAATAGTGTCAATGGTCTGCGAGATTTAAAATTGTAACTTATATGATCCGTTGAGGTCCTAAAAGTTTGCAATCTCTGGTTTATATTGTACAATGACGATAAGCACTATCGAATTAACTTTAATTTTATACCAAAATTACTGTTCTGTTATAATTAATTGGCTTATTTCTCTTAACTGATTTGATTGGTCAGTGATAAATAAACTCCGCCTGTATTCTCAGTTTTACCTATATAATTTTTCAAGCAATTATGATAACTTAATTAATTTTATTGAATTCAATAATTATCATTGACAATCTTATGATAATCGCACATTATAGATACGCATATTAACCGCTTTGGACAAATGCCGTATCAACTCTGTAGTTTGAACCACATATAAATGAGCAACATTCCAAATACAGCAATTATTCTGGTGAATCAGCGAATACATTTAAAAAGCCAAATAGGAATTTATGAACGTGCTTGAATCCCGTTTATATCATTATCCCTTTTAGAGATGTAGACTTGGCAGGTATTTCTGACGCACGTTACATTTATGTGCATCTTTTCCTTTGAGGTTTTTGTGAGGACCAGTTTTTTATAATTTAATAGATAACGTAAATATAAATATCGACTCTAACGTACCTGTTTTCGTAACGTTGTCAATGTACACGGGAAAATGGTGAACTAATGCGTTACAATAAAGCCTTCGTTAAATTCGACAGGCTGTATTTGTCATTACTTCGAATATATGATTTTTTTCCGTAAGAGTTAGTTTAGAAATTCTATCAGTTCGGGCTTTTAAAACAAACTCCAAATGAAACGAGCACCAATATTCAGAATGACTGGTCAATTACAGTTTTCAAGAAAACTTCCGCCTTACAATATGTTATTTATTTAATGTTTTTAGATAAAGGAGACAATTATATCATATCAACTAATATCCGTAGCGTTACAGAAAAGTCATTGATTGAATTGGCATTTACTTGGTAGAACTCCATTATAACACGGTGAAAAAATATCAATGTAATTTAGTTCTACAACATTAAAAGGTATATAATTGATAGCTGTTTCGGCTTACGCCTTCGTCAGAAATATGTTTAGACGTACATGAGAATATGTAGACGTAGAAAAGGTACACAATACATCTTCTCTTCTGTTTTAACAACCTAGCTTGTTTCTTGCTCGCCATAGCTTCATATTGTGTTAAATATTGCAAAGTAAATGTACGTTTAAACATAGTTCTGACGAAGGCATGAGCTGAAATAGCTATCAACTATACATCTTATAAATTTTGTAGAACTAAAATACGTTGCCTTTTTTTCAATGTGTTGCAGAAAACAAAATTGAGCAACTAAATTTCTATCCGTTTCCGTTCCCTGGGAATGATTTTGATCCGCGGATTTTGCACGTGGTACGGTTTCAAAGGGTTAAATACGAAATTATATATACCAACTTCAATATCGATGTTTCGTTTCGTTTATTTAAACATTTTATCAAAACGTGAATGTTTCATAAACGTGTGCGCGAAACAGTTTCCACTTTTCGTTCGGCAAGAGATGTTCGCTGCAACGGGTGATTTCTCGTTTTTCTTTGTCATACCTCGATACGTAATCGTTATAGTTCTGTTATTCGTTACAAAAAATAAACAACCTGATGGCTTCACCGTTGTAAAAATGTTGTTCTAGCTCATAACTCTTCGTTTACGTAGATAGAAAAGTTGTCCGCAAAGAACCGACTCTTCTGAAATAATTGCCCATTATTTTCTGATTCAGTCCTTTTTGCCAATATTCTTACTTAAAACTGCGTATTCGACGTGATTCTTATCGATACCCATACATTTTTATAAGCGTTAAATTATTGTGGTCGCTAAATTAATTCAGGTATTTTTAACTGACATTATTTTGTTAGTGACTGCTTAAATCAGGGCGTGGAGTCGTTAAAAAACACGATTTCGACTCCGATTAAAAAAACAGTTTAATATGTTTAGGTCTTTTCGTACCTTTATTATTTATATGCATTAAATTAAAGATCAATCAACCAATTCGGCAAATTGTTCATTAAGATATTTTTCGAAATCATTTAATCGAAAAAAATACTCAGTCACTCACTCGTTTTTCACGAGTTCGATTCCGAATCCACAGTCCTGCTTTTTGAACATACAATTGAAAGAAAGCATACAAAATCGTCTAATTGAAAATTTTGTCGGAATTTCTCGTTTTTCACGACTCCGGCTTCGGCAATAATACCGTGACTTACAGCCCTGGTTTAAACTGAAATATTAGTGTTGTAAATGACTTTTTTATCAATCGAGTGGAAAAATCTTTTCTCTTCCAACTCTGCTGTGCGACTAGGGATCGATTTTCAATTGAAAACTTTCTTAATTTTCTTTTGTAAATCGTGGTATAGATTTTATTCTAAGGCGTGGATACCTTCTCAGTATATTTAATCGATTTTGAAAACGGATGTGAGTATAGCGACAAGTCAATAACTTCTAAAAGCGTAATCGCATCATTACATCTTCGCTAAACAATCTAACACCTCTAACTAAAACAGCCTAAGGTCCTATCCCATTCAGTTAGAAGACAATTTCTACCGATGTAACAACGAATCAATTAAAATAAATTATATAATATTTCATTATATAAATTGTGACGTCCATGTGTTATTTATTCTTCAGTTCAAGGCTAGATATTTTGAACTGATTTTTAATTTCCTTCTCTATTCAAATCGATATTATTCCAAATTCAAAAGACCATGTTGTATCGTGTGCTTCGTTCCGGCATTTAACTTCTCGCCATATTCATCCATAAAAGAGCTGTGCAGCGGTCATGGCGTATTCACATAAAATAAAGTAAAACAAATGCCATCATGTAACGTCTAAAAATATCGTAGTATTTATTACCTTAACATCCCGTCATTTAAATAGCTTTTTTGGCCGATATATAAACCAACTAGGTATTTAAAATGATTATTATTGTTACTGAAAACGTGAAGTAATCACATGACAGCTGTTGGTATTTGTACGCTTACGTTCTTCTTCCGTTTGGTACCTTCACTTCACTTCGCTCCGTGACACATAAGCAATATATTATAATTGAGCAAATGAAACACAATTTGTTTAGTACTGCTTCCAAATTTAATAATATAATTTTCTTTAACGGTTTCGCCCATCGGAAACAACTAATGTAATGTAGAAATTTATGGAAATATAGCACCTTTTCCACCAAAAATTGAATTTTAACACCTTAAAAGTGATTTTAGTATTAGAATCATGTTTATCACACATTCAAATGGCTTTTGTTACTCCAAACTGGTACTTAAAAATATAATATTCCCCTCAAAATGACAGATAGAGGATCAAATATTTATATTTATAGTGAATTAATGCATAATTTATAAAAAAAATATATACGCCTCTGAGTATTTGATACGGTATGCCCTCAGTTATACGACAGATAGAGCGATGCGATTTTCACTTATCCATACTATATAACAAGGATTCTCAACCTTTTTGTACTCTGGAGCGCATTCTAAAGGATCGATAGGTGGCGGGCACCACCTTTTTTCTAAGGATATTTATAATTGGACATGAGTAATAAATAAAAAAAGACTCGTAAATACAATATCGCAAACATACGAACGAATGAAATAAAGTTAGGTATATACTCAAAAATAAATAAAAATAATTTACATTTTTAATTAATGTTTATGAAAATATTCTGTTACAGACGAATAGTAGGGGACACACACGAATCGGGGTTGGGAATCTCTGCTATGAAATAAAAAAAATCTCAGCAGATAAATAAAGTACCTTTAATACTATAAATAAAAAAAAATGATTTATGTTATTTTTGTATTAAATTAAGCAACCACGTATTAATTTAGTAAGCAGTGTAACTCAATTTACTGAAAACTCGATAACGATAACTTATGTATCGATATTATTTCGAGTGATGCCATCTCTACTACATAGTAATCATATTTGTTGTCTTTGTTTTTGTGATCTATATTTGAAATATTTTGCCTTTGCTTTCCGTGTATAAGCACAAGTAAATACGTATGAGTGTGTGTGGTTCTGTCCTTTTTAGAAAAGAAATAACATGACTGTGTTCGCAACTGCGCTCGCAAACTGGAATCATAAAGTTGATTGCAAAGATCATCTGTTGTCCATTTGCAACATTGTAAATGTTGCAGTTATATTTTTATTCGACCGAATTATAACATCTTTCGGCTTCACTTCTCGGAAAATATAATTGTGATCCGCCTGTTAAATTGTTCCAGTGTTTTAATACGTACTTAAAAAGGATAAACATATGTTCGAACTTTTTTTTTTTTATATTTTATAAAAAACATACACAAACAACAATAACGAATTGAAAGTTATACTTCATTGAATTGGAACTTAACACGGTGAAAAAAATAGCAATGTATTTTAGTTCTAGAAAATAATTTTCAATAATACTATAACATAATAGTTCTGACGATGGCGTTAGCCGAAATAGCTATCAACTATATTTTTTGAAAATTATTTTGTAGAACTAAAATACGTTGCTATTTTTTTCACCGTGTTATAATGGAGTTCTACCAAGTGAATGCCAATTCAATCAATGAATTGGAACTTGGTAGAACTCCGTTATAACACGGTGAAAAAATAGCAATGTATTTTAGTTCTACAAAATTTTAAAGATATAGTTGATAGCTATTATGCTCACGCCATCGTCAGTACAACTGATTCTGACGATGGTGTTACACATTTTAATATTATTTGTTACTACAATTTCACAAATTTAAACGTTATTTTACTACGTGCGAAAACAAGAAAATCATCATATGATATATCTAATGTTTCCTCTAAACCAGTGTTTTCTAAAAGTTCAAGGGGCCGTGGCATGAAAAGGGTTTGGGAAACGTAAGCGTCGCAATAATTAAAAAAATACTTACACTCAATGGTATTGGCGCGCACTTCTATATAGATTATTAAAAAAATAGTTTTTGCAGAAATATAAGCAAAAGACAGCTCATTTTATACAAAAAAATAATTTACAATTATATTTGCTTGTGGTTATGTGTTGATTTGGCTAGTTTTTGTTACTTTAATTTTAAAAGCAGCTAAAGTATTAATTTTAACTAACGTAAAGATGTTTTTGTATTTCGTTAAAAACTTCTTACAATTCCTCCAATTGTGAAATATTCCGTGAACTCAGCTTTCTAAAATCAGGTACAACTCTTACAAATTTAATATAATAGCACAAAATGGCGCTGATGTGCGTGATGTAATTTTTTCACCAATTTCACGGTTAGTTACGGTTTTCTTTGCGCGCCTTGTCATGTTTTATTTTTACACGGATAGTGTTCCGCTAAAATGCCCGACGCAATAGCGGTGTCGTCAATGTTGATTAAATACTATCGTCCAATATTTATGCAATGTTACATCGATATCCTCTCGAAACATAATTTTTGTAAGGCTCAAAATGAAGTAATTGTCTATTCTCTCTCCGATGGCGTAAATAAATTATTATTCATTCAGTTGTGCTATGCAGATGGTGTTGGTAATTTGAATTTGGAATGCTATCAGCTTTTATTTACATTCAAGTCTGTGCGTTCCGTAATGTGCATCGTGTACCCAGTCTCGATGCTCGTACAAAACCTCCGGACAGTTTGTTCACACGATGGTGGTAGGGCCGTGTTGCGCTTGCCGACCGACCGGAACGCACCGCGCCGGCAATAAAAACTGAACATTCAATAAGGAATCGGGATCAATACTTCGCGCTGTACCCTTCCTCTGCCAAGCTTCTTGACGCTTTCGGTCGACTTTATATAGGCAGTTCTCGCTAGAAAATTATTTGAAATCTATCTATATTTTTGATAGAAGAGATTAAAAAGATATGACGTTATCATTAACGAACTTACTGCCAATACCTGATACCTTCAGTGATAAACAGATATCGAATTGGTTTGTGGAAATTGAACGAAGTAAACCTTTTTAAAATTAAAGATTACGCTAATTCTGAGATAAACAAAACGTATTTATTAATAATTATTAGCGGAATGAAATTTTAGATATAAAATAAAGCGCGATTTGTATAGCTTGACTGGAACAGGTTTCCCTTAAGCCAGAATTATTTTTAACTGATTATCTGAACCATTAACCAGTCATATATACATACGATACGTATTTTTTTACTATATCTATTTTTTGTGTGTCAACATTATTATTTGTTACTTCGTGCCACTTGTGCTTTTTTATCCAAGAAAAAAAATAAATGGCAAACTGTAATAAAATATTGCAGATTACCAATTTTCTTGGAAAGATTACTCATTTTATTCTCAAATCTGGCAATTGGTTTTTTTAAATTTAATGTTAAACACGGTGAAAAAATAGTAATGTATTTTTTCACCGTGTTATAATGGAGTTCGACCAAGTAAATCCCAATTCAATCAATTAATATTAAATCCTTTTTGCCCACATATGACCTAAGTTGCATGTCAAGTGTGTTGTAAGTCAATAATATTTTGACTACATAAACACAGAACATGTGGAATGTATTAACATAACACATTTTCACATTGAACATACGATTAGTTAATAACAACATTTATTTATAATTGAATCGCTGAAATATAAAACCTACTTAGCTATATCTACCCACCCGAAATGTACCTCCCTCCGATTCTCGGAGAGATAAATGCGGGGCGAAAAAGGTCGCGTCTACTGGCTCTTTAGGATTGTTTAAAAAGCCCAACGAAAAGGTTACAGAAAATATGACCTTGACCTTATTTACAAGTCAACACAGATTCACGAAATGAAAACATTCGGAAATGAACCTTCTGACATTAATTGCTATTTGTTTTAACTGTGTGTAAATAGGCAGATAATATTAATTACTTTATTTGCAATGCAATAATAACGTATTTTCATTGCAATTAGTAATGTAAATATTTTATTATATCAATCGCTTCACGTTTTAGCGGTTTTTAATTCTAAAATGAAGTGGAAACACTGCCTGCATGAATTCAGATTACAGTTCACTAATAAAATTGATGTTACTTGTTATGATAATATTATACATCTATTTTTTTATCGTTCATATTGCAGAAGCGACATATAAACATATAAAAAAAATATTTCAAAATGCTTCTCTAAAATAAAATATTTCGAACGCCGTTTAAATCGTTGTCGATAAGAATTCGACAAAGCATAAACTATCATGAGCAGAAACCGGTGCCATTTTTTTCGCGTCTCGCCTGAGAAGTAATCTACAAATATATTTAAAATCTATCGTAAGACGTTCATTGCTTCAAATGTTTTAACATAAAACTCGTACTACTAGTGATGTTTTTCACATTTTTATTGAGATGAAAAAGAAAACAAAGTTTTTCTTACAAAAATTTCGTTTTAACTTGTTAATGTTTATGCCTAGACCATTTTATTTTTCGTCATATTCGCTTCATAAACTGTTACCGTTTCACAGTCACGTTGGATCGAAAAAAACATCTCTGTTTTACTGGTAACGTCATGTCTTCGCTCACCATTACAACTAAAATAATACAATCCAGATGTGATATTACTAAAATAATAAAAGCTCGCTGTATTGATTCAACGTGTAGATTATATTATAATTTGAAATAGCCAGAACCCTTCAAAACCTTTTATGAATACGTACTGCAACGGCGCGCTGCCAAACTTTTATCTCTCAAGAGGCTGTTCTGAAACTCGAAGATAAAAAAACCGACGTACGTCTCGCGCAAGCGCGTTGTCCTTTTCGAGGGTTATTTACATTTTGATAGAACAAAACGTCACTGAGCATCACGTGCGTCGTAGCCGTGCTCACAAGTTCTATGTCAGCTGGCATGTCTTTTATACACACAACTACTTTGTTTGTATAACCGTATTACAGTGATTAAAAATCTTTTCATAGTATGCGCATAAACTTGGCACATAATTTAAGATATCGACTGACGGTGATTGGGGTGAAATTTAAATCGATTCAATTTATCATTGAAACGAAATTGTCATGACGGATTTTTTATTATCCTAATTTATTCTCGTTAATTATCGGCAAAAACTATTTCTCGGTTTTTTCTTTAACACTTCATTGCGAATAAATCGTGGAATTATCAATTTGTACAGTACCTTTTTGTTTTTTTACCTTTAATATGTTAACTGTCATTTCTTGATGGAAAGGCATGATATATTAAATAATAAAAACACATTTTTAACACTTATTTCCACATTTGTTTTTTTGATCAGTACCAGGAGGTAATTATTAATAGGCTACGTATTAGACGTATATAAAAATATTATTTTTTTAATATGTCTAAAACACAACCAGTTTTTTGTTCAAGTTGATTTAAATAACCAATCAAAATTGCAAGTAATAGTAAAATTTTATTGAAAATGTCAGTATAGTCATCTGTCTACGCACGCACACATGTAGTTGCTATCCACTGCCCCATTGTAATGTAATGTTTAGTATACGCACAAGGTAATCTTGCGTTTGTATTTTATGGATCAACTTTGTACAGATACGCGTTACATGGTGTTTGTAAGTTTACATTCCGCATTGTAATCGTATGTGTAAATGTTTATCCGCGCGTATTGCTGTGTGCGTGGGGAGTTTACATTTTACTTGAAAAGATAACATGTGTTGGTGGAAATGTTTGTCTACCGTTTTCATGTGTTGGTGAAGGATTATGTTCCTTCTTTGCTTTTTGCAAGATAGGTTGGTATCAATGCTCGGCGGTCATAATCTCACATTTGGAATAACTACATAAATATTAACCCATTTGGCGTGGATTTTTCCGTGAACAGTTTTAAAACTTCTACGCCATAATCGTTTATTATGTATGAAGAAGGCCTGTAAATCTGCTAATATTAGTAATTACGTGTTAAAAACTATTTCTAAGTATTTCAGATCACGTTATCTTCAAAACTATTGTTGACAAAAGGAAACCGTCTTAATAATATTGGATGTACCAACTACAACTTGAAAAAATCTGTAGATTTTTTTATTTTAGGTAAAATAGTGTGTAAAGATGCCAT
Source organism: Himalopsyche japonica (assembly GCA_028555115.1). Taxonomy (NCBI): domain Eukaryota; kingdom Metazoa; phylum Arthropoda; class Insecta; order Trichoptera; family Rhyacophilidae; genus Himalopsyche; species Himalopsyche japonica. Next base: position 1,434,092 of record JAHFWJ010000719.1, read on the forward strand.
GATATTTTTTTTCAGAAAATATGCATTGTCAAATAAAGTTTGGAAAACACTATCGTTGCCGTTAAACTAGATGTAAATCTGAGAAAGTTATCAACTACATTATCTTACAATTATTTTAGACATTAATTACTTTTATAATTCGAGTTCTTGAAACTTTGTACGATTCCACATGTTTTCTCTATTCATTTCTGTTGTACACGTGTGATAGAATGCCTGATGATGCCGGAAGGCGAAACCCGCTTCGTGAATGAAAAAACATGTGGAATCGTATAAATTTTCAAAAATTCAAAATTGATATACTTTTTTGTTGTTAATGAATTAAAAGAGTATTTTGAAGGACCTCATTTCATTTTTTTTTTATCGGGGTTGGGAATGTTGCCAGCTTTTACATTTTGAATTCGTCAGGTTTACCTTTACCACTGCAGTAAAGGACATGTGTATTTTTCTCCCTATTCGAGCTTCCACATGCCAATATTCAATAGATAAAACAAGTGTTGTGTTAAATGTGATAACCATAACTTATAACTTATCGATTGAATTGGCATTTACTTGGCAGAACTCCATCACATTACGGTTAAAAAATATCAATGCATTTTAGTTCTACAAGATTTATATAGTATATAGTTGATATTTCTGATGAGGGCGTAAGCCGAAATAGCTATCAACTACGCATGCCTTTTGAATTTTGTATTACGTTGCTATTTTTTCACCGTGTTGTAAATTTTAACATTCCGAACATGACAATGTGATCATTTTGCTGATCTTCTTCACAATTAATATTACTACTATCCTACTTGTCAAGTTTTCGCCTCAAAATTGAAGATCTAAATTTTATCATGCTTTTGTCTATTCATGTATCGACATTGATTTACAATGCCTAATAAAAAAAAAAACGGAAAGTTTCGAAAATCGAACAATGCACCCCGATGCTATATATGATATATATTGTAAATGATTTCTATGTAGTTTCGGTGTCTAAACTAGAGTTATGATGCTGTATTGTGGGTGCCAAATAATAAATGCAGTAAATTGTTGGTTTCCTAACATAATACATCGAGATATTAGTACTGGCTGCTTTTGTCGATCTTTTACAAATTGCTCAGCTTTGCGCGGATTCCCTTTTCAATTGTGTCACACTGATAGAACGGAATTCATTTCAGTGCATGCTATTGATTGAATTGGCATTTACTTGGTAGAACTCCATTATGATACGGTGAAAAAAACAGCAATGTACTTTAGTTCTAAAAAAATACACAAACAGCTCACGCCATCGTCAGTACTATTAATTCAGTTCTCTAGTTCTGACGATGGTGTGAGCCGAAATAGCTATCAACTATATCTTAAAATTTTTGTAGAACTAAAATACATTGCTAATTTTTCACCATGTGAAAATTACACACTTAAATATTATTTTTTACTACAATTTCACAAATTTAAACGTTATTTAATATGTGTGAAAACAAGAAAATTATCATATCTATATATATCCAATGTTTTCTAAAAGTTCGAGGTGCCGTGACTTGAAAACGGTTTGGAAACGCAAGCGTTGTCGCGCAGCAATTAAAAAAATGGATTTTAGCTCTACAAAATTTGCGAAGTATACAGTTGATAGCTATTTCGGCTTACACCATCGTTAGAACTATTTCTGAACTAAGACTTCACAATGTCACAATTGTTTTTTTATTATAGTAAGCGATGCCAAAATTTTACAAGTATCTCTCCACATATATATATATATTTATCGTATTATCACATTTTCTGAATACGTGCATCGTAAAATATTTTTTATTCCCTGCAGTGTTCAGCTCTGCCAAAAATAAACAAGTACCAAACGATTCTTTACAATGCAGCGAGTGGTTGTCCTATATTGGAGTTTAATCTTTCATCCTGTCATACTCTGGGCTGCTATCACAATATTTGTTCTCCGATTATCATATCTCTCATGAGTGTACATAATTGTGGAGTTGCATGTATTTGGTGTAAATCCTTGTGTGATGTTTTAGTCCTCTTTTGCAATAATATCATTTGGTGGACATAGCAGCTTAGAGTTTGCTTACATACATAGTTATGTGACATGACAATATTTTAGATTTGGTGTACAATTATGAATGTTTTCTTTGGCGAAAGCAGACTTGTGTTAATGCTCTTTAAATGTCAATATGCCAATCAGTTAATGATATATGAAATATGTTGAATATTGAAGATTTGAAATTATCTTAAAATATATTCGTTGGCATTAAAATTCACGTGTTAATTACTATTTAAATGTTAATATGCCAATCAATTCATAATAAATGAAGTACCTTAAATATTATAGATTCGGTGTTAATTTTTGAATATCTTCGTTAGCAAAAGCAGACTTGTGTTAATGCATAGTAAATTAACACAACTGACAGTTATATAGTAGTCAGTTTTGTTGCATCCGTGTGATAAAATGCCTGAAGATGTCGAAAGGCGAATCCCGGGTCGTTAGTGACAAAACGTTAAGATTCCCAAAAAGTTGTAACAATTCAAATTTGAAATTGAAATTTCAACAAGCACCTACAGTCGATATCATACAAAATCAGTTCATAGTAAATTAAATAGCTTGTTTTATTGTAGATTCAATGTTAAATTATGAATATCTTTGTGACGAAACCTGGTGTGTGTTAATACTATTTAAATATGAATATGCCAATCAGTTCATAATAAATGAAATAGTTTTTATTATTTAAACTATCACGTCTTTCCACCAAGAAATGACAGTTAACACCTTACCTATTGTAGATTCGATGTCAACTTATCAATATCTACGTTGGCAAAAACAGACATGTGTTATCAGTTCACGCTAAGCGAAAGCGTCAAAGTAATATCAAAAAAATGTATTTGTTCTAAGAAATATCCGTAGATTAACTGATGAGCCATAAATGTAACTGAGAAAGCTGATTGCTCTAGAAATACACATTGTCTCCTTTTGCCAATAATGTATAAAATCTATACAATTATTTTTAGTAGATATATATGAATTGATTGTGATATATGAATTGGTTTTCTGATGATCTGGATGTCTGAGTGGACGCGTATGCGAGGGTTTTAAGCAATCATTTTACGAATTGGTTTTTATTCTCTCAGTAAAGACTTATCTGCTGTTATATTGTTAAGTATTTCTAACATTTAAGGATCTATGCTGTAAAAAACGAATCAAGTTGTCGCTGTATTGTAAAGATTTTTACAGTTTTCCCTGACATTGTCAATGCTGCTTTGTCATTTAGAAACCTGATGCCGACAGATGTAAAAAGCGGATGTTACTTGATACGTTCTCTTTGCGCTAGATTAAATTAAGGACTGTTATCAGGCTCATAGATGCGCTCCCGGGAGGGTCACCCCCTAAACCCACAATCTACAGTTCGTATTACAATCCAATTTCTATTTAGAAATGTATGTTTGTTGAAGTGTATATTTACTGAATTTTTCCGATGAAAACTCTTTGTAAATTATTCAATTTAAGTCGAAGATAATGCAGTTGCAGGGAGCATAAAATATTCAGAATCCTTGCTTTTGGATACAAATCATTTTTTAGATATTTCTATAAGAGGTTTCGAATTTTAGATCCCCAACCAAACACTATGAAAGCTTTGAGCATTGACTATTCGGGGGTTTACTGATAACTCAGCGGCTTCCAACATAGGAGGCGCCAAATCTTTTTAGTAAAAGGAAAAAAAAATCTTCTATATATTTAAATAAATAAATCGCATATAACATAAAGCTCTCACAGATTCAATCACATTGATATACGCCCGTAGGTTAGGCAATAGTTATAGTTGGCAGTTTGCAATTTTATATACAACACTTTTTTCATATACAGTAGTTTATTGTAATAATTTGAATTTAACACATTCACGTGGCTCCAATCAAAGTAAGATAAATACAGTTTATACATTAAAATCGTGGGTGTCAGTATCCAAATAGTTAATAGTAGAACAGTTGAGAGCGGATGAAAACAGAAGTCAAATGTCAATCAATCACATTCAAATAATACTAGTGACATAGTAGTGTATAACATAAATAAAATAATCAAAAAAACTGTTCGCTACAAACTTCATATCGTTACAAATCAGTACAAATTCTGGAAACGATTGTGTATTTTTATTTTTCCTGCATGTTTATATTGATTTTAAAATACTGTAGTATCTATTAAAATATAAAAGGCGTGACATATTTTTTTACGGAGTCGTAGTGGCATTAAAGTTGGGAACTGCTGATCTAACAGCGAATCACAAAGAGGTCAACGGATTTCTTTATCCAGTACAAATATTTGCAACGAAACCATATTTTTTTTGCAATTAATTTTAGCATTAGTTATTCGTTTTACTTGCCACATATTGATGAAAAGATAACAAAGTTAATTCGATATTCAACGCTGATAATAATATTTATATCTAATTGGATTATTTAAACAATACCTTTTTATAAACAAATAAAGGTGTATTATTTAGAGGACACACTGCAGAGCCATTTAACCCTTTCGTTGCCGCAAATAAATTACTTCGCAGTACTTTACCAGGCCGAACATTTTTGGTTAAAATCAAACTTGTTCAAAGAAAATTCTTTTTTTCCTGTTAAAAAAAAATTATAATTTACCTACTAGATTTTTTTTTATCCCACGTCTATTTTTAGAGTTTATTCTTGAATTTAATCAGTTCCAAATTTCATTATCAATATAAGTTTATACGGCGTAAGAATACGCTACCACAAGTACTTCCGAGATATCTCGTCTTTGGCAACTATCGGGTTAATTTAAATTCACAATATATCTTTGCTTACCAAAAAAAATGCATAATTCAGATTGTAATTTAAAAAAAATGATGTCAGCCGTCGAATTGTATTAAATGCAAATCATCTGATAATTTATTTTATTTTATCTATTTATTTATTACAACTATACCGTACAAAACTTACAAATTATCAATTCAATGCTTTTGAACCGTAACATATTAACATATTTAAATATAAGAATACAAAATTCAACAGATACACTATAAAACAATCAATAAGGATTGCAAAAAAAAGAAAGTCAACCAAGTAAGCTCATGAAATGTCTGAAAAAATTGCATTCGTCTGAGCTCACTTTCGTCCACATGAAATATGTCAACATCCGAAGCGATACTGTTGAACATTGTTAATGCTCTTACCATTGGCATCCCCATTGGCAGGCTGGTTCTACACTTTGGAAGAACAAACAAATTATGTACACGATTTCTCAAAAAACCATCCGGAACATACAAATTGATATTATCAAGGATGGCAGAATTCTCATTTTGGCCTCGAATTAGTCGAAAGAAATATGTGGCTAGATATATTTCTCTCCGATTTTCAAACTATTAAAAGTGAGCATACCTAAAAGAAAGTCAAAGGTGGATAAAGCCTTGGATAGTATCCGTATTCCCTCAAGTAAAGTCTCAAAAATTTCTTCTGAACCTTTTCCACCATAAGGGCATATTTCAGATAATATGCCTCATTGAAAAAAAAAATAAAAAGCAGGAATTGTGGAGTCGTTAAAAAAAACAACTCCGACATTGACCAACAGTAGGGCTCCTAAACTCATCAACGTAACCAAATAAAACACGCAAAATTTTGTAAGTGAACTGAATTAAAATCAGGGCTGTGGAATCGAAGTCCGAAACGTGTAAAACGAGGGACTCTGACAAATTTCTCGATTAGACGATTTTGAAAAATACCCAATGAAAGAGAAGAAATAAATCGTATTTGTTTGAGTCCCACTATAGTAGAATTTGGGTTTTTACCAGATCGGTTGGTCGATCTTTACTTGATTGCTCGTAAATAGACAATTTAGAAAAAGTCCGTCAAAATTAAAATTTCTTAGTCCAAGTCGTTGTTGAGAAAAATTAGCGACGTCGACTACTTTTCCGATTACGCGATGTTAAAAAATATCTCAACGAACAAGAAGAAATAAATCGTCATCGTTGAGTCCCAATACAGTAACAATTGGCTTTTCGCTGGATTGGTTAGTCGATCTTTACGTTAATGCTCATAAATAGAAAAGGTGGGAAAGAAATCTAAAAAAAATAAACTTTTTTAGCCGGAGTCGTGTTTTATTTAAAAACTCCAGAGCCGTGATTAAAACTACAAATCTGTAAAAAGTAATCGGTCACTTCATTCGTTTTAAACTTACCATCCCATCATTGAGGCATAGACAGTATCATCGTAGCTTTAGTTATAAAAGTTTAATGGGAAAGGGTATCCATTAAGTTTTATAAACATTTCTATGTTTATAACAATAATAATAAACCCAATAATCTCTCTTATCATCTTTTCGGTTGGGTTATGTTAGTATTGGTAAAAACCTTATAAAAGTAACGGCAACAAAATGTCATAGTAACTGTTCCATTATCTTTATTACTATTTTATGCGGGCACGTATATAAAAAACCTTATATCCTGCAGAATGGTGTTTCCATACTGAAATAAAACATTTTGTTAGGTTTTTAAAGTTGATAATATAATATAAATGCATATTCTATAATAATCTGTCCTTTGAAGAGATGAGATAGATCGCATATATATCGCACTGCGAGTGTAACATAACATAACCATAAAATGTGCAATTTTTTCGATTTTTAAATTTTAATATGAAATAACTTTTAAATTATATAATTTTGTATTCTGTATGATATAGTTTGCTAAGCTATCTCATAAATTCCGTAACAGCTTCAAATTCAAAAAGAATTCCGGGTGACTTTATTTCCGGTAATATCCCGGTCAATCCGGGACGGTTGGCAACCCTGTTTTGCTAATGTGCAAGTATATCGTATGCGACAGAATAACTGTATGTGTACTTTTCGCCACTCAAAAAAAAAATAATATTTGCAGTAGATATATGCTTTACGTCAATATACTTTTGTCAATGCACATCCCGACTAGATTATAATGGCTAAGTATTGCTGCATTGACAATGTAAATAGATACTTATTTCTGTTCTTTTTTCGCAGGTTTTCACCTCAGTGGCGTCGTTTCCGGTCCGGGTGCTGCAGGGGCGTATCCTCCAGAGCCCGACAGAAAATACAAGGTGGCCGTCAGCTTCGACAGGTACGCATTCTACAATCTAAACAATATGAATTTTATATCTTCAATGAACAAATAAACTTCGTAAACTGTCACATCATTCATTGTGCGTTCTGTTGATGTACGTGTATTTTTGACACCCGCTCCCAAACACTAAGTTAGTGTGCTTTAAAACGAGAAAGTGGGCGCGTAACGTTCTCGTTATCAAGTGAGTTGTCCCATTAAAGTACACACACCACCTAATCGCGGCTTTTCAATAACTAATAAATATGGTTTATATACCTGCTTACTATCAATTCAAAATTTTTGTATTAATAGGCTCACGATTATCGAAAACGGTACTCATCATAAAATATATTGTGGAAATAGTAAAAATGTGTTTTATCATTTAAAATACCATGCCTTTCTATTAATAAGTGACAATTTACACATTACAAGTGATTACTTAATATATTTGGTATAATTTTTGATATCGACTGAAGGTGCTTGATGTAATTTTAATATCAAAATTGAATTGTTACAAATTTGTACGATATCACATGTTCTGTCACAAACGACCCGGGTTTCGCCTTTCGGTGCCTTCAGGCATTATTCTATCACACGGATGCAAGAGAACTGACGCATAATAAACAGTTAGCATCGTTTATATACCAAAAGTATTGATTACAGGAAAACACAGATCCCAAGGCAAGAACTGAATGGTAGCTAAAAGAAATTGTATCCGTTTGATAGAATGTCTGAAGATGCCGAAAGGCGAAATTTGGGTCGTGAAATGAAAACAACACGTGGAATCGTACAACATTTTTACAATTCAAATTTAATATAATTGGAACAAAGATAATTTTTCATTCTCTAGTTAATGACGTTTATTTACGAATATGTAATGAATGTTTCGGAAGTAGCTCGGTAAATTTACGGAATTCCCCACTCGCGAATTCCCGATTTCCGCTTAAATCGCCAATCAAGGTGTTTAATACCTTACCCGAATCCACCACATTGATTCATATTTCGCTAAGTGGTTAATTAATTAATTAATTAATTATTTTTCGGTTGTGTATATAATTTTAAGGTTTTCTTAGAAGCAGTTCTGTGTTAATCAATATGCGTTTAAGCATTACTCATCAAAAATTTAATCATATACCGATCCAATGACTTGTTCAAGTTTTTTGTTGATTGATTCAAACATTATTATTTTTAATTATTATTATTTCTAACTAGCGAAAACCCGACATGCGTTACAATGTCACCCAAACAAAGAGAGTGTTATATATTTCTGTTCATCAAAGTGCTTGTGGATACACAATATATTTTGCTTATGGAAAGTTTTAGGACCCGTGAGCAGGCCACATACAGCTATCTATCTGAAAAGAATATCCATTTAGTCAAGTGTGTCAGTTGATAATTATTAAGCGATAAGCGAAACCGGTACTGATCGAATGGTTGTACTTATTCAGTAACCTTTGCGGGCGTGTTCAAATTACACTCACCAAAGTTTTATTGCAATCGGATTGATGGTTTTTTAAAGGAATATTTGGATAACCTAACAAATCCATTTACATTCAGGTATCCTATATTTTTTCTATATATAGTGATTGTATTTGGAATTCGATATAAAATATGAGTGATTCGAAATATTTATTCAATCAAAACCTCGTTGAAACGGACACAGTTTTTAGATAAATACTAAATAAAAACGCGCGACGACCGATGATTTGTCATACATCTCTCGTATCATCGTTATTTTATATAATATCTTCAAGCCATATATATTACCTACACTTGTCTTCTTTTTTTAATATTCCTTCCCTTCTACCTTCTTTATAATAATAATGAAAAATATATTTAAACGTATTTAATACTGCCAGTATCACTTCATCGTATTGAGATATAAAATTCATTCTTATAGATATGCTTTGAAAAATCCACATCGAAATCCAACTCATGATGGCGAATGGATTAACTGACTTAATTTAACTTAAATTTTGTTTTAAGTTGATTGACAATTGTAAACCATTAAAATTCGCTTTATCGTAAGCCACATATAAACGTTTCGCAGAAAAGACGCAAGATACAATATTAATATTTTGTAATAATCCGCTGCGGTTTCGTGGTCACCACTCAGATGTGGTCTGTCGGGTTGCGTGGACACCACGAGGTTGTCGGCCGGGCGAAGTCTCAAAATTATAATGCACTTTCCTTCCATTCATATCTTGTTTACGTAATCATGTTTTCTAATCGACCAACTTTTTTATTGATAAGAAAATTTTTGAAATGCATACATCACACATTGGAAGGTATCAGATCTTTACTGAATTAAAATTTCATTCATACATTTTATTGATTGAATTGGCATTTACTTGGTACAACTCCATTAACTCCTGTTTTAACGACCTAGCTTATTTCCTGCTAGCAATGAAAACTAAACTAAAAACAAATAATTGTAAATAAAACTAAACAGGCGGCAATTTCAATAAACTTAAATATTGGATGAAGGTGGTTTATTACGGGAAGGCACAAGTCCCTGGCAATGGTCTGAGGAGCGGCGACCGACTTATATTTGTTTGTTCATTTAAAATTTCGTGTGACAATTGATATCTATTGATTTCCTGTTGTTCCAAAGCTGTCATCTTGCGACCTTCATTACAAAGATGTAAACACGCAGGTGCAAAGTTTAAACGCTTAGACGATGGCGTGAGTCTAAATAGCTATCAACTATATCTTATAAAAAAATTGACGGACTAAATAAAATACATTGCTTTTTTTTCACCATGTTTCATTCATTCATACACTTTAAAATAGTAATACAATTTAAGATATTGATTTTAGAGTATTTTTTTAAATAAGTGGTAATGGGATTTTATTTCCCACTTTAAATTGTGATAAAGATTTAAACGTTTTTACATAATACTGTGTAAGTATTTCCATTAGTTTTCTTGCTGACTGACAGACCAGACCGGGTTTCGCATAGCTGCATTTCAGAATTTCCAGGCCCCACCACAAATCAAATATAAAAGGCATACAAAAAGACATTTATTTTTGCACTATTACATATAATTTTTTGACTAATATTCGATGATTATTATTGTTAAAAGATCTTCATTTTACGGTTGTATTAACCTAGTATTTAAATCTACAATTTCTGTGGTTTTTAATGGCTACTTCTGCTTATTTCATCGTCAGAATCACAAGATCTGGATCCTAGATTAATTAGTGTTAAATTTCAAGAAAAAAAATATTTATAGCTTAGTTTTTTTTAAATTTTAATTTCTGATCTTAAACCATTCGCTTATTAGCCTACAAAACGCGCTCACCGGCGCTGTGTTCGATACCCATGGTAAATAAATATTGATATAGATCAAGGATAGCGAACCCATGGCACGCGAAATCGGTCCTGATCATAAAATTTTATGGAAATGGTGCTAAAAATTTACTGTTAGCACCTTAAAAGTAATATTTTCCATTCTTTGAAATTTGTTTACCTCGAGCGAAACCATACGACATCATTATATAAAAGTGTGAAATAAGAACAGATATTGAAATTCTCACTGATACCAACCTTTTCTGATAAAATGTTGCCTGCTAAGTAATTAATTGATTGTATACTTGAACATAATTGCTTTCATATTATTTTTAAAAATATCCAACCACAAAGGGTAAACAATAAACAATTTTAAATTAAGAATAACATATCTTTGTTTGTTGCCTATCGTAGAACAACTAGCCCAGAAATTATCTCAGGTACATTTTGCCTCATATTATCATCAGACAGTTCGGTGTGTGTAAGATCTTTCGGGCGTTATACAACGCCCACTCATTTTTTATTAAATAATTGCACGTTGTCAATTTGTCGGGGGCGACTAAAATAATTAAAAACTGCCGGGCATTTCAAAAGTTTTATCCTCGTTTGTATCTGATATTTTGTGCTATTCCACGAAAAAAAATAGAAGAATCAGTTCTCTGAAATCAACAATATAAGTCAAAATACACTCCAGAAAAAAAAACATCACGAAATGTGTTCGGCTACTGATTTATACTTAGTAAACCGATGTATCATGTCATAAATGTAGCAATCAGGTACAGATTGTTTATCATATCCGTAATGCAAAGTATTCAAACTATTGATTGAATTGGCATTCACTTGGTAGGACTCCATTATAACACGGTGAAAAAAATAGCAATGCATTTTGTAGAACTAAAATACATCACCGTGTTATTCAAGCTATATTCTTTGGTGGTAATAAGAACATACTAAATTGTATTTGTTATACTTGAGGCGTCATACGGATAGTAAAATAATATTTAGTATTATTGCTCCTGGGCCACTCACGGCAATCAATTCTGTCTTAAGTACGAGAGTAAAATATATTGCATTAATAACTGCGGTTTTTTTAAATGATAGTGATTGAATTGGCATTTACTTGGTAGAACTCCATTATAACACGGTGAAAAAATAGCAATGTATTTTAGTTCTACAATTTTTTTTTATTAAATATAGTTGATGGCTATTTCGGCTCAACATCGTCAGAACTATCTACACTGTATTTTTTTTTATCAATTACTCCTAACACAATTCTTTTATGTTACATGATATATGTGTAGCAGAAAGGAAATATTTGTAGCGAGTGATGGTAAGAAGGAAATAATAATTGGGAACTATAAAACTTGACGATATAATTAGACTAATACAATACTCAACGAGTCAGGTATTTCTTCGTTTAAAAATCAATATTTTAGACAATAGAAAAAATCGCTCAATTCTTTGACCGCGTTGTCATTCACGTCTTGTCCACTATGAATAACTTCAAGATGTCTCCATTTTGGAGAATAATCTGAGCGTTTTATCTTTTATTTGGGTCCAACAAACATACCAAAGACGTGATATCGCCTCGAAAAGTTGAGATGCTTTGGAATTCAAAATATTTAATCTTCACGAGCCGGCGACGACTTGTTAGCATTTTAATGCGAGATTACCAGGTAAAGCGTGTCTACCTGACTCTCGGTTACTCCTAGGGATTGGATATTTTTTGTATTCAAGTTCCGGCATTCAAGCAATATTATATATGTATTAAGTTTTTAGTTCAGACTTCTTGCTTCAAAAACATCTCCATGAACCTGTAATACGGTTCCAATAATGTATTTCAATATATGTAAATGTAATTCAATATCATTGACTTAAATTCTATAGTTCTCATAAGAATTCATGAGTGATTTCGAAATTTGCTTATTTTCTCACCAATTATAATTCATCTGTGTAAAGATTTGTGGTCATAAAAATGTATCTAATTAATATATTTCAATGAATATCTATCAAATATAATATATTATTATCCATGCGTTTTAACAGCGGTCTGATTATAGTGTTCTGAAATCACATGATAGGTTTTGCACGGTTTTGGTATGCACGATATTCCACAGAAATTGTGGACGCTTTAAAAAAATTCGCGTAAAATAATATATTCACTTACAATTAAACTAATTTTCATTCATGCAAAGTAATTAATAGGCAATAAATACGCTATATTTTTAGAAGGTAAGTTTAAATTCTTTTTTTTTACATTTTATTGCATAGCATTTTTTGATGCTTTTTATTTTTATAATTCGTGTATTCTATCACTTGAATAAAATAATTTTACCGAATTAGCATTTACTTGGTAGAACTCCATTATAATTAAGTGAAAAAAATGCAACGTATTTTAGTTCCATAAATTAACAAGGTGGATAGTTTATTGCTATTTCGGCTTACGTCGTCATCAGAACCAATGAGGGTGTAAGCCTAAATAGCTGTCAACTATGTTATATACCTTAAATATTTTGTAGAAGTAAAATACATTGCTATTTTTTTACCTTATGTGAATAAAATTTTATTGCTTTGATTTATCGACGTTTTTAGAATGATAAAATTATTAAATAATTAATTATTCAAATAAAAACTGCAAAATATATTCAATGAATTAATAACATTTTCAATTACGTATTTCAAATATTTAAAAGTCTCGGCCATGTGAAATCCCGGAATACTGTCGTCGAATGTTCGACACTATTGAGGTCAATATGTGAAATGAAAATATCGAAACATCTTCGAACAAATAACAAAGTAACGAACCAAACATATCCGCATGATGTTAAACATGAGATGAATCCAGACCAGTGCAGATAAAATATTCTAGTATATTTTTGGGATAGATGCTCCGGAAATTCTCGAATAATTGGAAGTGGTTTCGTAACCTTCGTGGTCCACTTTGCAATGAAATGATTCGATTTAATGTTATTAACTATAATAGTTGGATTTTCAACGGTATCGATCACCAGTACCTAATCCATAACTTCGAATATATATACTAAGTTATAAATTTAAGAATCAAGTAATTTCTTTTTATAAATACATTTAAATTTAACCAACCTCACCATGTACGATCATATTTTTATATCACTTTTAAAGTGTTATAAAGTGAAAAAATAACAACACGTTTATTAGTAACACGGTGAAAAAATAGCAATGTATTTTAGTTCTACAAAATTATTTTTAACAAATATAGTTGATAGCTATTTCGGCTCACGCCATCGTCAGATCTATGCTTAAACTAACATTCGCTTATCCATATATAGCTGTGCAGAAAAGGCACACAACACATCCTCTCTCCTGTTCCAGCGGTCTAGCTTGTTACTTTAACACAATGACACTAAATTTTCAAAATTCTAAATGAAACAATAGGTGTCTATGACAATAAGATTATATGTGGGACGGAAGTGGTCCTTCTGGAAGCAAATCAGACCACCCCTTTGTACAACGTTTATTAGTACTATTTCCACAATATATTCCACACCGGTTTCGCTCAACCCGAGCATTATCAATTTTATTGCTTAGGTCACATCCATTTTTCATCTGACACGCATTATTTTTAAGAATCGTGTCTAGTTTTTATCATAAGAAATAGTCGTCTTTGTAATTTATGATATCGACTGAATTTCATCTTGTAGTATCAAATTTGAATTATCGAAATTTTGTACTATTTCACATATTTTGTCACTATCGACTCGGTTTTGTCTTTTGGCGTCTTCGGGCATCGTCAGTTCTGATAGAATACCTGAAGATACCGAAATAGCGAATTCCGAGTCGTTAGTGACAAAACATATGAAATCGTACAAAGTTTCAACAACTCAATTTTGAGTCTTCGTTTTATTTTGGCGTAGAAAAACCCCTTGAAATAGCTTATACACGATATATACTAATCAAAGTATGACCATTTATTGTGCTATTCAAACGTTTTATTCAACAGTAATATATATTACAATAAAATAATTTTTGAAATAAATAATTTCGACTGGTATTTTTTTAATCGCCACGACAGTAGTGCGTTCCGATAACTCTTCCACTAAATAGTTATATCTTTTTCGTTTATTCTACACTTGTAATAAGTATGCGTTGATAATTTATTCAATAAACCTGTCCCCCAACAACCAACCAATTAACACCATTTACTTGATATATTCGGTTATTAAAATTTGACCGTTATTTGATTTAATATCAGATAAAACCACGCCGTGTTACTACAGCATATTATAAGTTATCAGAAAATGGTCTGACGATGCCTTCTCTCAGAAAGTTTGATTTTTAAATAGCGCCATAGAAGCTAAACCCGTTCGCTAGGCTTTGTACTACGCCTTAATCACCGGAATTATTCATGTTTTCGCTTTTAATTGAATGCTATAATTCTGTTTTTGTTTATTCTGACTGGATTAAAATGCCTTGATTCTGGTTCTATACTGTGAATTCAACAATTTTTCATTGTTTAATTGAAATTAAATTACTTGACAGTAACCCACTGATCGACATATTTGGCTTACAACACGTTGTCTTTTACTAATACGTTAAAAATAATTGAATATAACAAGCAGCAGTGTTTTTCAAAGTATGTGTCGCGTAAATTTGGAATGTTTTTGTTAGAGTTTATAATGGCGAGCGAATCAGATTGAAATATTTACAAAGTTCAGTCATACAGTGATTTTTAGGCGAATTCGTCGTATTAGTGTTTTACTTCTGTTTATTACACTGTATTTGAGCGATCCCATATTTATTTATTATACTCCTTCGAAGTCAGTCCATGACACTTCGCCAAACCACAAATATTGCCATTTTATAATTTTTTTACTTCTATATATTCCTATGTGAAATATAAAAAATATCTTTGTAGTTTATTTATTGTGTAATGACCTCCCCCACACTAATCTATTTAATCTAAGATGCTAAATAATAATTTTGTGATTTAAGAAGGTTTCCACAGCAGGAAAAATTTGCGAAACCCTGACATAAATAATGATAATTTGGCGGTATGTCAAAGTAAATATCGGCAGTATTTCTGTATTCCATTAGTTTCCACATTCATTGCTTTAAGCCTAATTTAATTGAGAAACATTATCAGTTGATTAATTTAATAGGCCTACGTCTATTTTTTTTGCTGTCAATTTTATACAATATTAATTTTACTCGGGACCAAATGTTTCAAATTTCTTGTTTATATTGATATTATCAAATAGTTTTAAAAATATTTTAATAACGCCTTGTAATACTCGGCATTGATATCTTCAAATCAACGCCACCTAATTTGTGCGATTTCGTCAACAAAAAATAATTTAAATCCAACGACCATAAATAATTGTAGGTTAGCCAACTGTCAAATGGAACATATTGTTATACAAATAAAAATGTTGCTATTGCGCAGGTGCAAGATAACGTCAGTGACGTGCAGCTGCGAAGCTCGCGACATCTTTTGGTGCCAGCACGTGGTAGCGCTCTCCCTCCACCGGATAAGGAATGCCGATACAGTGCGTCTGCGCGTACCTATTTCGGGTGAGTAATTAATTGCTTATACTAATTATACACATGTGAATGTATTTTATTTGTTTATAAAATTGATATGTTCGTAGAAAGAGACGGTATGATACGGCTGCACGTGTTACAATCTAAAACAAGCCGAGGACCGATTTTCAATATGAATGATAGCGAAATTAACCTATTTATTCGGACCAAGAGATTTTATACTCTTGAAAGAAACACAATTTTGGCAGGACACCGAAATCAAATAAATATTTATATTCGCAATAAAGATTAAGAATAGACTTCATCGATAATATTCGCATTGTAACTGTATCGCAAACGTAAAAATAGGTATGATTGAAATCATAGTTTACGTTAAGAAAAGTTTTTAAAAAGATTTTTAGTTTAAAGTACTTCATTAGCAGTGAGAAAGTATGACTCATGGAGATTCTCGGTATAATTGAACGGCGAGTAATTACTTTCCTTAGAAATTGTTTAGAACGTATAGGAAAGGTTATTCGAATCTCAAGTGCACATAAAATTGGAACTTTGATTTCTAATGTTTGTTAAGCTTTCAAATATATTATAAATAAATCGTGTCTTAAATCTAGATATTGATTTTTAATATTGTATGTTTGGGTATCATCGTACTATCGAATCCATAGTAGATGTGTTAATCTAATACATTTTTTCACGTTACAGCACATGTTACTGTCCTAAATAATTGAATTTTACTCTGGTCATATCGGTCGTGTACAAATTTTTACTTATGTACGGCAAAAGTCGTGTACATTTTTACAAACATATTTTTTTCTGTAAGTGATTAATAATTTTACTCTCAACAACGAAACATTATATTTTTTTAATTTGTGCATAAATAAATGTACAGTCGGTGGTACGAACATATCTGTTCTAAGACTGTTCGTTAACCGATCATCGATGTTTTAACCCTTTGAGTAGTGATTTATTTTTTTACGAAATAAGTTTTTTGGTTTATTTTAAATATTTTTTTTTGCACTTTATATAAAATTTTGTGTTTTTTTGTGGTTCGATCTAGAAAGAATATTTATTATCATATCACGTAGTAAATAAAGTTGCACAATTGAGAAATGCATAGTAATAAATGTAAATAAATTTATTCATTAGGAATTCTCTAGAAACAATTACTTTAGTTTGAGCCTAAAAAAATAATTTCAGTCTGAGTAAACATAGTTCGATATTGACACTGATTCCTAGAAAGAAAGCGGTTGAACAGACAGTAAATTTCATGATATATGATTAAAAGTGTAATTTATTTTAAATTTTTCTTCGTAAAATTCTTTTATTAATTTGAAACAAATAAAAAATGTAAGCCCGACTGCTTAGAATTATTGACAGATATGTGTAGCATGAATATATGAAGAAATTATAATTATTCAACAAATAATACGGAACTTGCAATTGATAAAAGACATCACAATATTTGGACGTACATGTACGGCCATACTCCTCAACGGGTTAAAGATAAAATATGTAGATTAGAAAGATCATTTTAGTCGTTATCTGAATATGTTGTCGTTGTCCGAATACATATTCGTATAACGTTAGATGTTTGGGCATCTGCAGGCATTCTATGACACGAATGTAACAGGAATGACACACAATAAACAGTTCGCACCATTTATATATAAACGATAAATACTATTAGTGTGTCTTCGATGAAAAGATCTTATAAGAAATAATAATCAACTATCATTAAAATGCAATTGGGTAATTTTAAACGTAGACACATTTTTTTCATATTGGTGGGATTAAACATCAGGTGATGTAATATAGGAATTGAATTTACAAGATTGTCGGCTCATTAAATTAATCTTACGTAAGGGATATAACAAGAGAGAAACATGTAGGTTTAGCTGATCGTTTCAAATAAACATTGAATTCAATTGAGCTCCGATTATTTCTAAAATTTCTTGATGTAATAATTGTTAACTGATTCTAACATACATATTTAAAAAGAACTGGAATTATAGCAACATAGCCCAAAAAACAAATAATTAAATTGATTTTCGTTCAAATATATTGATTGACTTTTATTTGCAACCCTTAATTTTTTACCCGTTAATCGAATAAGGAGTATTTTATTTGAAAGCGTGTATCTTTCAATTAATGCTTAAATGAAATTTTGTGTTGCTATTATTGAAAAAACAACTGTAATTAATATTCGGCAGTTCAGTAACCCTGTTGTCAGTGACAGAGGGAGTGTTGGGTCTCTACCCCGACGCCGTTTGTTTCAATTCGTCGCGGATTAGCAGGACAGCATCTACATAATGTTGTGCACACACTGCCCGTTGCGGTTGCCTTGGGGCGCCATTCACCCCGCACACTCACCCCATTACGAGTCGCGCCCTTATTACAATATGCAAGATTATCGCATGTGCAATATTTAGTTTAAACTGTATTGTAAAGTATAATTAAATATAAGTATTGATTCATAAAGCATATGGCGAATATTGAATTCAATCACATTTACGAAATGACACCGATTTATGGGTGTTATTTAGTAATGGCGGATAATAAACGATATCGATCGATGTTACTTGATGGAATTTCATTATCAATATTGAATTGTTGACACTTTGTGAATTCCAATTGTTTTTTTTTTCCCCCAACTACAAACGGGTTTCGCCTTTCAGCATCTTCAGGCGTTATTCTTTACCACGGATGTAATAATACTGACAAAATTAAACCAGTGCTAAAAATATTTTTTTGTTGTCTAAAATATCATGCCTTTCCATCAAGTAGTTACAGTTAACACCTTAATAGTGAAATAGTAAACCGTTAACATAGGCTTAATACCAGCAGAATTACACAGGAAAAGAAATTAACACTTCTAAAGCTAGTAGCTAATTAATTATTTCAGATAGATTCAACATTCCTTATTCTCCATTGGCAATTTAAAAAATCTTTCATCATAAAGTCATTAGCTATATTGTTTGTAACATTATCATTTACATAAAGTCATTAAAATCGAATTAGTAGTCATTAAAATTATTTCAGATATAAATTTAAATCTTAGCTTAGGGTTCATTTTTTTTCCTGTATAATTCCGCTTGTATTTGTATAAAACCAATGCAAACCGTTTACTATTGTATGTGCCAGTTCTATTGCATCCGTGTGATGGATAATGCTTGAATATGCCGATTGGCGAAACCTGGTCGTAAGCGACAAAACACGTGAAAATGTGTAATGTTTCAACAGTTCAAATGTCGGATAAATAAATACATACGCCTTCTTTATGCGTGATCTATTTTTTGTATTGTTTTTTGTTTAATATATTTAGCGTCAATAACCTCCTTCAATGCGGATAGACAATGCGACGCTTACATCGAGCGTGTTAATTTAAATTATAAAATATAGCACTAATTTACTTGATTTTACACTCGTACGTAGTTGGTTCTTGTTTGAAGAAGTCGTGTACACCAGTGTTCCTCAACTGGTGGTCTGCAAACGGTATGCCAAATTCAAGAAATACGTCATGCAAAAATATAGGTTTTTTTTCGTCTGCATTTTTGTATGTAATTTTAGTTATTGTTCAATAAAGGAGGATGCGACGTCAAGATACTTAATAAAAACTAACAGGTACATCACAGCAGCCAAAAATATCAGCAGCAAATATGCAACAGCAGGTATCTAATTAGTTTAAATTTTTTTTTTTAAAAAAGCATTTTTTTTGATAAATTTTGATTGTATCAGACATTTACATGTATATTTGTAAGCTATATCTAACTTCACCTTCACAATATAAGATTTTATTTCAGTATTAATGGTCCGCGATTTTTTTTTTTTTTGGTTCCGTGGTGTAAAAAGGTTAAGGAGCACTGGTGTACACGGTAAAGAATAGATACGCCATCTTGTTACCTTTCTCGTTACATGAGTAATGCATAGGAATAATATTCAAATATTTATTTTCCCGGGTATATATTATAATTTATTAAATTCTCTCTGGATTTTTGATAATGGCAATACTAACATCATAGTGGGCTTACATTATTTTAGCCCATACAATACTCTTGACACTTAAAAGTACATGCGTCTCAATCCTGCTTTTGGTGTCAACTGTGGTACAAAATATTCTTTATCTGTGGCTAAATTACTTAGATATAGAAATTATATCGTAGTCTTTGATGGAATGTCTTGAGATCGAGAAGGCTCAGATGGGCGGGTCACGTTGTACGATCTGAGAAGTTTAGAGCTCTCCATAAGACTTATGAAGGAACACCAGCTGGCACCCGACCTCTCGGTCGCCTTCGACGGAGATGGGCGGATAACATTCAAAAGGATGTTGAGAGGCTGGGGATAGTCAACTGGAGAGAAAGAGCGCTCGACAGAGATATCTGGAGAGAGGTGGTGCAGTCGGCCATGGACCTGAACGGCCCCTAGCGCCATTTTATAATAATAATAAATAATAATATAATAAAAGTCTTTGATGGAAGTAAAAGAGATTCCACCATTGAAGTTCGATGCATCGTACGGAGGATCATTTTCTTAACTCCTTGAATCCCAGGCGGTCACCAGCGGCCAATTTGCTGTATGATGAATATGCATAGAGACATCTATGTTGAGATCTATTAAACATATAAAAAAATATATTGTATATATATTTTTATATATAAAAAAAAAACATGTAAAGGAACATGTAAGATCATTCAACAGTAAAAAAAACAGATTCACAATTCGCTGATCACGTTATTAAGGAATCACATAATATAAATTCATACTCAGCGCCTAAATGTTTGCTTCTTTGTAGTAAGGGTCGGAGAATGACGGCTTTGGAACAGCTGGAAATCAATAGACATCAATTATCACAAAGGATTCTTAACGAACAAATTAATATAATAGTATCGCCACTAGTCCAACCATATTACAAAGGGTGGTCTGATTTGCTTCCGTAAGGACCACTTTCGTCCCACATGTAAACTTATTGTCATTGACACCTATTATTTCATTTAGAATTTTTGAAAATTTAGTGTTATTCGGTGAAAGTAAAAGCTAGGCCGTTGGAACAGGAGAGAGGATGTGTTGGGTGCCTTTTCTGCACAGCTATATATAGATAAGCGAATGTTAGTTAAAGCATAGTTCTGACGATGGCGTGAGCCGAAATAGCTATCAACTATATTTTTTAAAAATAATTTTGTAGAATTTGTTTAAAATTAAGATATATCTTATTTTAGCTCTCGTGGAATTTACCGATGTTTTGGATTCAACGCCATTTTACATTGTTGTATCATTATCTGTCATTTTGTTTGTGGACAGTCTTACCAATCTGACCCAACTTCAGTCGCAAGTGTGGCCACAGTTCTAATGCTCGCCGGTCGAGCTAAATATTGCGTAGTCGGACAATTAGTATATAGTCTGTTTCGTGGTACATCGCCACAGGAAGCAGTTCATTAGTGTACTTAGGCCTTTTAAAAATAAAACTAAATAACAAAAACAATTAAACATGTGCAGGCGGTTGTACCTATTCACGGCGCATCATACATGTTTATAAACGTGATACAATAATCATGTAAATAGGCAACACGGACGTTTTGTTAATGAGTGTCGTGAGTGACGTTTCGGAGGTGCGGGTGACTGATCTGACGTGCCCTCCGCTGCCCGCAAAGCACGCGCATCCTTTGTTTGATAGTTCAAATACACCCAGTCCTTTTTTACGCGATTTTTTTTACGCGAATTTTATTATACGCGATTTTTTTGGACGGCACCGTTACAAACTTTACGCGCTTCACTCGTTTTTACGCGATTTTTCCCCAAATTTTTTTTAAAGAAGAAATTTATATATCATGCTAGGCATGTACGTTTCAGTCTTTTTTTAAATAAAAAAAAATATGTGTATTTTTAAAACTTTATTTTGTAAAGCATTCCACTTTTTTAAATACAAATCAAAAAATCACAAACGAATACATTTCGCAACCGAGAGTGACAGCAGCGAATAATTCAAAAAAGTGAAATTTTTTTTTTTATAGAATCATATTTTTTTTTGCACGAATTTTAAGGAACAAATTTTGGTTTTCCATAAGTTTCTGGAACTTTTTCACGCGATATTTAAATTTTTGGAACCAATTTATCAAATTATATGAAAGTTGTGATTTTTTTACGCGACTTTTTTAACGCGCCGTTTTCTGGAACCAATGTATCGCGTAAAAAAAGGACTGGGTGTAATATTAAAGAGAAAAAAAGATTATTTTATTTCTTTATCTTTACTGACGTAAAAATCGAATAACGGATTAGAGACGTTCAGATTTGACACTAAAAATAAATTAATCACAAAGTGTGATCGCGTTTGACTAGCAGGTATATAAATGAGGAATAAATATAAATTTTAGCAGGGAATCAAAAGAGCAGTCGTTAAAAAATACACGACTCCGATGTTGACCATTGTTTTCCTATTTATATGCATTAAATAAAAAATAATATACCATGAGCCAATGAAGGTAAAGTGAGCATACCGACTATTTTTGACAAAAGGGATAAAACTTTTAACTCAACTGGAAACTTTTTTAATATTCATTCGATACACAGAACAAATTGTTTTCTTAATAAAACATCATATAGCTAAATAAAAAATTGCAATGTGTGTAATTAGTCACGTGATAATATTTTTTAATCTTTGACATGTTTAAGCGTACAATGCTCTCCTTTCGTGAAAAATGCCATATTTTGACGACTACAACAGTCGTCAAAATATGGCATTTTTCACGAAAGGAGAGCAATCCACTTTTTTTTGTGAGTAAAATAATTTTGTATTAGTCTTGTTATAAGCATAATGTGCTGATCTGAATTGTATGCAAATTTCTTGAAGATTTTTATGTATCCTGTTTGTGATGTATGTAAGTTCTTTTAGTATGGCACCAACCGTACAAGTAAGTAGTTTATTTATCGTCCGTCGCTTAGTGACATTGAATTAATCTATTATAGATCATAGAACTTTCGATAAATCACAATATAGGTAAAGAAAAAAAATCGAGCAAAGAAACGTTTAACTGAAAGAAATGTGCGTTACAGAGTTCAAAATTTATGATGTCGACTGAAGGTGCTTGATGGAATTTCAATATCAAATTTGAATTGTTACAACTTTGTACGATTCCACATGTTTTGTCACTAACGACCCGGGTCAGTTCTGTTGCATCCGTGTGGTGGAATGCCCGAAGATGCTGAAAGGTGAAACCCGGGTAGTTGGCGACAAAACATGTGGAATCGTACAAAGTTGTAACAATTCAAATTAGTGTTCTAAATGTCATAATATATCATTTAAGTAAAATTAGCATGTTAAATTATATTTCATGTGATTGAATTGGCATTTACTAGATATAGAACATTATATCGCAGTGAAAAAATAGCAATGTATGATATTTTAATTATACAACACTTATAAGGTATATAGTTGATAGTTATTTCGGCTTACGCCCTCATCAGAACTTTTCTGATGATACTAATGGAGTCTTTGAATGAAACACGATTCCTACTCCGACATTGACCAGAAACACGACTCCGAGTGTTTTTGTCAAGGTTTTCTTACCTTTCCTATTTATATGCCTTAAATTAATGATCATCTAATCAATCGTTTTTTACGACTTCGACTACGACTTCACACCCTGGATACTATTCAGATAGATCTGATGAGGGCGTAAGCCGAAATTCCTACCATAGTAATTACATAGCCAATTTTTCATTGTGGGGCACAATTTAATTTGATTGAAACCTTCAATAGACAAGTTTTATCATTATGTCACTTGGCTCACTTCATTTCTGATTATTACAAGGGTTTACATGCAATTACTAGGCCGATGTGTTATTCTTTGTTATATTAAATTTAATGCATGGATTTAAATCCAGACAATCTCTCCACGAAGTAAGTTGAGTGCGCTCGTGTTGTAGACCAGTGCCCCGCAACCGGTGTGCCGCGGCTAATTTTTCTTAACAGAAGAAAAATAAAATAATTCATCTAAAAGTCGTTTTCGAAGTAGAAATAATCATTTCTTCGTTAGAATAACGTCGTAAATAATGCACACACAACACTAAACAATTTAAATTTATGAGAAAAAAATACACAAATAATGTGTTTTTTACAAATGCATCGACGGTGAATTTTTCGCATTTTTTTCATAAATATGCATACCCGTGGTGTGCCGCGAAATTTTGGAAAAAATGTTGGTGTGCCATGGATGGCAAAAGGTTACGGAGCACTGGTGTAGACTGTAGATAAAGGATTTGGTGGAAAAATAGCCGGAATGTGCCGCCGTTGATAGCGCAGGGCTCTGTTTTATCTGCTGCTGTACTTCCGATGTGAATAGCCTCTGTATCTTTTGTGCATGTACTTGCTCACGACCGCACTTTATGCTGCAAGGATAATAACTCTAACTGCCACTATCACTTGCTTTGTCTGCTTTTGTATCGACGATTCGAAATATTATGAAGTTATGCAAAATGATTCTGCGTTATCGATTGGGGCTCTTCGGGTTTGCACGCTACAGCAGTGCTCCGAAACCTTTTGTCTTCCACAGCACACCGACGTTTCTTTTAAAATTTCAAGGCACATACTATTGAATTGTGATTAATATTGTTGTGTTTTATTGATTCACCATCGAAGAACTTGTCAATAACGACTTATACTTTCTGTATTGTTTACCCTTTTTTGGCACATTTGCTGACACACCGGTTGCGCAACACTGTGCTACAGCGTTGACTAAACATTTTAGAGAATAACACATCTTGCTTCTCAAATCAATAATGGCGTTTTATTGGAAAATAGTAAAGTGTTTTTTGTTACCGCTTTTAAACTTTCGTTTACTCGAAAATATGAACCATTTGTGCATTAAGTCAGGAGTGGCAAATCCGCGGGTTTCAGACGCTTTGTGATATTCAATCGAATGGAATATAACAATATTATTTATTTATTATATATATGAATGACTAAGAGCCAAATCGGGTTATACAACAGCAATGTTGACAACTGAGATTAAAGAATAAAGGTTGATATATCAGTATTAATCAAAAATTGCTTGGCAGTGATTTTTTATTATTATTCAACCTATATATTATGCTTATACTAATACAAATTAAACAACAACACAAAAGTTCGTCAACATGTAAAGATGATTCCCTGGAAACCGTTATGTTGTGGAATAGGCAGGTATGACTTAAAGTATTGCGTTACATGTAGTCTTATATATATATATATATATTCTTCAAAATTGTGTAATCGACAGCCCTTGAATCACAAATTGAAACCGATGCATATCTCTGCATCAGAGGGGCCTACACACGAAGCGCATTCTTTGTCAACACAATTGGACGAAAAGAAGAGCCCTGGCGTAATGGTGGTGAAGTACTAGTTTGTGACTTATCTACCTTTTTGTCCTATTTTGACTATCTCCCTCCGGGACACGTGCAGCGAATTGCGTCGTACTTGGACATGTCGTACGCATCGGTCTCTATCTAGGTCGACGAGCTATTTTTAATTGAAATAATAAATAGTCTCAAAACACGTATGTTAATTTAAGAGGTTTGCATTAATTTTGTGTTACAATACAAATAAAAACGGTTTGTGTCAGCGCTATAGAAATGCCCTCTATTTAAAACGTTTTTTTTTTTTTATTCAAACAGAACTGCTAGCATATTTTCGTAACGATGATTATATCATAGTATAGCCACTATGCAATGTCGTTAATTCACCGATCTCTGCGCCGAATAAAAACAGCGGAATTTTAAATATTCCTATAAAACCTAAAACATTAAAATCCAATACCCTGGAAATTATTGAATGTGTAAAATACCCTTTTACGTGAAGGTCGTATAACGATTAAAAATCGCGTGTTTTAATTATGGAATGACTCCATAGATAATATACTAATTTTAAATGATTGATGTAAGTATATTGTCTACGGATCAATGGCATAAATACGTCACACGCTATTTTCAATCGCTAGTGTGAATACGACTTTCAACATATTGTCTAGCAAGCTTTATAGGAAAGCAATATATTAACAAACAAACTTCTTCCGTATTTTTATTGAGATCATGACCGGTTTCGATCATCGCGAGCATTATCGACCGGTCTCGGTTTATATATAAAAAAAATGTAGAACTCGACAAAACGTAAAATGTGCTTTTGTTAAATATTAGCGAGTACCCCACTCAAACAAAGTGAACTACTAAAACTGTACTGTTGGTTAAAATCGATGGTTTGCAAAATGTCATTAGAAATTCATAACCTCAAAATGTGTTAGTTTCGTAAAGGTTAGCTAGGCACCTGTACAAAATACCAATTGTTCTTGATAAGATTCAAAGTAATCGAATTGGATGAGTTCTTTTTAAAAAACGTTTTCATTTAGTTAAAAGTTTATTCCAAAATTGATTAATTGGAAACCGGTTCTGATCATCAATTATTTTGTAGAAATAGTACTAAAAATGTGTTGTTAATATTTGAAATATGCCTTACCCACCTAGAAATTTATAATTTATCATATGATGGATCAATTTCTCGTACAAAAAAAACTTGAAACTGAAAATCAAAATATTTTCCTCTCGTAAATATACACATGAGATATACGTACAAATTTCAATAAAAAAACTATTTTTAGTGTCAATGTTTCGGGTCATTTCTTATCAATGTTGACCGTGGGAATATTTTTCTTATCACAATATTTTTATTGCCTAAAAATGAATTGTTAAGAATATTATCTACTGCAACTTCCTCATTAATTGTGTTAATATGCCGCTGGTGTGCTAAGAATCATTTTTGTCTATATTTATATAATATAATATACTAAGGTTTTCCTTGGTACATCTATATAGATTATTAAATAACATCAAATTTGATAATTCAACGCGCTTTATTCCCACACATTAATCCGCGTTTAGTGCAATGAAGGTGTTAAATTATTGCATCAAAACACGGGAGATCATAAATTTTTTTATCAAAAAAAAAAAAACAGGTTAATTTAATCGAGCTATGTTCTTAACGACCAATTTAATTTTCCCAATTCCTTAGTTAAATGAGTCGACAATTTCATAAATTGAATTCCTATATTACGTCACTGTTCAATTGCCACCGCTACCCACTTATTTGAAATAAGTACGTATGAAGTCTAAAATTACCCAATTGCATTTTAATAATAGTTGATTATTATTTGTTTTAGAATCCTTTCATCAAAGACTCGCACAAGAGTATTAAGTGTTATGGATTGAATTGGCATTTACTTGGTAGGATTCCATTATAACACGAAGATAAAAATAGTCATTATGGAGAACTAAAATAAATTTCTTTTTTTTCATTGTGGTATTTAGTATTAATAAAACTTATCACAGACAATTGATTAGTCATTATTATTAAATCAACAGTATTGACCGTTATTTAATTTCGTTAAGATGCCGAAAGATGAAATCGTATGATAGCCATGTGGAATCGTACAAAAATTCAACATGGCATCGATATTGAAACTCCGCGAAGCACCTTCAGTAGATTTCATAAATTATATTCGGGTGATGTCGAGGGTAGAGTTAAGTGTAAAGGAACCACCTAAATTTAGATTAAACCCCGGGCTCCCAACCTGTGGGTCGCCAAATTATGCAGTCAACTTATTATAAATGGCCTTTTCAATTGCATGGGGGTCGCGGGTCACATGCCTTGTAATAAAAAGGGTCTCCACCCGAAAAAGGCTGGAAACCTTTGGATTAAAGTGCTAAAATTGATTCAAATGCCCTAAGTTCGGATTCGCTGGGTTAGTAAACCTTTCGGAAAAGAATTTAATTATATATATATATATTAATATACATAAATTACATTAATTATTTTATTGTAATAAATCATACAGTATTTCCCGTTATGTTATAATTATAGTGCTTTATTTTTGAATAATGTCAATAAATTATAAGTTTTGATAACAAATAATATTCAATGAATGAATTCTTTTCGTTTATGAGTGTAGCTAAACGCATAAATCAATTGATTTACCCTATATTATTTGCTATGCACAATTGATTAAGCTGCTTGACAGGCTGTGATTCGTTCAAAAAATACGACTCCGACTCTGACATTGACCATAAAAAGAGTCCAACTAAATAGATCTTTAATTTTGTCAGTTTTTTTCCAATCTTTCCTATTTATGTGTATTAAATTAAAGATCGTCCAACCAATCCTGCAATCTATTGATTAAGATGTTTTTCAAAATCTTCTAATCGAAAAAATCGTTCGTTTATCACGACTGCGACTTCGGCCAGAACACCGCGACTGCACGAATCCGACTCTACAGCCCTGCTTTTTGAACTCACATCAAAAAAAACTTGTCTCAATAACTGAAATGGGTGATATGGATGTGAATTTGAAAAACTTACTTAACATGGTGAAAAAAAAGCAATGTATTTTACTTCTACAAAATTATTTTTAACATATATAGTTGATAGCTATTTCGGCTCACGCCATCTTCAGAACTATGCTTAAACTAACACTCGCTTATCTATATATAGCTGTGCAGAAAAGGCACACAACTCATTCTCTCTCCTGTTCCAATTTTTTCAGTGTTCGTTGAAAAAAACGAAGAATCAGAGTTTTACACTGGTATTAATTTTTCGTTATATACGTTCCGTAAAACATCACTGTGCAGAAACAGAACGTCAAAAATTACCATGTTATTACCATACGGCTTGCTTTATATGATTTCCCCCCCTAGCTTTATTACGTCAAAATGTTTTGAGTCACGTGGTTTTGGCACCTGCGCGCGCATAGACAATCAGGTGTTGCCTGCAACAAATAATGCATTCTCCACCCTCCAAATTCACCCCCACATGACCCATCTTACCACCATCAACTCTTTATTGTGTAGAGTAAAAATACAAAAGAACTGCCATCCCTTGTACTTTAATGCTAAACGTGTTTCGTGCTTTGTCTCTTTCTATTGATGTACCTTTGTGCTATATTGTATGAAAGGTGTCTCAGTGAATGAGACACTGCTATCTTTTGTCCTGCTTGTTCGGCGATTCCATAAGCAAGTCGGTCATTTAGCACGCTTACCCTTCTCACTTAGCATTTCGGATATAGGGGATGTTTGGATTTTCCACAATGCGGTGTTGCCAAATAACATATGTTTTTCAATGAAAATTTTTTCGATATTTTTCTTTCATACCTGTCATGGTCACGTTTATGGCTTTTTTATTATATTAAAATTCGTGTTGGGAAATGATTATTGATTCACCTAAATTCAGCTAAAAATGTTATCATTAATACATGAAGTGTGTATTATTAATTCATTGCTTCCCAAACTCGGACCCATAACATGTTCTTAGTTCAGAGGGACCGTGTAGTGAAAATGTTAGGGAAACACTGATTTCTTCAGGAATGCTGCGAATTTTTACATATATTTTTTTGTGTTAATATTAATACTTAGTAAATATTATATATTATTCATACGAATAAATGAAGTTTATTTATATTTTTTTGAAGTCGTGTAACTATGTCCTAATGATTTGGTGTAAGCACGTTTTGGGTTAAAAGCGTGTCCTTTTAGACAGAGAGTTAACATTTTTTCAGATTATTGCGGAATCTAATTTTTTTATTGGATCTTTAAAACTATGGAAGTTTGTTATTGTGTAGTATCTTGCCACAGCTTCTTAACTTTATTAATTGCTCCAATAATTGAAACAATATACAATTAAAAGAATATACAAATTTTCTCCTGATCAAAGCTTTAAAGGCAAGTAGAGTGAACATAGCAAAATATGACACAACGTGATGTTTAATCCCACCGTTGCCCACCAATTTGAAATAAGTAAGTATCTCTAAGCATAACATTACTCTATTGAATTTTAAAGATAGTTAAATAATATTTGTTGTAAATCCTTTCATTAAAGATTCATTAAGGTTATTTATTGTTTATAAAACTTATCATATACAATTGAGTGTCATTATAATGACATTTATAGTTTTTTTTAAGTTATTTTAGATTTATATTTGGAACCTAACCACAGGGTCTGTGTTTTTTCTTTGTAATTAATTCCTCTTGTATACAACCAATGCTAACCATTTATTTTGTGCCGGTTCTGTTGCATACATGTGTTAAAATGTCGGGAAGATGCCGAAAGGCGAGGCTCGTATAGTTAGTGACAAAAATCGTACAAAATTTAAACAATTCAAATGAGACACAGTAGTGCGCAGAATTTTACAAGTCTGATGTTTAAAACCAAGAAGTGGAAAATTGGTTTGTCAGTTTTATCTGTCTTCGCGTCCATAAAATATGCGATGCGATGACAGCATTGTCAGCTGATTGGCAGCCATTACGTTAACCTCAAATAATATCTCAATTAAGTTTAGTAAAGTTGTTAGTCGACCATCTTAGGACACGGTTTACCGCACAGGACGTTCTGGTTCAATCCGACCGGATGTTCTAATTATCCTTATTTCATTTATCATTTCGATTTGAATCAGACTCACAATTTTTTACTGCCTGATTTTTGTTGTTGTATTGCATTGTGGTTCGTTTATTCGTCGGTTTTATTTCTACTGGACTTTGTCACTTTCCTGCACCCACCGCTGTTGTGTGGGTGTATCAGGGAAATTTTTCAAAAATTATTGATTGAATTGGCATTTACTTGGTAGAACTCCATTATAACACGATGAAAAAAATAGCAATGTGTTTTAGTTCAACAAAATTATTTTTTTAAATATAGTTGATAGCTATTTCGGCTCACGCCATCGTCAGAACTGTGCTTAAACGAAAATTTGCTTATCTGTACATAGCTGTGTAGAAAAGGTACACAATACATCTTCTCTCCTGTTTTAACGACCCAACTTGTTTCCTGCTCGCAATAAAACTAACAATTGTAAATGAAACTAAAAAGGCGGCTATATCAATACGTTCACATATGACACGGAAATGGTCCATTATAGAGACAAAGGAAGACCGCCCTGAGGATTCAATAACGGTGACCGGCATATATTAGTTTTTTCGTTAAGAATTCTTTGTGATAGTTTATATCTATCGATTTCCAGCTGTTCCAAAGCCGTCATCCTGCGACTCTTACTACAAAGATGCAAACAACTTATTAACTTGAACTTAAATCTGATGATGAAAAAGTGGTTCGCATAGAAATCTTCTTATTCTAAGAAGAATTCATATGTAACGCATTATGAATGAACACGGAAAACAAAATGTGCAGAATTTGAGTGTCACACTAGCGGTGGACAAAACTGCTTTAAGGAATACCTCTAGAGGAAGAGGACATACAATGGTTGTCGAGCGAGTGAAAATTCCGTGAGATGGATATTTGCTACTTAACCTTTTAACGACTACGGTCGTACTCGTACGTCGACGTATTGTGTCGTCTATTGCTATTCTCACAGTTTAAATATTATTAGTGTAATTTCTTCATGTATGGATAGGTCATAATATTTCAATATATTGTTTTTGTTATTTGCTTATAATGAAAAATAGAGTTAATATTTGGAGATATTTCGATGGCAATATTTAATTGAACGACTAAAAATCGGCTAGAACTTACTTTTTGCAACATCGACTACAAAGAAAAACGTTTTGACAAGCTAACAAAATATAGTTAAACAGCATGTAGATTATAATTTGAAAATTGTAGTGAACTATTTTATTTACATTTTTACATATGATTTTTTTGGAGTTGTCTATCTACCATTGGGCGTTGGAAAGATAAATCGAGATCAGTTCAATAAGCAAAGATATCATAAAAACTCAACATCAAAACTTTTTATTATTTGACCTTGTGGAGGTTTGAATCCAGACTTTTTTACGATAAAGCTTTTACTTTTATACCACAGATGACGATACTTCGTATAAGCCCAAGAGACGTAAGTTTCCAGTGGGAATATTGATAATATTATAGACTTGTACTATTGGGAGTGGAATATAGATATGTACTAAAATTGACACAATTTCGGTAATGCCTAAGTGATTAGATGTAATCGCAGGCGTATTGACTTATGTTCTACCAATCAAACCCTTATTGCGTGGTTGTGTATACAGCCCATTACACCGTGCAGTCATTTCGCAGCGATCGCCCGAAATTGCTACCATTTGCCGATACCGGATCTGGCGCCATTTTGTTGCAAAATGTCCGTAAAAACGGCGATTAAAACAATTACCCGGTTTAATGTCTTCGCGCATTATCATCGTCCGTTGATCTCTTCGTCCGGACGAGGCTCACCCACCGCAGAACTGGAATGGCGGCTTTGGCAGTATTATTTGAACGTTTTTTCATATTAAAATGTCAAAAAAACTGTTAGTACTCTAATATTTGTAAGTATTGTCGCTATGGCAATTTTTGGCGATTATTTTTCATTACATCGGTGATTTACAAACTATTTCATTATCGGAACCCCAATCGAAACACAACCTGGAATTGACGTAATAATACAGTGGGTGGATCGGTTAATAAAATTTTTGGACTGCGAACAAATCGGACAACGAACACTATGACGGAAGATTACGTTTTCGGACAAATATCATATATTCGGATAACGAACTAAATCGATTTTTCTAATCCACCTATTCTACCTGTAAAACTAGTTTGATCAGTTAACGAACGATTCGGATAGCGAATATAACCTTGAAACAAATCATTTTCGTTGACCGATCATGAGTTAACTATCACAAAGGATTCTTAAACGAACAACCTGATATATGTCGATCACCATTGCTTAACCCGCTACGGGTGCCGTTTTTTCTCCATAATGGACCATTTCCGTGCCATATGTTAACTTATTGATTTAGCCGCCTTTTTAGTTTCGTTTACAATTCTTAGTTTTATTGCGAGCAAGAAACAAGCTAGGTCGTTAAAACAGGAGAGAAGATGTATTGTGTACCTTTTCTACTCAGCTATATACAGATAAGCAAATGTTCGTTTAAGCATAGTTCTGACGATGTCGTGAGTCGAAATAGCTATAAACTATATCTTAAAAAATAATAATTTTGTAGAACTAAAATCCAATGCTTTTTTTTTTCACCGTGTTGCGAATATCAATTGTTGCGCGGCTTCGCATGTTTAAATGGAACATTGTCCTTCTCCTCCACCTGTTATGTAAATGAAGACGATATCCTGCAGCCATTCGGTGTATTTTCTTTTTTACGCCATTATGACAAAAGATTATCTTTACTTTGAAAAACAATAATTTGCCCCTGTAAGTCTTCGTAAAGAGAAATGACATCATTTTGTATTCAAATTTACATCATTGACCTAAGCCGTTCGTATATCTGCGTTGTGTCCGCCATCTTGCGTCACGTATATACCTGGGCCCGTGTGTTGCACGCGCGCTGTCACGTGCAGGAGCGAAGATTGTTGTGATTATCTATCGGAGGGTTGAAGCATGTAAGATTTTACGATAATTTCGGGACAAAGCGTGTATCTTTGCGTCCCTGTCTATCAGAATTACAGTGTGTTCAGCAAAATCATGTGTGTAAATAACCAAATACGAATTATTTGCAACGACTTTTTCGATCTCTAAATTTGTCTTAATTGACTTATTATATGGATAATTGATACTTATAAAGAAGGGTCGAGTATCTTGAATGCTATATATGTCTTATCGTTAAGCGATCCGAATGTTACGGCTTTTATTCTTAACAACATGACTAATATTTTTGGGCATTCTAAATTCGAGTGATAGTGATTTAAAAACAGCCCAGTCTTTTAAAGCAAGCTTGTCATATCAAATAATAATGATATATATATATTGATTGAATTGGCATTTGCTTGTTAGAACTCCATTATAACACGGTGAAAAATTGCAATGTATTTTGGGCCTACAACTTTTTTTAATAATATATAGATTCTTTAATAAAAGAATCGCATAATATAAATTTTAACCCAGCGCCTACGTGTTTTACATCTTTGTAATAAAGGTCGCAAGATGACGGCTTTGGAACAGCTGGAAATCATTAGATATCAATCGTAACGCGAAATTTCAAACTAGCAAACAAATATAAGCCGGTCGCCGCTCCTCAGGCTATTGCCCTCCCGTAAAAAACCATAGTAAACCATCCCCTATCCAATATTTAAGCTTATTGAAATTGCTGCGATGTACATTGCTATTTTTTCACCGTGTAATAATGATATATATCCATTCAGTACCAACATTTCTACGCAGATAATACCTATCGGTTTTATAGTACCGCACTTCCCAAACTGAGTCAACAGATTTTCATCGCTGACCGCATTTTTTTCATTTTCAACATGATTTTTGTTCAGAATGGGCGTGGATTATTTTTTACGGATTTTATGAAAAAAATTGGGAAGCACTGATATAGAGACGAAAAAGTACATTTTGTCAAAAGTGCTATTTGGAAGTAAACACTTTATTTTATTCAATCTGTAATTTGGAAAATCCGTTTAATTAACGTTTTTATAAATGATTGAATATCTGCAAAATGTGAAGAAAAATAAAAATTCAATACCGTTCATTGCCAAAAAAATGTTCGTGAGTATTTAAACATCACACTTATTTGTGAACACTGTGTTTTTATAACCTTCCATCTCCGTCACTTTTCGGGAATTAATCTAATGGAATAAGATAGTGAATCCTTACTATTGCTAACTTTTATGAGACGAATGTAAACTGCTAAGTAAAGGTAAGATAAGGGGTCCTAAAATTTGGTGCCAGGGATTTTAACGGCTGGGTATAAATGTTGATTATTTGCAGTCGAAAGCTGTTTTTATCGCGATATGAAGCTTATTTTGATGCGATTACGCCAATCATAGGATCTGAGAGCGCACATATTTCCCATAATAATAATTTATCCGCAGAATCTAAAAACGTAATATTTATCTTGATCTAGTTGTTATCATTGTCGTTCGGATACTGAAAAACATAGAGTAAAACCCGTTATGTCCACTTTGATAAATTAGAAGTTAACTACGTTTTTGTGTTCAAGCATTTTTTGTTCATTTCATCAAAAAAAGTATGCATACTTTTAATTGCCAGTCAATCGTTAGTTTTGATCAGGGCTGTGTAATCGGAGTCTTGGTGTTTTGGTCACAGTCGGGAAACGAGCGACTCCGAATTTTTTTCGATTAGACGATTTTGAAAAATATCCTAATGGACAATTTGCCAAAATTACTGTGTAAAAGTACTATGAATCATAGATTCTTCGTTTTTTCAAGGAACAAAAAAAAGGTAAAATGTAGAAAACGAAAAATACGGGTAAGTAAATACGGTAAGTTTGAATGGCAAAATTTTCAAATTCACCCCCCAAGTCAACCATTGAAGTTATTGGGACAGCAACTGATTGTGATTGAACTTTACTGTGATAAGCAAATGTGCGTTTAAACATAGTTCCGATGATGGCATGAGCCGAAATAGCTATCAACTAAATCTTATAAAAAAAAATTTAGAACTAAAATACATTGCTATTTTTTCACTCTGTTATAATGCAGTTCTTCCAAGTAAATGCACATTCAATCAATAGATCTTATATTTAATTTACATTTATAGCAAATGCAAGAAATAAACCTGACAAAATTCAACATGTTATAATCGGAGTCGTGATTTTTTAATGACTGCACAGCCCTCGTTTTAATAAATAAAACTAACTTATATCGGACACATCGCCATTATTGTTCATAGCATATGTGTGAAATGAGTATTGTAAAAAAAATTACTAACTATAAATTGAAAATAATTGATGTTATTAAAAACGCAGGTGATGTTTATTTCCATGCAAAGTTTCAAACAAAATATGGAACACAGCGCCTCTGCCGACAAACAATGGAACTGTTAACAAATATGGCCGTAATTTTTTTGCACATTGCAGCTGATCGAATAGAAGGTATAAAATGATGCAAAAAATAATAATACAAAAAAGCGATCGCTTCGATTATGTGGGTTGCTGTTTCTTTGCTGGTACGGTCACAAGTAACCGTCATTATGGAAACCCTTCTTAGTTTTTTATATGCTCTTTGTTTTTAAGTAATATATAAACGTAACTGTCAAAATATTACAGGTATTTTAGTACAAATGATCTCTATACGTTTTTTAATGGTTTCTATAGTTTAATATCATCTAGAAGATACAAGATAGGTGGGCAACAACCTTTTTTTTTTACTGATTTTTTACGTTTGAAGAAATAAAACAATCAAGCATTACTTACTATCGTGCAGTTTATCAATATCACGTTTGACATCGAGTTGACTAAAATTCCTTGTAATGCATGCGATTTAGTGAAAAATGACACTTTGTTGATGTCACTTTAACAATTGATAGCTTTATTTTTAAGAACAAGTTTTATTTCACGGTTATAAAATAGCAATGTATTTTAGTCTTAAAAAATATAGGAAACTAGTTGATAGCTATTTCGGTTTACGCCCTCATTAGAATTTATAGCTTTTTTTTCACCGTATATAATTGAGTTTTACCAAGTAAATCCAAATTCAATCAATAAATTCTAGTCTATTTAAAAAAATACTGCGAGTTCGTTACTATTATTACACCTGGATGTATGTGGGTAATATATAAATAAATATTTTTTTATGTAAAATGACTGGCAATACTGTTTACGTTAGAATGTAATTTTCTCGAAACGAAAATGTAAACACTATTATAATATATCTAGATGCGGGCACCCTAACAAGGAAACATCAATTTGAAAGACATTTGTTGAAGTCTGCGAGTTATATAGAAATAGAATGCATTTTATTTTGTAAGTGATTATTCTGTTCTACTATTCAGGTCGTAATATATTATATCTAAAATATGGCTTTAAATCTATGGTCAATCTTCGATCATAGACATTTTCAATCCATTATTCTATTTGCTATGCCATCACCAATAATACATAAATTTCAGTTAGAATTTAGGCAACTTCGTGAAAAGGGAGTGTCTCTCAAACTTGTTTCATAAAATGTATCGGCAGAAAAAAATGATAATTATTACAGTCTTGGCCCAAAATGCGGGAGGCGTGACCGTTTTGATTCAATAAATTTCACCAATAAAATTAAATTACATCAATAAAGATATTTCACGTTTATGAGAAATATTCAATAGGTTTTATTTTTTTGCATATTATTTGTCAGAACAAAACATTTCAAAACAATAAAATTAATTTTAAAATTTTTGAATTTAAATTGATATACAGTGGGTGATCGGTCAACTTACATAGTCACTGACATAATCGGTTAATTATGTCAGTGAATCGCAAACTATTTCATCATCGGGGAACCCCAATCGAAACAACCAGGAATTAATGTGGGTGATCGGTTGAGAAACAATTCTGACTGCGAGCAAATCGGGCAACTAACACTATCAAGAACGATTTTTGTATTCGGACAACGAGCACATATTCGGGTAACGAACTAAAACGATATTTCTTATCGATGATTGCTTAATGAACAATTCGGTTAGCGAAAGTAGTGGTGGAACAGATTATGTTCGTACCTATTACCCACTGTATATTGAAAGGACAATATTTTTCGAGTCATTTTGTCTTTGTATGTAATTTATGATATTGACTAAAGGTGCTTGATGGAATTTCAATATAAAATTTGAATTTTTAACAATTTATATGATTTTTGATTCCACATGCCTGAAGATGCTGAAAGGCGAAACCCGGGTGACAAAGTAACAAAACATGTGGAAGGAAATTGAAAATGTCTAAATTTTATTGTAGCGCGTAACTTAAAACCATTTAAAAATAAAATATTTTTAGATTATAAGGTATATATAGCAATAATGTATAAACATGTTTGATTGGTTGAATTCATTATTTTGTAACGGCTAATAAATATTTTTGGTAAAATTGTTTCTCCTTAAGTCAATTTTATTATCCATCATTTACCATTTTCATTTGAGTTGTTATATTTGATGCAAAAATTGGTAATATAGTCCATAGTGCGACGCCGCGACCTGAATAAAATTCTGGTTTGATTTTCCTACTATTTTGAAATCTGTCTGTGTTGAAGTATACGAAAACGAGGGCTGTTTATTCAAATTTATACCAACCAAGTCTCTTAGTTTCATACTTTGAAAACTTATTTGGATGCCCAAAGTTTATATTCATCCATTTTATCTTTCAAGTTGAGCTGCAGAATAAATAATTTCTACGTCTACACGTTACAGTGGGTATTCTACTAACGCGGTTAATGCGTTGGAAAGATTCAGCGTAAGTCGAGGGATGTTTGAATATATATATTTATACATATATTTTAAATTGTGTAAATTGTATTCGCACTTTCATATCAGAGAATAGTTTAAGTAAATAAAAATCACTGTATAATATCACACTTTATTTTCCAACATAACTATTTTTGGATACGACGACTCGGGTTTCGCCTTTTGGCATTCTGTCACATAGATCCGACAGAACTGATTAAATTAACAGTGTGAATCGATTTGATATAAGATGAAATAATTTAAAAACATTGACCGTCAGCCTAGGGATCCAAATATAAATCTGAAATAACTTTCAAAACTATAAATTTGATTTGATGATTGATTGGCTTTTACTTGGTAGAATAGAACTCGATTATAACACGTTGAAAAAATAGCAATGTATTTTAGTTCTACAAAATACATTGCTATTTTTTCACCATGTTAATTTGATTTGATTTTAATGACACTTAAAATGCATAAAAGTTTTATTAACCATACATATCGTTAATGAGTTTTAATGAGATATTTTTACAACGAATAATTATCAACTATCATTAATATGTAATTCAGTAATTTTAAACTTAGAGATTCTTATTTCAAATTGATTTGTAACGATATGATTAAACACTGGGTGTCACGTCATATAGAAATTAAATGTAAGCGATTATCGGTTCATTACACTGATCTCAATCCGAATATAATAGGAAGAACACGGTGAAAAAATAGCAATGTATTTTAGTTCTACAATTTTTTTATTAGATATAGTTGATAGCTATTTCGGTTCACGCCATCATCAGAACTATGTTCACACGAACATTTGCTTATCTATATATAACTGTGTAGAAAAATTACATAATACATCTTCTCTCCTGTTTTAACGACCTAGCTTATTTCCTGGTAGCAATAAAACTAAGAATTTTAAAATTGTAAATGAAACTAAACAGGCGGCAATATCAATGGGCTTACATATTGGCCGGAGATGGTTTATTGGATGGGGATGGTTTATTTCGGGAAAGAATTAGCTCCTCGCAATGGTCTGAGGAGCGGCGACAGACTTATATTATTTTGTACGTTAAGAATTTGTAATCTAATATATTTATAATATATAAATATAAGAGATAATGTTTTAATCATACAATGTTTCAATAATTCAAATTTGATATTGAAATTCCATCAAGCACCTTCAGTCAATGTCAAATATATAAATCACTTGCACGAGTAACTCTCCACGATATTTGACTATGTCGCTTCATATTCTACACACTTCAGATTAATGATAAATAAATATGAGGCCCTAGGCTCTTCTCAAAAGAAACTTCTAACTTTCGGAATAATATTATTGATCTTACCATTCCCCGGAGTCTAGTATTTTTTCTTGTACTTTATAATATTATAAAACTTTCCTCCTGTGTTTTGCTTGCGAAATATCAATACCAATTTGAATCCATCATTTCCAATTGACTCGTTTGTTTACATTGTCGCGCCCTGCATTGCCGACAAATCGATAAAACAGTTTTCTGTTATTTTGAACAAGTCAAATTGATAATGTCACAATTATAAGACCATTTCAGGAGTGAGTTACTATTCGCTTACTGGTCGATGTTGAAAATTATAATATAACATATTGGAAATAATACTATAAACTGTGATTTGTTTATTTAATTACGATTAATTATTTAAATGGAATTGTTTGATACGAATTATTGCTAATTTTCTGTAGTTCTAAAAGTATTTTAGGAATGTGATGAAATCCAATGAATATAACAATGAAAATCTTCACATGCTAAATGAAACCGGACCTGATTGAAAATTATACTTAAGCCGAACACATTAATCCATATCAAAGTATATTCCTTCATCATTTTTTATTATTATAAGAAACTACTGCCATCTACGGTAAAAAAATAAATTAAAAGAATACTCTGAAATATACCTTAATTAGAGAAGACTTTTTAATATATTAGTAAAAATATGAATTAATGATATCGACTGAAGGTGCTTGGTGGAATTTTATTTTAAAATTTGAATTTTAAAAACTTTGTAAGATTCCACATATTTTGTCTAACGATCTGGGTTTCGTCTTTCAGCATCTTCAAGCATTCTATCACACAGATGCAACAAAACTGACGAACAGACCGATCAATTATTTATCTTTGAAAGACATTGTTTTGGGGGAAAATACGCACAGTAGATAAATATATCATGGAATGAAAATATATATCTAAAGCAGTTGATACCTACTATCTGCGCATGCGCAGAGAGAGAGAGCGGAAGTGTTGAGTGAAATATCACTTATTAATTAAAAAAAAAAAAATTTACACCAGTCTCTTTTGTTTTGTGTGTAAAGTTCGTATTAAGTGTATTGCATGATAATTTGTAGTATAATATTATTAGATACTTCAATTTATGTAATTTATTGCAATCACTGTTAGTATTCTTGTTGATAAGCATAGATTTGTCGATAAAATTCAATATGGCTCTCATGATTTATTAATTTGAATATTTTGATCAATGGCGTTTAGTTTTCTTCCGTTAGTTTGAACATGCGCCTCTTTCTAAATGGTAAAATAAAGAGAGTATGTGTATTTGGTCACTAATCTAGTGTAAATTTACGTTTATCGTGCGCAGGTGAGATAAACCGGTACAATTTATTTGTTAAGTCACATTCATGTTTGTTCGTTAAATACGTTACTAATACACTAGAAAATAAGACATATATGAATGTTGCATTTGAAATGAGAGAGTCGGGCGAAGATAATCAAATATAATCAGGCCCTGAATCAGTTTTTTCGCCGCCCCAAACAAACAATAGTTCTGCCGCCCTTTATATATAATTATAATATTTTGACAGCAAAAAAAAAACGACCAACAGTCAATTTAACAATTTGATCAAATTCAATAAAACAGCTGTTGTAAACACGTTAATTTTTTTTTAGTAAACACATTTGAATATATTTTTTATAAGTTTCTTTATTTATGACCCATTGAGATGTGTGCCGATCGATTATTAATTGCGTTCGTGTCGTATATGTTTTTTATATTTTTGTCGCCCTCTAAATCTAACGCCCAGGAAAAATGTCTCCCCTAACCCCCCGCTCCTCGACTTTGAGCTTGAAAGTGAGATTGCAACCGCTCAAAGAACTCCACGATGCTCACTTTTCTTATCAGCATATATATTAAAAGAATGTTTTACTAATAGTTGTAAAAAATATAAAACATTATCTTTAATAAGTAAGTTGGTTTAATAATTATATAAATATATATAAAATTCAATAAGATATTTTTTAAAGGATTAATTTTAAAGAAAAAAAATATTATATTTATTAAATACTTAAAATCAAATTAAATTTGAAAATGAAATACTACCATAACCAATCATTTTTTATATGATCCGTGTATTTTGACGTATGTATTTTCCACTTCGGCTGGCAACATTGAACGCTGAACAAAAAGCTACGATACTAAATTATTTCGTTTAATTAATGGCGATTTTGGCATAACATGTAGGTTTCAAGTCTGTAGTGGGATACAATATTAAGTAATTTTAATTAAATATTATCTTCAACCAACTGTACTGAATTTTATCAAATGTTCAATATTTTTAACGTTTCTCCCGAGAGAGTTTATCATTTGA
Organism: Himalopsyche japonica; assembly: GCA_028555115.1. Classification (NCBI taxonomy): domain Eukaryota; kingdom Metazoa; phylum Arthropoda; class Insecta; order Trichoptera; family Rhyacophilidae; genus Himalopsyche; species Himalopsyche japonica. Next base: position 1,475,746 of record JAHFWJ010000719.1, read on the forward strand.
TATGAAATATCTTCCTTTCATATCCAGCAACCATTTACATACCATAATTATGCAAATTTACATATATTGTGACAGGGAACCGGTAGTTTATTAGAAGATTGTACATTCATCGCCATATTTTTAAAAGGTATTTATTTGAATCACATTATTCTATAAATGAGTTGAACCACAGCTAACATAATTTATGCTAATAGACAAATGAATGATGATAAAGTGTTCCAGTGTTCGCGATACACTATGTAAAAAAATATATTTATTACCACATTCTAACGGTCGTCATTATTATAAAATTTATTTTATGTATTTTTTGCAAAAGTAGGTTATTGTCTTGCTTGCAGCGTTTACTGTGAAGAAAGTTACTTGAGTCAAGTTAGTGACATCACAATAAGCAATTTATTTCCTCTCTTGTTCGTTGTTTATTTAAAAAGTCTTTGAATTCATTTTAAGTAATTAAATAGTTGATAATAATAAACAGCTAGTCAAACGTATTATGTTTAAAAACTATTTGTTACGACTGCTGTCAACTAAATTTAAAGCCATAAAACGTTGAATCTTGCTGGCAAGGTATTTTATTTGTTAAAATAAATCACCTTGTATCATTTATTTCATCGATAAAATGATCCCAGCCAGTAACCAGTTTTTCTCGACATTAAAATTGATCGATATTTCGTTACCAACAATTAATAATATATACTTGATTTATGTTGTTATAGTTGCGTGACGAATATTAGAGGTTATGTTTTTGTATGAATTACTATTTTTTATATTATATAGTATTTTTTTCATATCAATTTTGATATATGCAAAAATTCTATCGATTAATTATCATTTTTTTAATGCTCGCGATGAACGAAACCGGTCCTGATGAAAAAATATGTCGAAATAAGTACTAGAAATGTGTTTTTATTATTTCAAATATCACGCATTTCCATCAAGAATTGGCAGTTAACACCTTAAAAGTGGTTAATTATTCTACATATTCCAATTTTTATAAAACATTTTAATATTGATATGCTTCAAAGCCCACTCTTAAAATAACTTAAACGATGCCGGGCTTGAAGTAAGGTAATGTACGCTAAGTCAAATGGAAGAAATAGATAAAATAGTATTCTATTTTGCTTAACCATCATGTCAATAATATAGAATAAGTTTTGAATCAATTCCTTTTTTATTTCGAAATTAAATTCGAAAAAGGAACGCTGCCATAAACAAGAACATTTTTACCTGATCGTGTAATTGGACATATGTATTTTCCACTTCGGTTGGCAACATTAAACGCTGAACAAAAACTACCACACTAAATTATTTCGCTTGATTAATGGCGATTTTGGCATAATAATGTTTTAACTTTATCTATAATTTAGGAAGTTCGCTCATCGTTTTCAATTTTGAACGTTATGAATATCTACTTGGCTTCTTTAAATGTGTGCAGGATTGTTATGTATTAATTTATCTTCTAGGACTTTTTAAATGTGTGTAGAGTTTTGATGTTTCAAAAACATGACTGCTCAACTGTGCGATCACGATCGATAGCTGCGTAGTTTTTGATGAAACATTTATCTTCAATCAAAATAATAGCTTTGTTAGTTAGGGTGATGGAAGTGATAATTTTTGGCATTTAACTGTCAAGTAAAATAACAGAAGGTATCAACTTTGCAAAATGTCTTTTCCGATTTTTTTGTTGTTTATGGTATATGCGTATTTTTGTTTATTTATCCTTTGGCTGCCAGATAAAAATAATTTATATATAATAAAGCTATAATTTGTAATACATAATATAATTGTAAATTTCATATACAGAAATAATTCATAAACTCACCAATTGTTTATTATTATATCATAAAAAACAGGTTTTCTTGAAGAATTTTAAAGAAGTTTGATTTGGATAACCCTGAAACTATTAACATCTGTCATGTGACAGATGAACACTCGAAGAAATTGCGAAACATGGATGTAGAAATCCTTTACGGTTATGGCAAAATGTTTTTAAATATTTCTTATAGATATCAATCAGGTGTGTGTCCTGTCAAATCATTTTGATAGAAGGAATGTTTTGGAGGGAACATTGACAAGATATCTCGTCTCAGGCAGCTGTCCGGTTAACGGATCAGAACTTTGCGAATGAAATAAGAATGTGTGTGGAAGTAATCGAAATATTTTTTTTTTTTGGTCTTGTGTACAAATTTCTAATAAAAAAGTGTTAGTGAGAGTGTCTAATCGGAACCTCTAAAAATGATTGTTTATTTATCGATATTATATTGTACTCGGTACAAATTTGTAATGATGTACTATTTACGTAATCAATTCACTACTTAGGCCATCTCTATGCGTGTACATGCGGTTGTAAAAGTGTGAGTAATCAATATCTAATTGCGCATTGAGAATTTGAATGAATTTGCACGTTTTTTTCCTACTTTTTCTATTTATATTCATTAAATTAAAGATCAACCAATCAATCAGGCAAATAATTCATTGAGATATTTTTCAAAATGGTTTAATCAAAAAGGTAGTCAGAGTCGCTCGTTTTCCACGAATTCGACATTGATCATAAACATGACTCCGAATTCATGTGCTTTCACCGCGACTCAACCGCCCTGGAGATACCATAAACATAGAATAGTTAGAGCGGTCAATGCAACAAACATATTGCCAGCAAAAAAGATTGAGCAGCCATGTTTTATAACATGCCAAGTATTTTACCTTTTAAATGTGTGCGGAGTTTGGATGTTTCATTTTATTTTACTAGGCGAGGCAGTTGGAAAAGTTTTTTTATATGCCCGAGTGAATCTATAAAATTTGCGTTTTAATGTGCAATTTTAAAAAATAATGCCCGTCTAACAGTAATGGTGGTAATGAATGATGAATTTAGCATAAAACATGCACGAATATTTTACTATAGTGCTAATGCCGGGCTGCTTAGAATATTTATATACAAAAAAAACCGGAATTATATTTAATTTGTAATATAATATGGCAGGGCTGTGTTAAGCTATTTAAAAATCAACTAGTACCGATGCCTAATTGTTGATTTTCAAAAGGTCAATATTAAAAAAAAAACAATAATGTGTATAATAAACCACAATATTACGAAATTTGTGTTTTTATTTAAATTTTTGAAGGCAAACGAACTTATTTTTCAATAGTTTATTTCAAAATTATTCAGTTTATACTGTCAAAACATGCTTCAAGGTCATTGGAGAAGTAGACCATATTGAAAAAATATTACTTAATATATATTCCTGGCAATAATGGCTATCAGCCAAAGCGTCAGATATTTTGAAATTACTAAATCATTAAATTTGAGAGCAGAATAGACAGCACAAAAACACTTCTCCAAAATATCAAATTTTTATAAAAAACGGTAAAATTTCAGAGAAACTGGTCCTAACCTTTTTAAAAAATGTTGAAGTAATAATAAATAAATTGTGCTTTAATTGTGAGGGTGCTTGATGGAATACTTATATCACATTTGAATTGCCAAAATTTTGTGCATTTACGTATGATTTGCCACTATTGACTAGGGTTTTGCTTTTCTATGACAAAAATAGAAATGTACTAGAATCGTTGAAATTTGAAATTGGATATAAATACCATTTCAATAAGGATTGATGGTTAACACATTAAAAGGTGTTTTATGCCACTGTTTCATTAATTATGTATTTTTTGCCATTGCTTATCAATAAATTACTATATTACAAAACAAATTAAAAAGCCCTTGGTAGAACTCCATTATAACAGTGAAAAAATAGCAATGGAAATACTAAAATTGGTTTATATAAAATTTATAAGATATATAGTTCATAGCTATTTCGGCAGAACTAGTTCTGATGAGAGAGGATGATCTTATAAATTTTGTTGAACTAAAATACTTTTTTCATCATTGCCTTTTGACTTATTCACAGTTCTAGATATTTTTTGACATTTCTTCTCCCAATACGGATAACATTGATTTCTAATAGAGTATCCTAACATCGGTGGTCGTCAGTCAATCTAAAAAAATTCCAACGAAGATGGCAGGTTTTCACTGTCGATAAAATATCATCCAGAATTTTGTGCCCCGAATTAAATTTAACATTTTCAAAGTAATAACATATTTTTTTTTGTCTACAGAGACCCTACTCCAGATGGATCGTCAGCAGCTTCAGAAATTCGTCCAGTATTTAATATCGGAGCACCACACCGAGGTTCTGCCGACTGCACAAAAACTAGCTGATGAAATTCTCCAACAGCAGTCTGCGATAAACAGGATAGCAGGCGCCCCCGATCCGACTGCGGGGGCTGCCGCTGACGATGCTCACGCCTGGCACTTGGATGAGGCCCAGGTCTGCGAACAGGTCCGAGCGTACCTATTGCAGAGCGGGTACTACAATGCTAACAAGCATCTCAATTCACTGTTTTCAAAGGTAAAGAATACTTCTGTACTTAACTTAATAGTTCTGACGATGGCGTGAGCCGAAATAGCTATCAACTATATTTAAAAAAATAATTTTGTAGAACTAAAATACATTGCTATTTTTTTTTCACCATGTAAAGCAGGGATTCCCAACCCCGTGCCCGCGAACAATTCGTGTGTGCCTGCCACTATTTGAACGTAACAGATTTTTTAAAAATTTTTTTTATTAATCATGTCTAATTATAAATACACGTAGAAAAAAATGGGTGGTGCCCGCCAACCTACTGATATTTTAGAATGGGCTCTGGAGTATATAAAGGTTGGGAATCCCTGGTGTAAAGAATACTTTTTGAGCAATATAAAAATTCATTTATAAATTTTAAGGATTAATCATTCACTATTCATATTGAATACGTAACGTCAGTTATTCATTCCTTATGTAAACTATATATTTTATTCACAGGTTAGAGAAATGCTCCGTGCACAGGATTCAAACGGTCCAAGAATGCTGACACTTATAACAGAGCAGTTTCTATCAGACCCTCGTCTGTTACTCTGGAGGAATCAGAACACTCCGATGACCAACAAATGCAGGCAGCTATGGGAGCAGCTGGGCGCCCTCTGGGTGTGCATAGTGTTAAATCCCAGAAGCGGTGCCCACGAGAGGCATCATTGGAAAGCCTTACTGCAGAAATGGTCTGCCGTTGAGGTTTGCCCGCCTGAAGATCCCGATTGTAGAACATTGCCACCGGTAAGTTACTCACCCTTATAATTAATAAGTTACTTGTTGGTGCCATAACTTAAATTTACAATTTTTTTTTTGTAAATTTAAATCATCAAACAGTTTTTCACTTTTGAATTGTTAAAGTTTGTACGATTCCACATGTCTTGTCACTAACGACTCTGGTTTCGCCCTTCGGCATCCTCAGGCACTCCATCACACGGATGCAACAGAACTGACCTAAGTTTTTGTCTTAAAAAAAAATGGCTCCCATCAATAAAACTATCTATTGACTCAGAAAAGCAAACTATAATATCAACCTAGCACGAAAATAATAAATTTGATTGATTTCATTTGTATAATATTATTTGTTGCAAAATATTTCACGATTACAGTATTATTTATATAAAATGTTTTACTCATCTTTATGGTCTTGCAAAACTCAATGAATTGAATCCATTGGTAAATCAATTTCATTAGATTTCCATCTTCTCCTAAGCATTTATGTCAATTTAAATAGTTAATATAATATAAAATGTCAATTATTACAACTTTGTACGATTCCACATGTATTGTCACTAATGACTCAGGTTTCGCATTTCGGCATCTTCAGGCATTTTATAACATGGATGCAACAGAACTGACAAGCACGCAAGCACTGAATACTCGTTTACTATTTTCTTTTTATTTACGCCAAATAGTATACTTCGAATACCATTTGACGTAAAAATTCATGTATTTTTATCGGTCAATAGAAATAAAAAGGTTGAATGCTTTTGGATAAAAGTAGTGAAGCTATGAATATTCTATCTGCATCTGTGTTGTATAAATTTATTGAGATTTGTTTTCTTTTCTTCTTTTAGTATCACTCTAGAGATAGAGAGAGAGGAGACAGGGATAGAGATAGAGATCATAGAGATAGAGAAAGGGACAGGCACAGGGCGGATAGAGATGAAAGAGATAGAGATCGACACAGACCTGACAGAGACGACAGAGACAGGTAAGATAATATTATTATCAGCTATTTTTTTCAACACCATGTTCAAAAAGTTATGATTGTGCCCTTCAATTCATTCTATCTGATTTTTTTTATTGGAGGAAAAAAAATGGCTTTCAGCTTAATTTTAATTGGATTTTCGATTTATTATGTGTTTTTTCATATTACGTGCTTTTGCCAAATCAAATGATCATTCAATCAACAGATCTTAAATTAAATGATAGATTTGAATTTTTTAAATTTTCTACGATTCCACATGTATTGTCACTAACGACTCAGGTTTCGCCTTTTGGCATCTTCAGGAATTCTATCACATGCATGCAACAGAACTGACTTGAAACTCCATCAAGCACCTTCAGCCGATATCATAAATTAAACGATAGATAATAAAAGAATTGTATTTATTCTTGCTACACCCATTCCTCTACACTGAATGTCCATTGCTTCTAATATCTCGTAGAAACAATTATTCAGGTATATAAATAGCAGCAAGAGTAAAATAGTGTATTATGTAAGGCTTAATTTCTATTAAATGACAATACAACTTTGTTGCAACAGGTTTTTTAATCTGTTGTGTGAATACTCTACGAAAAGTAAACAAATAGCTTTCATTCAGTAAGTTTTTCGACTTATTCGCTCCTTTACGATACATAATGAATAATATATATAAAATCAGAATTTTTTAAATCTCATTAAAGAAATCATTTGCATTACGCTGCCATCTACAATTTACTTTAATATTTGTTTTTTCGTATTCCAGAGAAAGGCACAGAGGCGAAAGAGAAAGAGAGCGACAGAGACAGAGGGACCTAGACCGTGACAGAGACAGAAATATTTTCAATCACAATTTTAATAATCATAATCACAATAACCATTTACATTCGGGTGACAGTTCTGAAGACGACGCCCTCTATAATAACAAGTGAGTAGAATTTAAATATTAATAACAAGTACAGTTATTCCATAGTGGTATTCGCGGTGATAAACACAAAAGTTATCATTCAAGTTGGTAGAACATACACATTTTTTTTTGAGTCATTGAATTTCAATTAAGTTATTATAAACCTAAACAAAATATTTTGCATTATCTTGGGACAGACAATACTAAAAGAAAAGCATCAGATAAAAATATTATTTTTTACCATCTTGTACTTATATATGTAGCCCACTTCATTCCTCCGAAACGTTGAGCTAGTAAATAATTTAAGTGCTTGCTACCACCTTGTCATAAGAATAACTAAAATATAAGATTTCTTAAAATGGGTGAATTCTACTATAAGTTGCGATAGAAGTGTTAGAAAAACGTGTGACATGCTAGAATGTAGATTGAATTTTAATATTATTTACTAATCAAAGATAGTAAAATTTAAATTGTTGAAACTTCGTACGATTCCAAATATTTTGTCACTAACGACCCAGGTTTCGCCTTTCGGCAGCTTCAGGCATTCAATCAGAAAACAAAAAAAAAGAAGAAAGGCATCTACGCAACAGAACTGACAGTCCAGACTTCACAATATTGCCAGTTCTATTGCATCCCTGTGATAGAATGCTTGAAGATGCTGAAAGGTGAATCCTGGGTCGTTGGTGACAAAACATGTGGAATCGTACAAAGTTTCAACAATTCAAATTTGATATTGAAATTCCATCAAGTAACTTCAGTCGATATCATAAATTCTAACATAATTTTTTGTCTTCAGCTTGATTAATTGTCTATCCATTCACAATATATGTCATGAGGCTTCATAATGATGTTTATCTTAATAATATATTACTGTTACTAATGTTTCTTTCTCCACGACAGCGAAAGGATTTGTCTTTAGGGCCGTGGTTCTCATTTAAAATTTTACTGTGGCTTCATTACATACATTAGCGGTCCTATGCAAATATCTTGTGACCGTACCAGTACGAATTAAATTTAATTTTTTACAACTTTGTATGATTCCACATGTTTTGTCACTAACGACCCGGGTTTCACCTTTCGGCATCTTCAGCCATTCTATCACACGGATGCAACAGAACTGACGTAAAATTTTAACATCTATTAATGTAAATTTTAAAAACGTTAACTGTTTATTTTACGTCAGTTCTGTTGCATCTGTGTGATAGAATGCCTGAAGATGCCGAAAGGCGAAACCCGGGTCGTTAGTGACAAAACATGCAGAATCGTACAAAGTTTTAACAATTCAAATTTGATATTGAAATTCCATCAAGCACCTTCAGTCGATATCATAAATTATAACAGTACGAGTTAATTTAAAAAAACGTGTCTAATACATGTCATATTGTCCTTTGCTTTCAGCTATGAAAGGGAATACCGTCGTGCAAGTAAACGTCTCCGTTTGCACAACAGCCGGCCTGCCTCGCATCCGTCGGCATCATCTACTCCGAGAACGGTCTTCCATAAGTAAGTGCCTCTCTTCTATCTATGTTTGTGTGCTTATCATCCAGCCTTTCAAGTAAATGTTAATATCCTTAGCTTGTAAATTTTTGTTTCTAGCTGGTGAAATAATCATAAAGTCCTGAAACTATTGAATAAATCTAATAAATAGTTAATATTTGAAAGCTTATTTACAATTTTTAGTACTTATTTCCACAAAATATTTTATGATCAGGACCAGTTAAGCTCATTACGCTTATTGATTGCTGTTAATTTCAGTTGGTAATGCATGCAATAAGTGAAACCGGTCCTGATCATAAAAAAATATCATAGAAAAAGCTCTAAAATATGTGTTTTTATTATTTAAAATGTCATTCAATCGAGAGGAGACAGTAAAACACCTTAAATAATTTTTAATTTAATTTTTTTGATTTTATATGATAAAATAGTAATTTTTCCATCGATTGTTATGTTCTTGAGGTGTTCAGAAGGTTTTAGTTCCATCTTCATGACAAATTCAAGAGAACAAAATATTCTATTGTTACATGAAAAAAAAAAACAAACAAATGAAAAATGTCCTTCCATTTGAGTTTATTTCTTTTTCATTTCAATATCTATAAGTACAATGCTTATTCACTATTTACCACATTATTTATTATCTACAAATAGTAGTACAATTATTCCGCGCACATCCAGATTAACTCTCACTTGATATGCATGAGAATGCATTAAATCAATTTACCATATTTTAGTGTTATTAGTTCAATATGAAACTAGGGTGTTAGAACAGAAGAGAAGATATATTGTGTACCTTTTCTACACGGCTATGTATAGATAAATAAATGAACATTTAAACATAGTTATGATGAGGGTGTAAGCCGAAATAGCTATCAACTCTATATCTTATAAATTTTGTTACAACTTAATTTAGATACAACTTAAATAAATACATTGCTATTATTGACCGTAAATAATATTACTTTTATATTCTCCTTTTTAAGTTGTATCTATCCTATCATACAGACTGTTTAAGTGCTTAACAACATTATGATATGTCCGTAGTTTAAATTTCTGTATTCTATTCATGTACAATTTCAAAAAGATTGAATTGAAATGATAAATAACGACTACTCTGGCCACTTATTTTTGTGGCTAGTTGGGAGAGTGTCTTTATGCAGCACACAAAAAGCAATTCACAGCAAATTGCCTCTTTTGTGATACCAATTTCACTGATCCAGAACGATACGTTACAACTTCATTTTAACCCCTCGGAGAAATGGTTTTTTATAAATAAATTGTGGCAATAACAATCAAGTATTATAAAAAATATTTACAGTAAAATTAGTTTTTTTTGACCGTGTTTCACTTTATGTCCGAAAGTATGCATATAAATAAATGATAATATTTTTTTTTAAAGGATAAATGAAAATAAAACTATTTAAGTGTTTTCAAAAAATATTTTCACAATTTTCTTTCACAATGCGGACAATGTGAAATGGCAACGAAATCTTGGTTTAAACATGACACAAAAAAGTTTAAAATACATCTAATATTATATTATTAATATATACATTATACTGACTCACAGATCGTATTAACTCAAAAACTTAGGTCTGAAATAATCAATTTTTTTGAAATCGTAAAATTGAAACTTATCTTATTTTTATATCTATACTTATAACTTTAATTATTGAGCTAACTGCTTTTATATTTACAATTTATTAGGAAAATTAGACAAATTTATCTATCAGTGACTGATCAGAAGTGAAATATTGCGGTTCACTCACAATTATCATAGAAATAAATTAATCTAAAAAAGATATTTTTATATGTATATTGGATCTAATAACTAATCAACGAAAAATGTCTTCTGTTCGGAATCAAATTGTATAAGAGTGCTGATGCAGCAATAAATAAATGACAAATGACATGTCTACAGCTAAAAAATGTCATCTCATCTTTATATACATTTAGAAATTTACTTAATACAAATAATTTTTCGAGTTTTAATTGTTTATCAACATGATAGAGTGTGTTAAAATCTGTCAATCTGCCTTTATAGGTCATAACATCTGATTTTTGGCTACGTCTTCTTCCAGTATATTGTCGATTTGAAGTTTATATTAGCATCAGTTATCCATCAAGTTGAACCAGTCCATTTTGTAATTTTTAACAGTCAAATTTATTTTCATTTGCAGTCTAGGTGAAGTGTACAAAATGGTTTTTTAATAAATGATCTTTTAAAAAGGTTGCCTTAATAGGAAAATAATAACAGAGTTTTTGTAGCAATTTGCTGTCCTGCCGTTCAACAGTATCAAAGAATTTTTATCTTTTCATTACATTAAAATGTTATGCAATACTCTTCAAAACATGATAACTTTTTAACTATCCATAATTAAAACCGTTAACTGAAGGGCCAGTTGTAAATTATTAACAAAATATTAGAAATGTAAAAATTTATTCTTTCGGCTGCTTTTTAAATATGAATGGAATGGATCAATAAAATAACAGTTTTGAATAAAGTATTTGAATTGATTTCGTTATTCCATTTGTGTATCACTAAATGTGACACATGTTTCGCTTGGTATCTTTAAACTAACTATATTACAAGACTATAATTTTTTAAGTAAACAATTATTCTAATTATTAACACAAAAATGGATAGCAGGTTGGGATTATTTGTCTTTTACTGGATATGAAAGGGCGGGCGGTTATCATTAATCAATTATCAAAAGATTGCTGATTATTAAATTAATTACAGAATAAAAATACCAAGGGAAATAAATTTGATAGTGGTGAACACCTATTCTATTTAAAATGTTATTTTTTATCAATTTTTCAATTATTTATATACAGTATTTTTACATTATTATATTTGTTAAAATTATGATTATTTTGATGCAAATTAATTGCAATTTGATAGAGAATCAATGAGTTACTTTTTACCTGTTCCCTTCTAAGCCATATAAAAGATATTTTCAAAATATTGTAGTGTTGATGTTAACCAAATTTATGAAGATTATCAAAACAAATCACACAATGTGTCAATACAAAAATTAGCTGTTACACAAGATTTGATACTGTTCTCTTACGTTTTAAGTGTCAACTATCAACAGATTGCAATGGGCTGTCTCAACTGTTGAGATATTAGCAGTCAGACAGTTAGTTAAATGAACAATATATTGCGCTTTAGTAATGGCATATTGAGCTTTGGTAATAGATGCTTTTGCGAGGAATTGACAAGGGAATGAAGAAAAACTAGGGTAGTGGGCAATGATTAATTTTGAAGGTTGGTTGTATAATTCTGATGGGGAGTGGAAGTGTATGGAGAAGGTCTTTAAGGTGCCGTTAAATGAAATAATTTGATTAGATAACATACAATTACAATGTTCTATTAAATTTAATATTGTATATAGCGATGAATAGTAAAATGTCTGTCTGATTGTATTTAGTATTAATAATATGTTTTTTTTTGCCTTTTTAGAGCATTAGATGCAGTCCAGTTGTCGTGGGAAAATGATCATTTGAAGAACATCTTAGCCAGTGACACTTACACCGCTGTTGAATCTGACCCCTCTTCCAATTATCCAATGTTCAATGAACAAGGACAGCCTCTTTGGCATGGTAAATTTATTCAATCCAAACTTATAAAATTTACAAGGAACGTGAATTGCTTAATGGCCAATTAGTAACTGAAAGATTGCACACAATTTACAATTGAATTATATTCAAGTCACTTTTTCAAAGTTTACCGATTAGGTTAGAAATAGGTATGTAGTTAAAAGCTTAGGGTCGCAGGATGACGGCTTTGGAACAGCTGGAAATCAATAGACATCAACTATCACAAAGGATTCTTAACGAAAAAACTAATATATGTCCGTCACCATTATTGACTCCGCTGACTGATGTATCTGATGTATCTTTGTTTCGGTAATGGTCCATTTCCGTGCCATATGTTACCGTACAATTGTTAATTTTATTGCGAACAGGAAACAAGCTAGGTCGTTAAAACAGGAGAGAAGATGTATTGTGTACCTTTTCTACACAGCTATATATAGTTAAACAAATGTTAGTTTAAGCATAGTTCTGACGATGGCGTGAGCCGAAATTGCTATCAACTATATTTTTAAAATAATTTTGTAGAACTAAAATACATTGCTATTTTTTTCACCGTATTATAATGCAGTACCACTACTAATTGAATGCCAATTCGATCTATGTATAGTTAAAAGCTTTTTTTAAGCTTTTGGAAAAGAAGAAAATTGTTCTGTATCTTCAAAAATAGATACTTGATTTGAAATGAATTGAATTGAAGATTGATTTATGGTTTTGATGCTTCATTTCAATTCTTAGTTAAGCTTATTTAATGTTTGATGGTGTGATGCTGAAATAACTATCAATAGTATGTGATGGTCTTCATTGAACTAAATATATTCCTATATTTTTTTATCCTCTCAATGTGTAGTTCGTGTCATTTGAAAAGAATTAAGTTTAAAATAGTAATAACAAAATAAATGTATAACGTAAAGTTGTCAGCACTACTGTATTTTGCGTATGTAATGAGTTAAGAAAATAATTAACTTTATTTAATATCTTCTTTCCAGAACATTTAGGTGTAGTTGGAGGTAGAGTGGAAGCTCTCCGTGCCGGTGGTCTTGGAGCTGGTGCACGTCGTTTGGCTTCAGCTTGCGCTAGAGGTCTTCGATTGAGGCAGGCGGCCGCTGCGGCCAAATGGGCTCGAGCTCTCGGTGAACCGGGAACGAGTGGAGGGGCTTCGCAACGAACGCCTTCTCTCTCGGCACATTCTGATCCTGGAACATGTCCGCCGGGAGGATCGCCCGCTTGCGCTTTGACCGTTGGAGATAGGTGTCTCGCCAGAGGTAATTTGAATGTCAAATAACAAATTTCAATCTTTACCATTGAATTCTGAGTTATTAATTAATTGACTTAAATAGTATTACAATTGAGCCTTTTTTGTTTTACAGACAGCCCGTGTTGGATGGGTTACCCTCTGGAAGCGGTTTGGTACATCTTCGATTGCTTGGCAGAAGCTTGTGTGACTGTCGAAGATCCCGTTCTGAGAAGTCCTAGGATATTACCTTATCTTGACAATGTTATGGAGGAAACGCATACTACAATAGCTCCAAGGTAGTTAATTAACCTGATAGTATTTTTGTTTATAACTGTATGTATTATAAGGCATGCTTAATAATTTATTTTCAGTTACTGAGCTGTTTGATAAATTCAGATATATTTTTTGCATCATAATTATTTAAGTTATTCCAAACATTAAGTAAAGATGAAAATATTGATGAAATTTAAAGTTTTGAATAAGTGCTTCATTCTTAAAGTATTCATTTAAACATTAAATTTGATCACAACAGTATTGCTTCGGACGTTGACATATTTCATGTGGACGAAAGTGAGTTCAGACGAATGCTAGTTTTTCAGTTAAAGTAGATATTTCATGAGCTTACTTGGTTGACTTTTTTTTGCAATCCTTATTGATTGTTTTACTGTGTATTTGTTGAATTTCCAATACTTTATATTTAAATATGTTAATATGTTACGTTGCAAAAGCAATGAATTGATAATTTGTAAGTTTTGTACCGTGTAGTTATAATTAAATAAACAAATAAAAAAATAATCACATACAATTTTTGAACCATGAATATCTATATTTCTCATGTCTGAAGTGAGAGCATTTTTTAATGGTTGTTTGCCCTATAAAGTTGTAATTTTTTTGTATAAATAACTTATTTTGAAATAATTCTGACGATAGCGTGAGCCGAAATAGCTATCAACTATATTTTTGAAATAATTTTGTAGAACTAAAATTCATTGCTATTTTTTTCACCGTGTTGTTTTGAAAAGGTTATTTTTAATAATGACAAAATTTTTCAGATATCAACATGTCACGATACCAGGAAGCGACAAAGAGTCGTATCTTTGTCTCGGCTTGGAAGCGGCTCTGTTGGGACTGGGCCGAAGGAGAGGTGCTGGAGCAAGTCTCGCCGCACAGGAGAGAGCTCTGCAAGTTGAGGAGAGGCTGGTGAGCCGTCTGCACGCCCTGCAGCCCGACACCCAGTTGGCGGCCGTACTGAAGCGAGTCGCTAACACTCTGCTGGATGCGGGACCGTCCAGCGCACTCGGAACGCACGTGCCTCCGGATTCCGCTCCTGCACATACTTTTGCGCATTACCTTTTTCTGGCGTTATTAGACTTCTATCCGGATCTAGCGTATAGGGTTGGATTGAGGGCTATGAGGTAAGATTTCATTTATTACATTGCAAGACATAGACGGCATTATAGTAGAGGTATATATTGTGACCAGATGTCATATTTTTACCAGGACAGTACCATTTTCAGGTGGTGTGCCCTGGTGTCCATGAGCACAGCTCTAGGATGCCAAAATGTATTTTTGAAAAGAGAGAAACTCGCAGTAACAATTTAGAAAAAAGAAATTTTAAAAGCAAGGGCATGAATTTTGGGAAGCCATTTATTACTTTACAAAACATGTGTGAAGTGCTTGAGAGGGATGAGAACCTACTTTCTTTTGGTGTCCTTTTTTGGTAACAAAAATAAATATTCACGCTAGGTATATGACATGTATCCTCTGGTTAAATGGGAAGTGTTCATGCGTGACTGTAAAAATCAATAACCCACAACACTACTAACGTATATTGAACACTGTCATAATGCTGGCCAGATAATTTGAAAACATTCAGAATATCGGAAGCAATCAAAATTACTGCAATATTATTGGAATAAATCTATTTCCTTTTGTTCTTCTTGACATGCGTGTTTCTATTCGATATCAGTCAATGCCTTTACAAGCTTTGAAAAATTTGGGATATACTATTGAGATCGAATCTTGTTATTTTAAATATAAATAATATAAAATGATATATTGTATTTGATAATTATCAGAAGAGAATAATAAATCAATCCATTTTACAGATTATCAATATTAGAAGAAGAGCAATGCGGCTCGGAGTGTCGGAGTGGATGGGCTGGACTAGGGGCAGCCGAAGCGCAACAGGCGGCGCTGGCCAGTGCTCTCTTGAGTGCGGCCCGCGGAGAACCTCCTCGACTCGCTGCAGTTCTAGAGGCAGCGCGGCGTCATGTCCGAAGTGCGGCACAGCTCTTTAGATTAGCGCAAGACGCTTTGAGATACGCAGCGCCTGACGCTGGACCCAGGCACATGCCTCTGCTTAATGTGGCATTTGAGCTTGGTTTGCAGGTAATATCATAGATTCACAGAAGCCAAAATGCATAATCAGTATTCTGATGGTATAATGGCACAACCGAATTTTTCTCGATTTTCAAGATTTCTTCCACAAAAGATTAAAAATATATTAATTTTCAATGTTGCAAAAAAATCCAGCTGTCATTGCACACAACAAAAAAAGTTAGGTCAATCAAGTGTTATGCCTAAGTTATCAAACCTTGTTGTACACGAGAAGTACTATCCATTTCATTAAGAAACTCTTGGAGTTGATAATAAACAAACAAAGCTTTTGCAATTATAATTATGCATTTTAGTTAGAAGTTTTATTACATTGCAAATTTCTTCAGGTTCACCAGCAGTTTTTTGAAAAGTACTCTATTTTACCTAGAACAATATTTTTGTTTAATTTCTTAGTTTTTCGTGAATATTTCTTTTGTTCTTTACCCAATCGAAGAAACCGAAAAATGGCATAGAAATAGCAAATATGTTGGTTAAAATAAACATAATATATATATTTTTTTCAGACTTAGTAAATAGCACCCTAATAGATTAAGTATTAGTGAAATATTGTTAAAAGATTAAAATTCTTTGTCAAATAATTAATTTAATGTATTTAATTTGTCTTTTTTTGAAGGGCCGGTCTATCACATCAAAACACGTTTCCGGGATCCGATGTGTTAATCATTTGGACATTTTGTTAGTTAAATTAGATTGAAATTATGTTTTCACTATCCTCAGCTTTCCTGAAAATAACAGATGCTCTCTTCTGCTGTCTGAATACCTAATTTTTATTATTGTTAGATCTGTATAATATTCCCACTCGGGGCTTTTAAAATATATATTCTTGTATTTATTAAGACTTAAGAATTCTTGAGCTGTCCGCTCAAAGGAAAGTTATATTCGTTTATAATTAAGATATCCTTGTTTTCTTTGATACAGGTAATGAGAATGACACTCGCATCTTTAAATTGGCGGCGTCGGGAGATGGTTCGTTGGCTTGTTACTTGTGCTACCGAACTAGGATTGGATGCGTTGTTGTCAATCATGCAGAACTGGTATGTGTTTTTTTCTTCTTTTATTTAATTTAAAATGAAGCTATGTATTATTAGCGTGAAGGAGCCAATGAAGCCAATGAACTGGAAACTATTCCTTATCTTCCAATAATGCGAACATGCTATTCACGGTAACTGAGGCACTGGTAATCTCGTCAGCGACGAAGTTACTCTCAGAGTTATTGCTTATTTTATTCTCGCATGGTTTCTTAGGGCTTGAAGTGTGTTGAAGGAAACAACTATTCTTGTTTTATCCATAAAAATGACATCTTAACTTTCTTGTAATGTAGAAAAGATTTGAAATTAAAAGAAAAAAAATAACAAGGATGTAAACAAGCGTGTTCAGGTAAAATCTACATCAAAAATAAGATTCATTTGAACTCACTCTAATCCACGTGGAATATGTGGAAATCCGAAGCAATACTGCTGAAAATTATTGATGCTCTTTCCATATATACTTACCATTGATTGTGTCTTGATAATGGGTATAATCAATGTATTATTTCGTTCTCTCAGTTGATAGTTATGATTAATAATTAAATGTTTTTCTTACAGGTATCAATTATTCACACCTACTGAGGCAACAGGTCCCGTCGCCACGACTGTTATGTCCCACACCACAATGATAAGACTGAATCTTACCTTTGAACAGCAAGAGAAGTTGTCCAATTGTGCTAGGACGTTAGCATTACAGTGTGCGACAAAGGTATGCTTGAAATTCTTCTATTTCTCTTGTTTCACAATTATTGTATTTTCATTAAACTTTCAACTATCACGCTACACTGTAATTCATGGTGTAATTTTTGCAGCAAAATTGATACTTAAATAGTGTATGAATTCCATAATTAGTAGGTAAACTAAATAAAGCTCACTAATCATGTAAAAGTAGAATTAAAAACGCAAAATGAGTTCATTTTAAAAATTACTTGAAAGAAATCTTAATGTCTTTAATTATTTTTTATTATTCTACGAATTTAACTCTAATTATTCAATGTATACAATAAGTATATGTTCGCTATGCAGAGAATGCCTACCATCCGTTGTGCATTATTTTTGTTTCCAAATTACTTCAACATTTCGAGTGGTAGAACCAAGATAGAGTGGTAGAGCAAGAAACAGTTATTAACCCGATCGGCGCGACAGTTTTTCATACAAACAAAATCTGTCCGCGTTGCTATTTTTCAAAATGTTCTCTTTCCACAAAGAGCTATAAATACACCAATAAAAAATAATAGGGTGGGCTTTCATGGAAGCTAGATGCATTAGGAATGTTCCACAACATTAAAAAATACAAAGAAATGTCCTATGTTGTCACAATCACCTCAACAAATATATCCCTAACAAATAAATAACTCGTAAAACGCCATTAAGGTGATGTAACGAGACAACCAATCAAACTCAAATGAACAAGCGCCATTACTGTCACGGATCATGAAGTGTCACATTGCAATGCTGCGAGATTGGTGCAAAGTTCAGTGTGAAGTTAGACGCGAGTTTAGCACGCAGTTTCAAACTGATTTGGCGGGATCGGAATAAATTAGAAGGGTTCGAAAAATTGATGTTTTAAGCATTTAAACCTAATACTTTTGACCATATTATGGAGGTGGTAGTATCAGGACGAATTGGGCGATATTTTAAAACCAAAATCAGTCCTATATCAAAAGATTGCCTGTTTTACCGACGTTTGAATGTTCGAGTCCCAGCGTCTGGGGCGCTCACGTAAAGGCCTTGCACATTGCCATCCCATACGTTGGGGCGTTAGCGTGGAAGAGATTAAAAGTTATTGATTTTGTTATTGTGATTTAGGATCCTGCCGGTTGCGCTTTGCATGCGTTGACTCTGTGCGAAGGCGCAGGTGGAGCTGCTGAGGCAGCGTATCAGCTGGTGGCGAGTGCTGCGACACGTGGTGCTCTCGCTCCGCAACAATTGTTTGCTCTAGCTCGCTATCTGCAACACAGGGCGCACCCTGCCAGGGCATATCGCCTTGCATTGTTAGCTATGAGGAATCTGCACCTTAGTTATAATCAGGTATGGGTTTTTTTTATTCATCAGTTTTTGTAGATTATCGTTTTAAAAATATGATGTTGTGGTTGTACAAATTTTTACACTTCATGAAATGATCATGATTGATGAAAAAGTTTATTGATATAACACGGTGAAAAAAATAGCAATGTATTTTAGTTCTACAAGATTATTTTTTTAAATATAGTTGATAGCTATTTCGCCTCACGCCATCAGAACTATGCTTAAATTAACATTTGCTTATCTATATATAGCTGTGTAGAAAAGGTACATAATATATCTTCTCTCCTGTTTTAACGACCTAGCTTGTTTCTTGGTCGCAATAAAACTAACAATTGTAAATGAAACTAAAAAGGCGGCTTTATCAATAAGTTTACATATGGCACGGAAATGGTCTATTACGGAAACAAAACAACCCCCCCGTAGAGGGTTAAGCAATGGCGATCGACATATATTAATTTGTTCGTTAAGAATGCTTTGTGATAGTTGATGTCTATTGATTTCCAGTTCTTCTAAAGCTGTCATCTTGCGACCTTTATGACAAAGATGCAAACACTTAGGCACTGAGTTTGAATTTATATTATGTGATTCCTTTATTGATTGATTAGCGAATTGTGAATCTGTTTTTTTTACTGTTGAATGATCTTACATGTTCCGTTTCACCGTGTTATAATGGAGTTCTACCAAGTGAATGCCAATTCAATCAATTTGTTGATTTAGATAAAGGCTTGTATGGTGCCAGTACTGATTTTGTCCGTTCTGACAATTGATTCTTGACTTGCAGGACACCCATCCGGCGATCAATGACATACATTGGGCGTGTGCGTTAGCACAGTCTTTGGGCCGCAACGAGCTCCAAGGGCTCCTCCCTCTCGTGGTTCGGAACGTGCAGTGCGCCGGTGTCTTGGCGGACGTCCTCAGGAGGTGCTGGCCGCGCGGAGGCAGATCGGCGAAGACTTCTCCGGCGCTGAGGCCGCTGCTGGAAGCGGCTCTCCGAGCTTACGTCGCCACGACGCACTCCCGTCTCACGCACATTTCACCGAGACACTATGCAGATTTTATAGACTTTCTGGCCAAAGCGAGAGACACCTTTTCTCTCGCTCCCGACGGTCAAACGCAGTTCGCCCAGCTCGTGGCCGATATGAAACTCAAATATAAAGGAAAAAAGAAACTTATGTTTCTTGTCAAAGAACGGTTCGGGTGAAACTTTCGATAGTATGTAAGCGAGGTGTTAAATTTCATGGTAAAAGCAATATTATGTGCGTACGTATTCTATTATCGTGACTGAATGCTTTCAAAAAAAAATATTTAACGCTATAATCACATTATAAAAAAAATCGTATATTATTTTAAAATCAGTATTTCAAGTGCTTTACTTCTGGATACCATCCTGCGAAGTTTCTGTATAATGTTGAATAAATTATGTAACCCTTCTAAATCAAAGTTAGATTAAATATGTCGGTTAAATTAAACTCAGACCACCGATTTTAAGTTTTTAATTAAGATTAAGTTAAAAATAGCGTAATAGTTATTGTAACTCGTCATTCGGAATGGCACTGCTTTCGATTGTATCGACACTAACAAGTAGATTGAGATGTATGTTTCCAATCTGCTGTTTTTATTATTAATGAAGGGCTTTAAAAAGAGTATTTCAAAATACTGCTATCTCTGGTCGAAAACGAAGCATTGAACACTGGAGTCGCTCAATTTTGAAACAGTGTGATCTCAATCTCCGTTTACCTCTATTTGTGCATTTGAATGTGACAAATTTTAAAATTTCTTCAATCTTGGAAGACGGGCGACACGCATTGTAAAATATGAAACTTAGTCAGAGTTGGGAATAGATCTCTCAATTGTGACCGATCGAGAGGACGCTTCGTTGTGCCAAAGTGTATAAATTTGTTAATTTTTATTTGATGTAAAATTAATTTTTATGTCTTTCATGTGATCTCATTTTAATTTTTAGTTTTTGTAAATATTGATTGTCATGTAAAATCAAAACGAGAAATTGTAAGAAATGTAAATAGGTAATAAATATAGTGACTTATTGCCTATCTTAAATTATAAGCATAACTAATAAAATAAACTTTAAAGCATCATATCTTATGTACATCCATGCCATAAAGTATTCTATAGGCTATAATTTACGCAAGTGTTTCGTGAATATAGTTTTAATTGCGTTACGTAAACGACAACTCTCTTATTTATAAGCGATACACGAATGAATGTAAAAATGAGTCATGTCGAAAGTGTGACGTGACGCATTTTCACATTTACTTGATTAATATACGTTTTTGTAACAATTTGCCTACACCTGTATCTTGAAGGAAGTGAATACTCAAATATCTAACGTAAAAGATGTACAGGCGGAGAATAATTTAAAGATTTAAAAATCGGGTAAAAATGTATTTAGTACTTCATAAAATTTAAGTAAAATAATCAGAAAATAAAAACTAGCCAGTCAGTGCTTCTACTTATCGCTGTATTACTTTTCAAACTTTACATATTTGACTCCGGAATATGATCTCACATAACCAATGTCGTGTTCGAGAGTGCGAACAATCTGACTGCCTTATATGTGATAAAAATACTTTTTAGCCAATTGACTGTTAACATCTCAGCTGTTGAGATGGCCGATTTCAGTGTATTGATAGGCGTTACGTGCTAATTTTTGTGTTAAAATATAGATTGCTTTGTCTTGATTATCTTCATAAATCAGTTAACACTCCTGAAAAAACTTTTGGAATATTCGATGTTGGAATATCCTTTATTCCTCAGCAGGTAATGAGTTAACTATTTTTATGAAACTGCTTACTTCCTGAAAATCGAATATCTCGGACATGTGAGGTTTGTAAAGTAATCCAATGGTTGTATTATCATTTAACGTGTATGCGACAATTAAATATTATCGAAACCAAAGATTTTTCATTCAGTTAAATAAATAAATTAAAGACACCGTATTCAAAATGAAGAATTCAAAGTTACTATTAGATTTAAGTGCTATTCAGGTTATTTCTAACACTAAAATTATATGATAACCGCTTTTCAATATTTCATTGTTTTATGTTGGTTTGAAGCAGTAATTGGGCTGGATTTACTAAGGAAAATGAAAGTTAACTGTCAACCATTTTGAAAAATTGTTTTATCTTGCCACCGAGTGGGGCTTTACGTGGTCATTGCGTATAGCAACAGAGAAGTTTGACAGTTGATTTCAAAAGTTTTTTTTTCATTGTCTGTGATTTTATCTACTCAAGATATGATTTTTGATACTCCTTTCAAATATCAATATGTATAATTGTAAAATTTGAATTGTTGCAACTTTGTACGATTCCATATGTCTTGTCACAAAGGACCCGGGTTTCGCCCTTCGGCATCTTAAAAAAAGCCAATACCACCATTTGTAGTTATAGCGAGTTCAACCCGACTCATAGTGTAAAAATTCATTAGATCTCGTAAATAAAATTAAAAATTTTAATATCCCTACCGCCGCGAAGCTAATTTCTTTTGATGTGGTTAGCTTATTCACTAATGTACCCGTTAATAAATGTAAGACAATAATCAAAGACATATTAAATACACGTAGAGTCAATCCAGTAATTGTCAAAGAATTGTTGAATATTTTAGATGTGTGATTACTTTCAGTTTGATGGTAAAATATATCAACAAACTGAAGGCCTTGCAATGGGAAGTTGTCTGTCACCACTGTTGGCGGAGTTTTACATGAACATGAATAGAGGATATTATTTTTAATAACACATTAGAAACAAAAAACGTAATTTTTTGGTTTTGATATGTCGACGATATCCTTTGTCTTTTTAATGGAACGGATAGACAATTGAATATCCTCCATAATTTTTTAAACTCCTTAGATGTCAACATTAAATTTACGTTAGAGATAGGAGGCAAGAATATAAACTTTCTTGACCTGAATATTAATATTGAAAGCTGTATGTACGAATATAATATTTTCCACAAACCAACATTTTCGGATGCCGTTATAAACCACAGCTCATTACATCTTTTTTCTTATAAATTAGCGGCATTCAATTCAGATATCCATAGATAATTAACATTCCTCTAAGTAAAGTAAATTTTACATGTGAATTAAACACAATTAAACAGATAGCTATTAATAATGGCTATGATGTGTCTCTTATAGACGATCTTTTGGCAAAAAAACAAATTAAACAAGCGGAAAAATTGTTATACCAAGGTATAATGCCTGGGGACTTGGAGAGCACCAGATGTTGGTGTAAACTAAGTTTCTTAGGTAATACTAGTCTCAAAATTAAAAAACAACTCGCTAACAGTGTCAGACCGGCGTTTTATCGCAAGAACTCACTGGTCAAAACTTTAGTAAACAACAAACACAACATTAATTTTAGGGATAAGTCCGGCATTTATAAATTAAAATGTCTGGATTGCCAACACTTTTATGTAAGTAAAACCACGCGCACCATAAAAATTGGAGTTTCAGAACACTTAGCTGCTTATAGATTGAAGAAGGATACTTCTACGTTTGCAAACCATTTGTTGTCGGAGGGACATTCGTTTGACGCGGATGAGGGAGATCAATTGTTGCATCATAACATGGGGGACTACAAATTGTTTTATCAGGAGATTTTAGAAATTAATAGAGGCCAGTTATTAAATTCAAACTTCATTCTTAACGATCAACTCAATCTTCCCAAGTCCCCCTTGTTGTAATCCTTTACGTGAGATCGGTTCAATTAATCGACAATCTCATGACGATAATTCTTATGTCTCATCACTAGATGTTTGATATTAGGTATTCTTTAAATAAAAGAAGACACATTTATAGTTTAATGTTACTTGATTTAAATTTGTTGAAAACCCCATTTCAATAACGACCACTCATTAGCAAGATCGTTAATGAAAGTTGTTATAGCTAATTATTATTGGATTAATATTGTTACATTCTTTTCAGCTGCAATTTTTTGCTTGCCTATTGGTAAGTAGATTCCTGTAAATAATGATTTTAATATATTATATATACAATGCTGAAGATGCCGAAGGGCGAAACCCGGGTCGTTTGTGTCAAGACATGGAATCGTACAATGTTGCAACAATTCAAATTTAATATTGAAGTTCCATCAAGCACCTTCAGTCGATATCATAAATTCTATATAATTGTATTGATATATTTGCTGTTACTTTAATGCTTAATCGAACATAAAAGAATGAAATGAAAACCTTTCATATCTACGGATTAATCAATAAAGTAAGTAATACAAAAACTGCTGTTTTTAATTAATTTTCAGGTAAGATATCAATGTTATTGTTTGTTTTAATTCCTCCAGTGATAAGCATAATTAAAATGACCTTTTTTAGTTTACTAGATTTCAATGTCATGTCAATTAAATAGATTCTTTTCGTATCGAAAATGTTCATACTAATTGTGAACAAAAAATCATACAATGACATCATTTGACTGATTTGTTTACCTCTATGAAACGCTCCATCCTGATGCTACTACTTAAATTATTTGAAGCTGCTTGAATTACGAGTTGATCATTATGTTATATTTAATTTCGCTGGATTTGACCATCCTGAGATAAAACCAACTGAAAGCATTTTTTGTAAATTTTGAGTTTAACAATGCTATATATTGTTGACAGCTCTTTATCTGTCGAGAATATATATTCAATCGTTGAATATTCTTTAATAGTGGATCAATTTTATTATAGAAATCGTTTATCAACCGCGTACCGAATACACATGATACATGTGTCTCATTATGGGCTGTTAAAGTGTAAAACGATAAACAGTTTTATAGAAAAATCAACATGCTTTATATCAATGAATACAGAGGTTAAGCGTTTCGTTAAGGCAGACAAAACTGTGAGCAGTATCATAATCTCGATTGACTCCAAACTTGTTTCATAGCTGTGGTAAATATTTACAATGCAATCGCTGTGCCATTACTTAATGTCTTCTGTAACATTATTAACGTGTAAGTTACGTGTCACTAAATATCATAAAATTAAAGCTATCTGATTATTTTATATATATTCTACAAAATAATAGTGTGTAAAAAGATGCTTCCCTAAATTAGAGTGGCAATTAATTAGATAGGTATTTGACTAAGAGTATCAATGTTTATATCACTAAGTACAAAAACCTGATGGAAGATTTGACAGCACGCTGGATGATATCAATTATCGTTTGTTTTCAATTTTCAACTCAAATTAACATTGAAGAATGATCGGTCTTTTGATGTCAACAACAATTGCTAATATCATTTGTATTTTGAGCACTGAACACTTGAATATTCCATGTAATACACTTTTAAGGTGTAAACTGACAGTTTTTGGTGGAAAGATGTCATATTTATAATAATAATAGATTGTGACTCATTTAGCTTGCATTGAATCTGGTCTAATAAATCAATGATCGAGCAATCATTTCAAAATTTTTGAAATTAGTGAATTTATTTTTTTAAATATAGTTTTTGTCTATTGTTTTACTGTAATACAAGAATATGTTTGAACTCTTGTTTTATTGCTTAACATTAGAAAATATTACACCTGTTTTTTGTGTTGTATATTTGACATTCAATTAGTTCACATAAACCCCCTAATTAAATATTTTCTGAATTGAACAATTGTTAATCAAAATGTATTGAGTATTAAAGTAACCATCTATATATATAAACTGTCAAATTGCATAATAAAGATATACTGCGCCATCTTTGAAGTATGTGCTGTTTTACAGTATAGATGCATTTATTGTGACAACTAAATCAGCTATATGTTATTATTTCAATATTGCTGACATGTCTTTGATAGAGTTTTGCTTGTATTAAATAAAAATACATTTTTTTCAAATCTCAAATAGAAAACTAGACCGTAGATTTTACCACCATCTTCATTTCTCATCAATCATAATGGTAACTTAAGGAAGTAATCAAAAATCTATTTATATTTTGTCTTCCATTTGATTTATTCTATATGCGGTAGTTTTTAGACAAAATTGAGTCAGTGCTCAAATGTCGGGCATCAAAGTACCGTGAATGTAAAAGCCTGCTTTAAAATCGTCGTTATTTTGGGTAAAATTACAAGATAGTAAGAAAAGTGATTTAAATATTAAGAACCAATGTATTTTTAGGCTTGAACAATTGACATAAACATAATCTAAAGATAATCAATAAGAGAATGAATGTGGAATCAGATGACGATATTGATTTATTTATCAATTTTGTACAGCCCTTTGTACGTTGAGATCATTTGCTGTTTTACATTGGCGGTGATAAACTTTTACGAGACCAGTTCTCGGAAGTTTCGAACGCTTCTTAAGTATGTGCAATTCAATATTTGTGTGATGTCGGACTGCAATTATTATCTTTTTTTTTTATTATGTTTGTGAACAATATTCGCAGTTTGATGTTGGCAAATTATTTCTTTTTAGTTGTTTATTCCATAGAGCTGTTTTATACTTTAGTTAAAATTCCTCAAATCACATTTGTTTATTCAATTTTGCTTGTAGTTTTTGCTGAAAATATTGTGGCAAATATAAATGTTTGTATTTTAAAATGTAACATGAAACAGTTTCTATCAATTCTATGCTGTCTTGATTGGACATATTAGTAGAAAATACAATTGTCAATCAATATTGCCATCACAAATTAAAAAAAAAAAACACCTATTGTCTGCATACTTCATACTGTTTTATTAGAACTAAAATGTTTTCATTTCAATTGTGTTCAATCATTCACTAAATTAATGGTAACAATAAAATGTTGATTTTAGTGCAGGCACAAGATCATTTGTCAGTATTCATAAAGTGAGTTGTGAAGTTAGCTGTCTTTTGAATAATGACAACATTATAGTGTTCTTGTTTTCAATAGCAGAACTGGTTCAGGCTTAAAGCCATTATTTCATTTTTAGTTTTCAAACCTATTAAAACTTTTAATAAGTTCATTTTTGTATAATTTGAAACTAATGGACACTATTTGTGTAAGTAAATCTGTAATTTTTGCATGATTTGAAGAGTTTTCTTTGTCTAATTAACCAAATTTCCTCATGTCAATTTTTGTTGATCCATTTTTCTGTTTGACAAGAAATTAAATTTGGATGTTCCCACAAGTTTATCAGATCAGTTCAAAAAACTTTCTCTCAACTTCATTCAATTTAAGATACTATATAGTTGATCAAGTTGTATTGTTTTAACTGATAGTTTTGGTCATCAAAAATAGAGCCTTGGAAGTGCCACAATACTATTTTGTAACAATGATAAATATCAGACAGCTATTTCTACTGATGTGTTCAATTATGATTGTTGCTATAAAGTTATTCATTTTGAGTGCATTTTTAAAATATGAATATTATTTTACAATGGGTATGGCATCCATTTTGTGACAAGCATATGTAGTAAGTTTTTGTTATTATATAATTTTAATTTTTCTGTTGTGAAGCATTATAAGTTTTCCTTTTTTTGTTAAAATTAATGAAATGAATGACTGGTTTCGCTCTAATCTTTATTTATTGTACAGTTATTGGATTAGTTTTAAAGTTCTGAATTAGTTTTTTACTATGACTGTATGTCGTATTGTGCATTTGTCGTAAATTTGTTTCTGTTTATACGATTTTATTTGTATAAATATATAAGTTGTAAACTACACATGGTTATTTTTATTATATAAAAAATATTGTTTCTCCAATTTCCTCTGGCCCAGTTTTTCCAAAAAAGTGTTCCAAGAGGTGAAGGCTTCTGCAAAGTTGTGCGAAAAAATTCCAGTACTGCTATTTTTTCTCTGGAGTTCTACCTGTGGAGTGCCGATCTGATCGATTAAGTCTGAAAATATTGCGGGTAAGTTTAATTTTGAAGTCAATAATAATACTTTTAAAGCTGAATGTTAGTAAACCATAAACTGTGAAAAGAAAACTGCATGTGGAAAAATATTTTTTGTTGACGTTTATTATGACATACCGAACACGGCTGAAGCATTGAAATGAAAAATCTGTATGGCTTCTAAAATAAAGGGGTGTTCATGTCTGAAATTGTCCAAGTCGAATCAATACATAATTTCATACGCAGTCCGCAACGGCAGCAATCTTGTAGCAAATAACACAATGCAGTAATTTTTCAATGTGTTTGGGGTTATGACTGTTATTTTCTTGCTTTAGTTTAAGTGTTGTTGAAGATTTTAAAACATACACCTGTTTTAATGCGATCACACGTTGACTAATTTTTCAATTGTTTATTTGTAAGCTTCAAGTGCATTATGAAATTTCAAACAGTTGTGCAATATAAATACTTTATTTTTTACTCCTTCATCTAGTTGTATTAGATTTTATCACTGAGATCTTTATTGCGGCCTTTTTTAAATTGCTACTGTGAGTTTCTCTCTTTTCGAAAATGGGACATTTTGGCATCCTGAAGTTGTGTTTGGGGATACCGGGAGACCTTGGTTGAAAATGGGACGTCCTGGTGAAAACAGGATATCTGGTCACATTAATCATATATCGGTATTCGGCGTGCAAGCATTCAACCGCGATTACGAGTTTATTTATGAATAAATATAATATGTTTAAATGCATACAGAGACACCTTTTGGAAGCAATGTGATTATTAGAATATCCATATGTTGAACCGTTTTCATTTTGTTTGAAGCTGAGTTGAATAGATGTCACTAGGACTGGCACATTATTATTATCCACTTCCCGGTCGATTTTTTTTTTTGGTTTTATATTGAAGTATATTGTCAGACTATCTTCGAAAATTAATTAAATTATTTCTTTTTAACCCTTTGAGGTATAAAATTAATATTTTTTTTGACCTTTTAACGCCAAACGGTCTGTATGGGACCGGTGATTATGGTATGGTGCATTTCGCTATAGAGTTACACTGATTTATGAAAATAGTATTCAAAATATGAATATTAGCTTATATAAATAATGTCTTTGAGATACCGTTCAATAATTTTATTTTCGGTTTCGAAAAATATTTTTATCATGATGAGTTATATAAATATCTGTGTTACAGTATGCGTTGTTATGTTAGGCGGACCATAATAAATCAGCTTTATCTACACTATTCAATATATTTTGATGGGGATACAGATTTTTTCATACAATACATAGAAATATTTTTTCTTTGAGGCAGTGGCTCCCAATGTGGGTGCATGAACCCCTCAGACATGTTTTTATTCTTTAACTTTATCGTGTAATTAAATAAAATGTGGAAAATTACGTATAAAGCTTTTGTAAATTATAAACAATCTTTTATTTTGATAATGCTTCTTATTTTACCCAAATATAATGAATAGTTTTAGAGATATAATTATTTTTAGGACAGCATTTTAGACATTATAAATTATGTTTTTCTATATATATTTTATTTGTGGCAAGCCTGGAAGCATTTTGTGCTATTTTTAAACTAAATAGTTTATTATAAAATCACTTTTCTATGAAAATCAATAATAATTTTAATATAAAATGATTTCCCGGGTATCTGGTGGCATTTTCATGGAAAAATCGATGATTGAAAATGGTGGCGTACAACAAAAATCCATGGAATTTGCTTGTGGTTTAAAAGGTTAAAAATATAACAAAGGAATCATAATTTTAGGATCTTTTATGATACTGTACACTGCAATTCTTAGTAAAAATACTTACATAATAACAGTGACGTATATTTCAAAAAAGCATCCACCAATTCATCTGCTTTGCTATGCAGTTATTTGGACTTAAAAGGTTTATCAAAATAAAACAATAAATAATTTTTAATTTCATTTTATTTCTATTGAAAATGAATACATGTCTTTGTTGCTAAAATGTTAGCTTGTTCATTACCAGAAAATGTGCAGGAAAGCACAACTACAGATATCCGCAATGAACTGTCAAAAATTATACAAAACCATTTCACCGATAATATTAATAATAATTTATAATATAATATTATAATATAGTATCAAACTTGAAATTGGCTTCAGTTTAAAAATATCAAAGTTAACCCCCTACTAATTTTAACTTGCGTTTCCTAAGTCAATTTATAAAAATTAAAACTATGTAAGTTTTGTTCGAAAGAAAGTTTTGATAAATGTATAAAAATTTTCAAGCAAATGAAATAATCAGCGCAGCGTATAAATGTTGATAACTATAGTTATTTTAAATAATGGTAAGTGATGTAATATCTAGATACTGAATATTTTTTTTTTTTGTAAAATGGAGAAACACTTTCATTCTAAAAAATCCATAAACAATAATATTTTAAACATTCAAACTGTATTTTAGAATTAACCCTCCGCAACGTCGACCGCTTCATCGTCATTGTCTTATATTTTTATTTTTTTTCATATTTAGTACAAATAATTGGTTGGAACTTAACCTACGAGGCTCGGCTGAAGCCGTTTAACGCCTCTCTTAAATATATAGACTAGGCAACATGATCATCTCTAGATACCGACTCGACGCGTTCTCTCTTCCGATTGAGGAAATTGATTTGATATATTACAGTGACGGCGTCCGGGGAAGATTGCGTTAGTCTCCCGTGTTTCAGCGGTGACCGATAGCTATGGTATCCTGACAAATACGTCAGAATCGATCCATTATAAATGAAGGCATACTAGTGAAAACCAATCGCTTTCAACAGACTGCTAGCTCTGTTTTTCTAATTCAATAAATCTATTTTTATATATGTATATATTAAACGCTATTCATCAAAAATGTACCAAGGAAAGTATAACAATGTCTCATCGAACAAACCGGGCAACTTATTAACCCTTTCACATCAATTTGAATTGTCCAAAATATCACTGTGTGAATAGTTTTTAAATCAAACATGAAAATACCACAAAAATTTGCAAAAAATACACCTCAACTGTTGAGATGGCTGATTTCAGTGTGTTGGTAGTTGACAGTGTTCAAACTTTTTTGTGTTGAAATATATAGCGCAATTTTTTCTGATAATCTCGTATCTCTCTAAGTATTTAACACCAAAACTACTGAAAGTATGTTTTGAATGATCAGTGATCGAATATCCTTTATATGGACTAGCAGAGAATCGGTTAAAAGGTGTAACAAATATTTAAAAATCAATTGTTTGTGGACCTTCATTGCTAATAATTTTTCAAATAGTAATTAATAGTATGCTGTTTTTATAAAGCAGATTTATTTGGCATCTTTATAACCAAGATTAAATTATAAATTTTCCAAATGCACTATTTAGTAAGAATATTACAATGAAGTAAATATGATGTAAAAGGATTAATAATTATTGTGAGTTGAAAAGTATTGATGTACTTTCTTAAAAATATACTAATAGATCTTATCATGAATAATTTGACCAACAATCGCCAATTTGTAATGTTGTAAGGCTATTATTGTGTCACAATTGGAAATACTTGCAATTTTATTTTGAAATTGATTTACATGTATTTTATTTGACTGTTAATTTAGAAAAAAAATGTGTAACGAGTTACATTTTGTTTGTTTTGCTATAGCGCAGTTTGTAAAGTGAAAATAGTTAATGCTATCGACTGAAAGGGCTTAATGGAATACTAATAACAAATTTTTATTGAATTAAAATATCGTCATGATTCTAGTAAAATTTGTAACGCCAGAAGCACCTGAAGCCCACCAAACTGAAGTTATATTAGCTAATATTAAATGTCGTATATGACATTTGCTCAGTTTTATTTGATTTCTAATGAGCGCATTTAAATTGTTATGTATTTGTGTGCATTCCAAGATAATGAACTGAAAAAATGAAACATTTTAGCAAAAACAACTCTAAGACAAGTGTACTTTTGTCAGTACAAGTATAATAATTTCAAGGAATGATAACATGAAAATAGACACGACAATCAATGAAACCTTTTGGAGTTTCACAAAAACAAGATCTTGGAAATATAGTCAATATCTAGATTAGTTTTGTCATTAAATGTGGTCAAATAAAATACATGTTTCCTAGCACATTATTTATACTAATAAATTTACCGATATATATTACTTCTTAATGTTTTCAAAGTGTTGACTATGAAAAACGTTAACTTTTAAAATAAAGAGATTATAGATTGGAATGGATAGAAGATGAGATGATGAATAACCTTTTGGTGTGTGTGATAAAATGGTCAATTTTGTATAAAATATTGTTATATTTTTAAAAGCGTTAGTATTCAGTAAAGACGAATTTGAAACAGCGGTAAATCTAGAGTTATCTTAATATTCTATGTACACATTTTCTAGTCATGCTTTTATTATGCAATTTTTTAAGTATAAGTATAAAACACTTAGAACTATGTAATCTAAACGGTTTAACAAAACGTTATAGATGAGAGACAGGCTGCGATTTCTCTTCTAAAATGTCTCTCAGGGTTCTATAAATATTTGATTACTTTGTAATAATAGATAATGTTCAATATGGAATAAATATAAAGCCACAGGTATGAAGTTTGTCGCAGCTCAACAAGCACAAACTAGAATAACTATGAAGTGTTCATTTCGCCGAAGAAGTATTCTATTATTTTCATTAATTCGATTATCTCCGAGATGGATTTCGAGATGACTGTAGACTATTTTTGCTGAAGACGATATATTTTATGTAATACATCTGCTACACTTAAATAATTTCAAAAATATAAACGTCTCTTATGTTACATACAATAATGATTAATTGAAGTAATATGTTAGATTATTACGTTCACTTCAAAGCCATAAATTCAAAAAAGAAAATCTCGATACGGCTAAAAAAATAAAAATAGACTCAATTCTAACAAAATTAAAAATCTTTGGTACAGACCTGAGTGAGGAAACAATCTTATAAAATGTACATTATATTCAAATATGTACAAAACATACAGAATTAATTATTTTTATAATAAATAAATAATTTGTTACAATTCTACGTTAATGAAATCATAAAAGAATTGGGCGCGTTTGTATATTCTAATATAAAATATAGTTCATATATTGTTTTCTTATAATTAACAACATTTGCCATCCGTAGATATTGAATATTTGATTACCAATGACTCGATATTCGATTAATAATTTTCAGGCGGTGGGAATAATAGTTTACTTGTACCAAATTTAAAGTCGTCATGTCTCAATAAAAAGTCATCAGTGAACAAATTGCTGACAAGCCACAATTGACACTTAAATGATAACTTATGAAAACGATTCAGTTTTCAAGTAGGTCACCAACGAGTCTGACTTTATCTTACTGAAGAACTCGTAACACTCGAACGGTATTATAATAACCTGGGTAAAGAATAATTTTGTGGTGTAGACTAAAGAGATAAAAAGTTTAGTTGTTACACGAAACAACAATTGCATCAGGAGAGATAATATGTCTACCAAGATATGCGAACAATCGTGATGTTTGCCCATTTTCAACTCACAACATGACATAAATGTCAGAGCTGTAAGTGAATTTTCAATGAGAAAATTCAATGCAAGGAAAACCTGACATGCCACTATAGATTTATTTCTTAGTAAGCATGCCGAGTTTTTATGATTTTGAACCACTTGAACAAAGTCGTCTAGGCAGGTGAACGAGGAAGAACATATAATCACGAGTAATTTATTGATTCATAATTATAACTCTAGATGGCTACAGTAATATAAAGTCAGATTGATTGGCAAGGTTACTTAAAGATTCATTTTTTACATTTAAACTGAGTGGATAAAAGGCAAAGATTGCTGAACAAAAATTTTTACAAACGATTGTTTATTGAATTCGAGTTGTCTTCTGAAATCAACATTTTTTATTCAGCCTGCTCGACCTTTCATATTGTTTGCGTTTAGTTGTATCGCTATGAATAATTATGGGAATCAATGAAATTCATAGTTAGTATGAAGAAATGGTTAATAAGGTTATTTGCAAGTTGAAAATTAGACATTTGCACAAAAATTTGTATCATGGAATTATGGAAACGTATAATTATTCCGTAATTCTAATTCTATTCAATGTAAACATTTGTGACGTACAATAATTCCATTCGATACTAAAACATCTTTCAATCAGTCTTATTTATGTTAGTTATCTTTGAAAAAAAATCAAATAACAGCAAATAAAAAATGTTTTATCTTATGATAAAATACATGCGAATAATTAGTACATTTTTTAGTGAATGTAAGATTTCATTTACTTTATCTGATAATTGTACATTGTACTTTAATATGGTCGTACTGTCATTTACAGCTGTTCTAATGACACCGTTAACCGTAGACAATTAAAATATTGACCGATGAATGTAGCATTGATTGTATTTCAAATTTATTGTTCATTTCATATATCAATATAATAAATGTGTTGCCATAATTAAGAAAGTAAGACAGTTTTCGAAACGAATTGAAAGCAAAGATTTGAGCACGCCGTAAATGAAATCTTACATTCATCGGAAACTTTAATGACAAAGAAAATTAATCTGCCAATTTTTAAAGAGTCGGTCACATGACATTCATCATCAACACTCGAAAATATTTTTGTTTATTTTTTTACAAATACAATTGACTTCATTTTTATAAATATTTTACCATGTTTTAATTTCAAGTAAATAACTATAGTTTCAAATTATTTCTAACACTTCAATAATACATTTGAATTTAATATATGTAAATGAATTCGGAATACAAAAAACATTATATAGCAAAGATGGTGAGGAATAATTAACGTAAAATTAGGGATCGCATGCCCAGAATACAGCTCTGTTCGGAAATAGGAATTATTCGATTGCTTTCTGGATATTGTGTCGATTTTCCCTTTTGTTCCAGTCATCCCTAATATTATGAAGCAAACGCACTATTTTTGATAACATAGCTTTGTTAAATACAGTGCCTTAGAAATTTAATTAGAATATTGGAATTATATAGTTTTAAAAGATGATTCAAGTCAGTCAAAGATAAATACAGAAAACTGAAGTTATATTTGATGAGTTGTGAGTCTAGTGCTCTCTCTATGTGGTGCTTTTTAGGATGAAAACAGCAGAGTTCTTTGTATACAAATGCTAACATTCATGCGGTGAGTGGAAAGATTTTATACTACTTTTAATGAATGGCGAGCACCTTAAAATGTTCCCAAAATAAACCAATACGCTAATTATATTTCAAAGAAAACATGTTCTGACAAAACGATGGCATGACGTTATCAAAAATAAATTGGGTTTTTTTTTGTGTAATATGCAAGAAAGAAATCGATTTAAAAAAATGAAATAATATTCGAATGTCAAATCGGGTAATATTATAAAAACAGTTCATACCTATACAACGTTTTTAAAGTCTAACAAGAATCTTCTCTTTGATAATATTTTGCTAAAGGTCACATGAAATCTCCTCACTAAAACTCTAAACACTCATAAGAAGCACTTTAAATGACTGAATATCCGAGTATTACTATATTTCATGTAAGAATTATATTTGTCATATATGAATAAATATATAATATATACGGATTTCGAATAAATATCCTAACATATCGTTAAATTTAATTATTAATTATTAATTATTAATTATTAATTATTAATTATTAAAAGTAATTCACTTACACGTTTTAGTGGATAGTTTGAATATATGTGGTTCTAAGTCAATTTACATACATGTCTAATATTTTCTAAAAAAGACTAAACATCAAACCTTAAAATTAATTAGTTTCAATAAATCGTTATGAAATATTCATATAATATAATTTCAAAAATGGACATGGTATTTGTGGGTGAATCGAAATGAAACCAGGCATACAAAAAAGCAATCCGGCGACAATTGTAACAGTATTTACAATACTGAGAATTGTTACAATTTTATTAAAGTAATTATTTTTCAAATAGCCAAACGGCAGACACTGTCCGTTCCACAGTGCGTCGGGAATTCATACAAGTATATACATATATCTAACTGTCTCAATAATCTTCGATAGTAAAGCTTTCTGACATATTTAATTTGTAGAATATATTCAGAAACTTTCGAAAAATTCAAATGGCATTGTTCAGAAAAACAAACCGATTATCGTTATTCATCTCAAATTGTACAATAATTATCATTTTATTATACATTTATTTTACAAATACGACTTTCAAGATGAAGAATAGATGTAAATTATTGTAGGTATTTAAAGTTGACGAACAAAATGAATGAATGTCGTTTTTTAATCGATGAAAAAAGAAGAGTTTTCGTTATGGTCGAAATGAATTTAAAAATACGATTCGAAGTGAAGACAGAAGGTGGAAATGATTGTTGTAAGTTAGATACGAAAAAGATGACATTTTAATTCAACGGGAAGACATTCAATTTAAATATTATGCAAAGAATCGTAAAGGACGAATCGAAAAGACAACTTCACTGAGGTAGACGAAGCTTAGAATCTTTAACAGGAGTGCCTGTACATTGTGAAAATGCAAAACACGGCTTTGCGGAATGCAGGCATCGTAATTTTTTCCATACAATAAAATCAGACCTAGAAAGTCTTTCAGCGAGATGCAGGAAATATATTACAATAATTGCCTAAAATATACCATCTGTTTCGAACTATATAATCAATTTCTTCTGGTCCATTATAAAAAGTTTTTTCAGCTAACAAGCTTTATGAACTAAAAGTTAAAACAGATTTTATAAGAATAAATTATTCACATCACTCTTTACAGCACGGCAAAGCGGAAACAGTTCCGGATGCCCAAACATAAGTTAACATCGTCTCTCTTGATGAGACTTATAGCTGTCGAACAAAACCGTCCAAATGTAAAATATTCATTCAATTATTAAATGACAAATTACATGAAGCATATACATAAGTTTCATTAAAAGTATTAAATTTCAATTTGAATGTTCATCTGACGTCGTCAAAGTGACATTGTTAAGATGCAACCGTCATTTTCGTGTATCAGTCTTGGCCAATTAATAAAATCCTCCACAGCATTTCCAGAATCGATCCCGTCTACGACATCTAAGCCGGGGCTATAAAAATGTCTTTCAAAACAGGTAGCCTTAAAAATTGACTCAGTTCAGTAACGAGACCACCAATTGCACTTTACTTCCGAGCGTTCTGCGGATAATTCTTCAATCTTATCGTAGACATGACTAAATTCTAGCTTCTACAATAAACTCTATGTGAATATCATTTCTATCGGTTTACTAATATGGCGGTATAAAGCATTTCAAACTGATCGCTTTCACGCGAAGTGAAATAAACAAGTGCTCTAGCCTCGATAACATGTATGCAATGGGAAACAGCTTTTTCAAACGGAATCGAATGTATCACTCGTTCATTATCGTTTACTCATCCTTCATGTTGTGCTAATATTCTTTTTTCATATTTAAAAGAAGTTGACACGTATTTTGGTGTATAATTATTTCAAATACTGTAAAATTTTTGGCTTTGTTTATGAAGCACGCCCGGCCGATTAAACTGAACACTCATTTGCCGCACTGTTAAGTAGCACTGACACGGCGAGTCCACCTCGAAAGATCGGAGGCGTCTAGACGGAGCACCGTCGCGATGGGCCGTGTCGTTTAGGCCTTGCAGAGTTTATCTACGACGCTGTGAGAGTCTACGACCTGTAGATGTAGCTGCAGGCCGGGGGCGGGGGGGTGTGGGGTCTGAGGTCGTGGGAGGGCGGCGGAGAGGGGCTGCTGGATGGAGGAGAAGGGCTCGGGCTGCTTCCCCCGCCGCTTGCCGAACACGACCCGGAACCACTACTGCGCTGCGAAACTGAAAATAATTCATCTTTATTAAAAAACACTTTGAGTCCTGTTAGAATTCAGTTCACAGATATTTGATTGCCAACTCTATTACTGCGTTGTTGATATCAGGTAAAGAGAGAAATAAAAATGACTCACAAAGAATCTGAATACATATATGAGAGAGGAATCGACTGAAAGCTAAGAAAACTTGAGAAAGTTTAGAAAAAAAGTAGTTACAAAACATATATGCGAGATGTGCATATTATGTATCAATTTTCATAAAGTCGTAGAAATAGTACGAAATAGTTACTTTAACCTTTTGCCCTCGAGCACTTTTTCGTATGTGCCTACCAGCATCTCGAGGCGTTTTTAAGTGAAAATCGTATTCGCTACATGAATCAAAGTAATAAAAAAAACATATATAATTTTTTTTTTTTTAATTTTTTCTGTAAAATAGATATATAATGAATATAATGTACATATTTTTATTTTATTTGTAATTCTTTATTTCATGGTATTTCACAAAGCAATCGCCAACATGTAATCCTGGCTTATTTACGCAGGTCTCGCAAAACAGCCCTGTTTCCGATCTCCCGCCAGAGATTTTTCTATTCGCACATACTGCACAGTCCTTCTTAGTCCCTGAACGTATTATATGTAATTTATCTGCAAGACGGTCTTCTGTGGGAACAATTGAAGTACACACTTGGGATCCACCATATTTTTTTTGATGACGACGTTTATTGATATTACGCAAGCCGACTTCATTTTTGGTTATATATTTTTTTCAGAAAATGATTCCCTAATGATCTGTTATTGTGATCTAGTTGAAATCGACTTATAAAAAATGCTAAAAGTATATTAAAAATGACTTTATAAACATGCTGCCACTGTGGCGGCATTCGAGTAATACAATAAACTTACAATGTCGCCTCTATGGCGGCATTCGAGATCAAAGGGTTAAAACTGTTATAATTGTAATTTTTGAGGCTCTGAATGGACGTCTCCCACTCTGGTGAAATTTTACTTTACGGGTCAATGATATAACGGAAAATGACGAGGTCGTTCTGGATTTTTTATCTACAGTGAAGTAAGACGATGCAAAGTAGATCAGACGAGTTACCCAATGTATGGTGATGTTGGCCGTTGGAGCGATGCGTGTGGTTGTGGGTGTGATGGTTGACAGGCATCGGCTCCCCCATCGCCTCAGCCCCACTCGTTTCTCAGAGGTAGACTTTCTTCACACTGCGGGTCGTGGAGAATCCATCGTTGCCACGCCTGTACCCGTCCCCCTGAAACACCAAATTCAAAAATATTATCATTGCGTGAACAACATCATTTATCAATGCGTATGTAATTATATGAAATTCTACTATTTGAGTGCAATTTAGACGGTTTTGTTTCATTTAAAGTGCATTAAATACTAGATTTAATTTTTAAAAATCTTCTATTACTTTTCACATCTAATTGAATGTCAATAGCACCTCCTTTTAAGCATCACAGTTGCAATAAAGGCTTGACTCCACGTTCCATAATTTTAGCATAAACGAATCTCATTAATTTGTCTCAAACTTTTTTATTACAAACATAAATGATTCAAGGTAACATAATAACAACATGGACTGATCTCCAGAATATATCCGGCAATATCAAGGCATATAAATGCACTGATAGGTCTAGATTAGAAGCATGTATAAAAAATAATAAGAAAGGAATAGATTTATACTCGATATAGTATTGTCATTCTACAAGGCAGCCTTTACTATGCGGAAGTATTATCAGCCATTTTGCATCGATAGTGAGGTGTGTTGTTTGGTTATATAATACATAGCTACGCATGTTGGGCATCGGATTGTCATAAAAAGTTTCGCAAAACATTTATACAGTGTGAATAGTAAGCAAAAAGTTGAATAAATATTTAGAAAATCGAAGGATTCTCATGAATTCTGATCGACTCTCTCTATACACAGTAAAGTGAACTCTTTGATTGCCTTGTAATTTCTTTAGTTGCAACCAAGTCGTTGCATCTGATGGGGTCAATTGTATCTTCTTTATTAAATTTATAAATGATAAAAGCATTTTTTCGACCTGATGAGAACGGAGTGTGCCGAAATTGTCTCTTCCCTGCCTGTAGCCGGCCGCCGAGCCGTCAGTCTGTTGGAACTGGAAGAGCGTCTCGGCGTGGGGGTGCGCGCCGAGATGCTGAGGGTGCTGCGGATGCTGAGGGTGGTTGAAAGACGGCGGGTGTTGCGGATGTTGAGCTTTTCGAAGAGTGCTTCGCGGAGAATGGGGACCTTTGGGCGGGGCACTCGGAGGAGCCAGGACCGGCTCGGCATAGGTCACTTCTTCTACCTGAGATAATAGCTTCGGCTCGGCTTGTATTCTGGAATTTAAATTTTGTAGATTTATATTAATAAAAACTGCTTTTATATTAGGTAACATAATATGTAAGAACATCGGTTACTTAACTTTTGGATAGTTTAAACAAATTTTGTATTGAGAAAGAAATTATTTTGAAAATGTAAACGTTACTTGCATCATTTGATGAAAAGAATTTATTCAATCAAGTAATGATTGTAAAAGAGAGTCTATGAAAATCTGTTTTTAGAAATTACTCTTTAACCTCGGAGTGCCAATTTGTCAGCACGTCTAACCTGTACTAAAGTCTTACAGAACTGGTCTATCGGAGCGTAATTTGATATATCACTTGGAAAACAGATGATCAAGTGTTTGAGCCAATACATCGGTTCTGTGATGCTTTTCAGAACTGCTCAGGTGCACAAATTGATATTTCCTCTAAGGCTAAAACGGTATAGACGGCAGTTTGAATCGTAGTTCATGCTTAAGACTATACTTAAGCGAAAATTAACAATAATATAATTTTGGTGAAGCTTTTCATTAGAAGGCAATCTGCTTTTTCTTTACCAAAAATGTTTTCTTTCATCATTTTGTAGTTCAGGAAGGCAACACGCTCGAAGCTCAGGTTCAGTTGTAAAACTCGTATATTGTGAATCTTTTTTTTTCTTTTCTTAAATGGGCTTGACAGGTCTTGCTGACATGATTGCAACCAAAGCTAACTTCAAGGCATTTCGGAAAATTCCCACTGATTCAAATTATTGTTTTAACAAAAAAAAAGACATGACAAAAAGTAATGGTGGATTAATACAATTGTAACAAATTAATGCCTCGAATTATTCAGGTAAATATTTTATATCAAAATAACCAAATCCAAACCTGTTAATGTTTTGTCTCTGCTCGAAATATTCATATTCAGTATCAGGATAAGGCAGGTTGTCGTCTTCATCTT
This sequence comes from Himalopsyche japonica, assembly GCA_028555115.1. Lineage (NCBI taxonomy): Eukaryota > Metazoa > Arthropoda > Insecta > Trichoptera > Rhyacophilidae > Himalopsyche > Himalopsyche japonica. The sequence goes on from JAHFWJ010000719.1 coordinate 1,516,481, forward strand.
TGTGACACTTTCGACCGCAAAAGTAACCGGTGACGAATCCAACCGCCAGAGCGGCGAGCGCTCCAGCTGCTACAGCCAGGGCGAGGGTTTCCACTGAATACGCAGAAGGGATTGTGTCTGCAACTGAAACTGCCGGACCTGAAAATATTCATAACATAAATTAATCAATATGATAGCTTTTTAGTTTCATTCCATATGGGAGTAGATAAGAAAGTAGGAACTGAGTCAATTTTATTACTAATAATAATCATTGTTATTAAAATTAAGGCGTGATTCCACTTTAAACATTGGGGGAGAATAAGGTTAACATGTTGTGTGCGAAACATTATATATAACGTTATTATAAGACACTGTTATGCACTTGTCACGTCAGGCGTTACTCTGTGTTTGTATATTACCGAATATTGCCGAGCGCTTGCTACAAGCCATCTTTTATACGGGTAGCAGATAAAAGTATGGAGTGCTATACGTATATTTGTGTTTACAGTCACGTGTTGAAGGTGTTGGATGAAAATTGTTAGAATACAATTTGTAAAAAAGCTAGAATTATTGTATTAGTATCACAGAAGCGAGACGTTACAAGCTGGATAAGAAATATATGATAAGTGATATGGTACCAGAGCACTGCTTGTTTGGATTGATCTTAAGCCTCTCTCTGTCTCATATAAATTCCAAATTTTGTAAAGTTAAGCAAGAAATTTTTAAAATATTATATAGAAAATACGGATATATCGTTCTGTGAAACCTTTGTTTAAGACAAATTCATGTTATACGAGTATGAAAAAACTTTGGTGTGGGTACCAAAGAAATGTTTAAGTTTAATTACAAATAGCGTACAAAGTAAACGATGTAACGAGTTTATCACTGTCACTTCCAAATCTATTTTTTAACATCATTTCAAAATCAGTTATATGTTTTCTAAAGCGATGTTGAGAAAGTATTATACTATTCACAAGTTGCATGTTCATCGGGTATTTAAATAATTATATTTTTTAATAAAATGAAAGTGTTACTGCAGCGCCCCGTGTGTCAAAAAGGAAGTGCTCTGGCTCTACCACAGAGACCGGTACGACTAATATGAATTCTTAGAAATTCTCAGCACTCTTTGAGCCATTTATGCGAAAAATATTACAGTGGACACTCGATCTATCATTTTTGAAGAAAACTATTCATTAAAAATGCGATGGAATGATCAATGATGATGATTGAATATTTTAACAGTATGAAAGAGATTATTTGTAGATTGCAAAGGATAATTATATTAAACACTGTTATATAAAATAAAAGAAAATTTACATTGCTCTAAAGTGTAGCAAGAAACTTATCAATGCTCAGATTTTATGTAATTATGGCTTTTAATTAGGACACACAAAGTAATGAATTGCCTAACAATAACACGAATCTTAAATAATTTTTTTCCAAAAAGGAAACACTTTTTGGATTTCTACCCTTTTATTGCAGTGCACCAATCAAAACATGATTCAAATGTATCACTGTAGAAAATGAATTGAAATTTGGGTAAGACAACATGCTATGATTGGTAGGAGAAGTGTTTTTCATAAGTACGACAGTATTTCCATTTGTTCTAGACAGATATGTCTCTTAAGAATGTCAGAAGGATGTAAAAGACCAAATAGCATACTGAAATATTTCTTATCGCAAAACCACAGGTTTTTTCCCTCAACAGATATGAAAGTTATAAAGATTCATAGAAATCATAGTATTAATGGGGGTACTTTTGAGTACATATATAGAATGGTTTTGAGTACATACTGTGAAACACAGTGTTCATAAATCACTTTACATTTCACACCATTAATTAACCTGTCTAAAGTTAATGACCAACCGGTGTGTTGCTTTCCTACTATTTTACTTATTTCTAGTTATAAAAAGTTTGAAGGTTTATAAAGTAATTTAAAAAAACAAAGCCAGTTACGGTTTTGAATTGTCCCCTGATAAACACCACGATAACAGTCTATAACAACTGACCAAAAACTAAAGTGTCGTTTGACTATAAATAAAGAAGGGATGTGATATGCGAAAACAATGTAAATAAAAGATGAGAATGGAATGGATACAACGATTAGCTATTGAACCATTTTAAAAAGATTTACTCATTCCTCGATGACAGCGAATCCATATTAGTGTTATCATTAGAGTCATTACCTTCGACTTGAGTAGCGTGAGGCTCCTTGTCCTGCATGATGTTGATGACTTCGCCGGGGTTGGAGTGCTCCTTGGTGGGTCTGGGGAGGTCGTTGTACTTGTTGGCCTGACCGGAACTCAGCCCGCCGGCGCTCCCCGCATCTTTACCAAGAATTTTGCCTGTGTCACCAAATAATCGTATGGACATTTGTTTCTAACAACAAATATCCATCCAGTAACTGCGCGAATCGCTCTCAGCGCAGTGACATGTATAAATGAAGTAATTTTTAACAGAAATTCAAAGTGAACGTCTGTCTTCTTGATTTGTGATAATTTACTTGAAATGATCGACGAGAAAGTGAACAAAAATAAAAATAATCTTGTCGATGGTTTTTATAAATTCAATCAATTTCCATAAACAAAAAATATGTAACGTTTCAGAATGGCAATGACACTTACATATGCCTAAAACAATCGGTAAATGAAATAGAAATAAAATATTATATATGAAAAAAGTTAAACCGTTTAATCAGTGGGCATTGTGTTTCTTGTCGGTTTTAAATGTTTTTGAGATTTAATTTTGGGAGATAAAATTGAGTTATAAACGCGAAATATTTTTCGTTTTTGTTTGAACAAAATCAATCACCAGTTATGTAATAAAAAATTTCAGCGCTGAATCGAAACAAAAAATCAGTGTGAAAAATTAAATATCTGAATCTATATATATGTACGATAACGTAAAAAAAAAAAATCATTTATAAAGATACCGAATGTCTGTTCCATAAGGCTTAAAGGACGTTTAATATATAACATATTACATACAAAATTTCCTTGACTTTGTTATATTGCAGAGGATGCTCAATCTATCATATTTGAAGCGTTAAGTGAGATGAATGATAAATGAGAAATGAGAAATGAACGTTATATGATGATAAGAACACAAATTACGATTCTTGAAGAGTTAACGCTAATTAAATTTACCCAACGATATATGACAATTTAAATTCTAGAAACTTATACCGAACTAAACTAAACGAATAAATTGACATTGTTTCAGGACTTGCTTAGCAAAAATAAAAAAAATAAATGCAGGAAAATAATGAAACGAGGAAAGATAGATCGAGCTTCCACCGTATATCTAATCGAATAATGAAACGATAATAAGCAAATCCGTCATGTCCCATTTATTTACAGAGTAATTGTGATTTTTCTTTGGTCAATTAATGCAATTTGTTAACTTACTCTGAGGACAAGCGGCGTGGTGACCCGTTGCAACACTTTGATAGAAATAACCTTCTTCTTGCCAAGCTGCCGGCGAGGAGATGTGGTCGCATTTTTTATTCACCTTATCCCACGCGCAGTAAGGATCCTGGAGGGCCACACAGTCCCTGTAAAAGGAATAATATCATGTTGCTGGCTTATTTTGAAATATTTTCTTATACCCCCCCGATGATAATATGGAAGTGACTATTAATAATTTTTTTTAAATATGAGTCTGCCTCATTGTTGCCAGAGTGAAACAGGAAACGACCGTTTAGAAGTAAATTGAAATACATTTAGTTTTCATAAATTTTGTAGCACTTATTTACTATTTTCAAAAGGTGTTAAATGGCAATTTTCTTTGCGATAGCATTAAATTTCCACAGTGCAAAATACGAGCTGACCTCTTAACCGAAATGTTAAATAATATAAACGTAAAGCTTGAAATACAGCATATGATATGTGTGTTTCATTTAAGAGTAAGTGTTTTAAATACATTGATCAATATTACTAGAAAACTATCATTTGAAATCTTTTCTTCATTTCTTTTACCAAAAACATTTTAGAGAGCACTACAAACATCTGTCGATAGAACTCCATTATAACATGGAGAAAAAATAACGATTTTGTATATCTAAACAACATTGCTATTTTTTCACCGTGTAACATCTGTCTGTATTGAAAAAAAATATATTGATATGAAATAATATTCAGAAGAAAATTTACTTACATGCATGACGTGATCTTTTTTGAGTTACATCTGTGCAACTTAAGGGAGTGGATCTGAGAATCGGCCATCACTATGAGGTTCGAAACACCTGTTATCGGATCTCGGATCACTTTGAGAAACCTCACAGGATCGTGTTGCTTGAACACTATCAGCTCTTCTATCACCACTGTCTTGACTTCTTTCGTTGTATCGGCTGCATTTGCATTGATTGCTTTAATAACTTTCCCGTTATCTGGAAGCGAGAAAAAAGCCGTTTTAGGTGTTTTAAAGATAAGAGAACAAACATCCAAGTTATATAGCCATGGGTGTGAAATTAACAATTCTGTGAATTTTGATTCACATTTGAGAATTGAGAAATAAAATATATACTTCAGTGTTAACTTCCTAATAGTCAATGGCCTGTTGGCAAGCATTCTCGTAGATATTATGGCCAGGGTTAGGTGTATTGAATGCAATGTACTCTCTACATCCATAGTATTGGCGGTTGTTTGCTTAGTTCTAGGGAAATTATGATCGACAATGTGTATCCCCGATTGCACTATATAATAAAATTGAATAAAAAAAAACGTTTAAACAAAAGGTATGACGATTCGAAATAAATGTCAATATATAGTTCTTAGCTTGGTTTTCTTTGATGGGCTAGAAAAGAATGAAGGTATTCAGAGCGGAAAAGTAATACTGTATGAAGTCTGCTGAAGTCTGTCAGTCAAGTCTTTTATTTTAATGATTGTAGTTTTTTATTCACGCGTTCGAGTGGTTGATACAGGGGCTGTGTACATCATAATGGGATATGTTAGTTGCGGTGTGCAGTAGAAGCTTACCGTCTTCTACTAACAACTCTTTTTTGTTTCTTATTGTATTATAATAGTATAACAAATTTTCCCTTTTAAAGTGTTAGCTGTCACTTTTTGTGGGAAAGATTTTATGTTTTCAATAGTAAAAATACATTTTTAAAACTGTTTACAGAATATATTTTACAATCAGGACTGGTTTCCCTCATTGTGAGCATTATCAACTGATACAAATTAATACTCTGCTATTTTATTAACTCGGTATTTTGTATAAATGATCGTATCGTCAATGGATAATGCTCACTGATGAGCAAAACCAGACCTGAGAATCAAATATGTTGTGGAAATAGTACTAAATAATGTGTTGTCATTATTTAAAAAATAGCATGCTATGATGACAATATATTAAGTATACTATACCTGTGCCAATAAAGAGAACATCGTAGGTTTTCCCTCCCGGAGTTTTCACTTGAGGATCTACAGCAATTTGAGTGAATCGATATCTGCAAATAACAAATAGATGAATTTAATTTTGTTTATTTTTCACGATCCAATTAGTCAAACGGTCAACGATGCTCGATTATCGTTACCCCGGTTGTGTAAAGTTTTGCGATGCGGAAAATACTCACTCAAATCCTGATCGAATCACTATTGGTTCCCCGAAGAACGCAGGCACTGGCTCGTCCATAAGCGTGTGAGTCTTAATAAAATTAAGTATCTGGTCCGACAGGAGGACAGTGTCGTTGTAACAAGAGCCCGGTCTAACGTCTGGAATCTGGAAAAATATATTGTTTTAGTTAATAAAAGTGGATTGACAGTCAGTAATCTTTACAAATGTCACGTTGTATTTTCTATTCCACCTGGGGAATTTTTAGGACATTGAAATATTCACTTATTTAATTTTAAGCACTGATAAGCTGTAGAAGCTGTAAGCTTGAGAAGGGCTCGTAGACATTTTTGAGTTTTTTGTGCTCGATTACGAATGGACTCCATGACATTGTTTTAAAATAATAAAACATGTTATAGTTCTATTTTTACAATATATTTAACAATCAAGAGTGTTATCGCTCATTTTGAGAACTATCAAAAGATCTCGCTCGCAAAATGTTCACAATGACCGAAACTGGTCGTGATCATATAATATATTCTGTAAATAGTACTAAAAATGTGTTTGTTTATATTTGAAATATCATAGATTGTTACCGAGATCCGACAATTAACACATTGAAAGGGATCTCTAGGCTTTATCCAATTGACGTTCAACTTAGTTCAGCTCACATTTTATAATTTCGATGGATGAGAGAATTTAAGAAAAAAATATTTTATTCAAGATCAATTGATTTTGGATATGTTTTTTTCTGGTCAATGCAAATACGATTATTAAAATCACCAAAGTCGAATCAATTGTCCAGGTTCCACATTGTTAAATGTGGCAGGCAACATTCATGTAGATCATAAGTTCCCAATCTGGGAATCGCCAACTTATACGGTCAACTAAAAAAATATTTTTTTTGTATGATTTTGGATTGTATGGGGGGTCAAGGGTCACATGGATTTTATGAAAAGGGGTCGCCACCCGAGAAATGTTGGGAGCCTATGATGTAGATAGAAAAATTCTATACCTTGGCACCACTGATCGGAAGCCAGTTTGAGTCCAGATCGGCCTGCTCCTTGAAGTCACCTTCGAAGGTGTCAGCTATCGCCTGAAGGTTGAACGCGCACACCGCACTACCGGTTATGCTGTTGGTGGGGGTGGTGAAGGTGCCGTAGATCAGTCGTCCTGGCTTTCCTCCATAATTTCCTTCGATGATGTCAGTGACTGATTCTGTGTAAGGAAAAAGAAATGATCAGACAGGAATTAAAAAAAAAAAAACAAAACAAAAGTAAAAGTGGGCATTGTATAATTAATATAATATAATGTCACATTTGTTGATTTATATGATATGTATTTTTTTTGCATAAAATATAAAAAAAAACAAGAAAACTTTTTTTTTTTTTTGCTATAGGTTAATCTGGGAAGATATTGTTGTATACTCGGCCAATATATCTTACAATTTTATATTTTTTTTTACAAATATTTATCAAAAAGCATTCACTTAAAATTTGACACTAAATTAATTTCACGTTCATCTGTCGGCGTTTGGATCTCTATTGATTCCAAGAACAAAGTTGAATCGAAATATTCAAAAAAATTCTTTAACATTATATAAGCGAGCTACTATATTATAATACATTTCTAAGATTACTTTCATCAATAAAAATTGGCAGTACGTAAACAAGCTGTATGTTATAACTATAAAAACCAAATATTTAATAAGCTTACGAATTTCATCGAAGTAAAATGGGAAGTCTCCTGGGATTGAGCAGTTGAGCCTGGACTTCACGAAGGAAGTCCATCGGTTCCTGAAGCGATGAGGGCCTCCTCTATCGTGCTTGCAGACGCGCGCCACTCGAGAGAAAACAACCTGGGAAGAACAAAAAAAAATATTACTGCAAACTGATAATATAATAATTGATTTACCATATAATATGCGCTTTAGTAATTCATCAATAAATAATTTTAAAAAAATCTTCACGCGCACACTGCAGTTCGTCGGCGGCACTGAATAATTTACTAGTTATACTGCTTTATTATTTTTATAAATAAAATATCATCACATTGGTAGTATTATATGTACGTCATTATTGCGTTGACCCGAATAAATATTCAAACATCATGGACTCCCTATTAAAACCACGCGAAAAACATTAAATATTAAAACATTATTTATTTAACCTGTACCTTAACCTCGCATATACACGAAATCGGGAGTTGGACTTCAAACGCCCACTATATACATAATATATAAACGCATATAAATGCGTATACGCAAATTATCTGTTTCGTTAATTCTTGAGTGTTAGAGGATAGACTGCATTTGGTGTCTGGCAAAATTCAATCAACTGATGAAAATTTAGACATTTATCAAGCGTGTATTTTTTTCAATCGCAAGTGAGTTCGGGATAGTCAGAATAAAAACTTGTATCAATGCAAATAAGAGCATACTTTTATTAAATCAAACGCGGAAAAAGTATAGAAGCAGAAAAAAACAGTACAAACCAGCAAAGTCAATAAATTTTTAAGCAATGTGACATTTACTTTGACCGAGGTAAAAGGCTGTTAGACGTTAGACGAACGGTTTCCGACAACCCTACAAGTAAAATTTAAACTAGCATACTAACTGCACTAAGAAAATATAAATTTTAACCGTTTGCAATCCCCCCCAAGTCGAAGAAAGTATATTCTGGAATTGCGTAATTTTATTTCAAACATAAGCACTTTACAGTCTCTTTGTGAACCGTCCACATTTACGGAATAAAATAATTCGTGAAATAGCCTTTGTCATGATTTGACGTATCATTACGTCCGAGAAAGAATAGAAGTAAAAGTATTCACTTCAAACGGAATCGTTTATAAGCAGCCGCCATTACATATGATAAAACTACAAACGAGCGGGAACCGTGACATTGACTGTTGCATTTCGTCTCGCAAATGGGCGGCTGTTGTCACGATTTGAATAATTGAGGCGCCCGGCTTCGAAATCGGACCTTTATGGCAGTATATGTATATTAACGTATTGTCTTTATTATTTAAATGGCTACATATAAAATAAGCCAACTGTAAAATTGCATATGGAAGTGTGTGCCAATAAGCTTAGAATTTTTACGGGTCAAAAAATCAAAGAAAATTAAAAAAAATTATGTCATCACGTCTTCAAAGTCGTCTCACAGTTCAGCACAGTGAAGGTTTTCAATACCCATCTGGCAAATAAAGACGGAATTTTAAATTAATCATTATATAGGCATAAATAGATCAAAGGCAGCTTTGAAGAGACCACACGAGCCGTCTTCTGCTCAAAATTCTTAAATACAACCCAACGATACTATTTTCAAGTTACTTGATTTTTCTGTCTGTCAGTAACGCAAAGCACAACACATCATCATTCATTCAGTGTCTGCAAGTTGAGTTAAATTTTTATAAACTACTATACTAGATATTTTTTCAATAGACATTTACTTGGTATAATTTCATTATATCAAGGTGAAAATTTGGCAATGTATTTGAATACAAAATTTATAAGGCTTATAGTTGAAAGCTATTTCAGCTTACGCCCTCATCAGAACTAAAAGTTCTGTTAGACTATGGCCGATCGTAACTATGATAGTTCTGATGAAGGCGTAAGCTGGAATGGCTTTCAACTATATATTTCATGAATTTTGTTGAATTAAAATACATTGCTATTTTTTCTACCGCGCTACTATACTAGACATTGAATATTTACCTTTGTTAAAACTACAAAAACAAATGCATCTCCATGTTTTAAATCTCAATAGATAATTGAGTGCTAAAAGTTGAACATGTGATTCCAGTTTATGGAGAGCGGTGAACATACATGAATTAGCGTTAATAATGTAAATTGATTTTGATATAAGACTCCGAGGCTTTTTGCGCTGTCAGTGATATTGTGTGCATCTCAAAGGCGTCTACTGACGACACCATTAGCGTACGTATTGGAAATGTGTGCAGGGGTCCCGGTCCCGAAAGCCGTCAGAGAGGCTGTGTCTAGCCTTCCTTAATTACCGAAATCAATCAGCGTTAAGTCTCTCACTTAGGGGCGAGTCGAGATACACGGCACACGAGCGCTCTTGAGTGTTACTTATGCCCAACAGTCCCTCAAACTTTGGTACACGCAACAAAGTCCCAATTCGCTGATCCGTCACGGGATTGAGATATTATGTTGGTCGTTTTAATCAGATGTGAAGGCAGATAGGCTTAAATTTGACAAGAGTGATATTTACGCGGTGAATATTCGATCGTGAAGTGTGATCTAAAATTGGACCACATCATCTCAGCTTCTAATATTCTTATATATAGCATACTCATAATGAAGCATATGTAAACAGAGGTGGTTGTGTGCGAAATATTTTTTGTTCAGTCACTGAATCTCTCATTTTTCAGAGAGAGTAATTATAGAAAGCTGAGGCTAGGACAGAACTAGAAGTTAGATAATCGCTTGGATTCAACGTCATTTTTAGGATTTGAATTAAATGCAAACCCACGACGAAAAAATTACTTATGAACACCACAAACAAAAAAAAGCACAACATTGACCATTCGTCAGCTATAAGTTCGACCAGCAAAAATGTTCACTGTTTATAAATTGAACTAAAGTAAATTTTTATACATATTTCCAAAATATGCAAGATAAATTCATACAATTTAAAAGCTTTATTTTAAAATGATATATAATTGACAAACTGATACTGCTGTCTGGGATAGGTTTGCTTAGCGAATAAAACAGAAAACTGCAAACACAAAACCACTCATTGAAAACTTTATAAAACGTCTCAGTGCCGATAAGCTAACAGATGATTCGTTTAGACTCCAAACTTTAGAGTTTTCCACCGTGTTCTAGGAAGGGGATGATTTTTTCACTTATTGACAATTTTTAATGAATTATTCGAGCATTACTTGAAATAACTTTGATTTATATTTTGAGTAACAGTTCACAAAAATCTCGTTTTGAACATATGGAGCAATACGTATTTTGGATCGAAGTTTTTAATTATTGCTAGAAAATAGAATCAATAGACAGGCCCCGTAATAAATGAACCCTAAATAGATGTATTTTAAAAGAAATTTCAAAAAAAGAACGAAACATGTTTCTAATTAATTTAAGCCATATTCCGAAATTGCTCGACCGCCTTGGTCAAACTTGGCACGTTGCAATTCTCTCAGAGCTCCCTCCAGCTTACCGCTGCTTTAATAGTCATTAAATGTTGCATGTCGAAATAAAATACAGTGAAACATTCAATCAGTCAATGCTAAAACATGTTTCACTCATTCAAAGTTACATTATCAACATTGTATTTGTGTTTGAATTTTTTTAAGTGTAGGCTTAATTACTCACACCAAAGAATTTTAGTTTCAAGCGTCAAGTTATGCATATGCGCAAAATGTAAATGACGGTAGTAGTAAATAAAAATGTTAATAAAAAAAACGCCTAAAGGGCAAGAAAATATAATCGTTGCTTTGTAGACAGTGTGGCCAAATGTCTGTCGTCGGTATTTTTACCAGCAATTAATTGACATACTGCGACTATTTTAAAACTAAGATAAAAAATTTCATCATGTTCATATTTCGAGTAGATTTGAAAAGCAAGTCAAGTTTTGTAATGATTGTTCAATCGCTTTTGAAATTCTTGAAACTAGTCGTGTGTAAATTAGTTATGGTTAGGGACATTTAATATTATACACCGAGAGGTACTCCCGATGATGCTTTGTTAACATGTTTAGAGGCAGCGTTGCGAGTTACTCAGTATGGGGAATACAGGCAATGTGTGTATACGTCGATATCATAAACTCGCAGACGTCAAATAAACAAAGTAGGGCATTGAATTATTGAGGTGAATGGGTTTGTTACTACACGGAAGGCGGCTTTGATTTCGGCATGTGTTGCCTCAACGTCTAAGTTGATTACGACTTGCATGCGATAGTAAACGGAGAAAACAAAATTAGTTCATTAACAAAGTCAATAATAATTAAAGCAAGACATTCTACCAAACCATACTATTGGAAAAATGTCACATTCAAAACGTAATCTTAGGAAATATGATCATTTTGTCAAATATTGAAACAAATATATATAAAAAATATTCCATTTAAACACTTGAATAATGTTTTGTATTCTTGTCTGAAGACAAAAAAACAAGCTGGCAACTTTAACCGTTCTCTAAAAAAACTGAATTGCCACCCCTGAAAAAGCCACATTATAAAAATATAGAGAATCTAAATTGCTAATTAAAATGGAATATTATTTTTTTTAAGCGTAAAATTTTTGAGAAAAATCCACATAAAAGCCTAAAAAATAGTGGGATAAAATTATTTTCAAGATACCCACTAAAAACAAATTCCGCAAATAAAGAATCGAATTTTTCTTTCGGGTTGTGCGTATTTAATATCGAAAAAGGAAATTTAAAACGTTTTTAATTTCGATATTCCGCGAACGCTATAAAAATATACGTCTCTCCGAGTACTTATTATGCCACCATAACAGTAAAAAAATACGTGTTGCCAGAAAATGACAGCAAGTCGCGGATCAGCCATTTTGTCGCGCCATTACCGGCAACTGTAATACCGACCGTATCGACGATAATGGCGCCGATTCTAATTCAAATAAAAACGAACGCGACGAACGAATTTACTTTTAAAACGCTTTAACGAAATACGTGGCACAATTTTGAGCAAGACGGAGGATAAAGCGGCGTAATATTATAAAGAGATCTTTTAAAACTGCTATACTGTCGAATTGATGAACAGAGTAAAATTGTTAACATTATTATCTGAAAATAAAAATACAAATGCAAGACAGGCATCCTAATTAGGTTTATAACATTTTTATTTTGAAATAGGAATCAGCTGGAAATTTATGAATGGCTGATTTCTCGAAAAGATACAATGGCTATATTTGACATTTAAGTAATTTTTGAAATATATAGAATCAACGAGCAATTAATATTGACATAATTTATGATATTGACTGAATGTCACTAACGACACAGATTTTGCCTCTCGACGTCTTCAGGAATTCTCTCACACTGATGCAACATAACTGAAATGGAAATCTGTTGAAAATTATAGTTAGCTAAGTACATAGCTCCCGAATCTATAGAAAATATTATTTGTTACGATTAACTAGATGTTTGATCTGTATACAATATTTATTGCGACAGAATTATTAGGCAATAGATAAACATTTAATCATGGATATTAAGCATCAGAAAGATTGGCTATAAAACGCCTATACAATGAGAACATGTGCGATATGCATAAATGCGCTCATTTTCCCGGCAGAGTTTTCTACCGGAGAAGATTTTCCGTTCCCCGCTGATAAACTTGTTTCCTATGCTTTTCCCGAGGCACTTTTCCAGATTTTTCCCACCCGCGTCAAGCGCTTGCCAGCCATCTTTTCCCTTGTCGAAGCCCCGGGGAAGATATTTATCTGTGTTTCGGATCTTGGGCTCCTGCAGTGATCGGCAACACGAGGATTTATCAGCGCTAACATAGTGATGATTTTTAACTACAGTGAGTGATCGGTTAATGAACGTAATCTGTTCCAAAACTATGTTCACTATCCGAATTGCTCGTTGAACTATCATTGAATGGATTAGAAAGATTGTTTAAGTTTGTTATCCGAATATGTGCTCGTTACACGAACACAAAGATCTTTCTTAATAGTATTTGCTGTCTGATTTATTCGCAGTCCTGAGTGTTCGTTAACCGATCGCCCACTGTATTTGAAGTAGGAAAAATATGTCATATCAGCTGAAGTTGAGTGAGTTTATAGTTGGATTTTCGTTCACTTGGTTAACCATTCGAAGTTTTCGATTCAAAGATAAGGAATCTCGTATATTCATATAAAAAAATTGTCTCTTTAAATTTTGAAGTACACGAATCGTATACTCGATACGTATAGCATCAAGGAAGCATTGAAAACGCGATATTATGTAATATTTTTTTGCGGAAGTATTATGTGACAAATTCTCGCATTACTGCCAATAAAGTACCGAACAAGTATAACTTTATAACGCAGTTTCACCCTACCCCTCTCCAGCCGCCGCTCGCCTCCGCTAAAAGCCGTGACGCAGAAAAATGAAGTTTGATAAAAATGTCAAGTCTCCCAGCATAGATAAGTGAATAGTTTGTTTGCCGCCCGTCACTCCTCGCATCCTGAGAAACGGGAAATACGGGAAACGCTCCCACCCCTCTTCTGAAAGGCCCGAATCGGTCGCAGGGCTTGCATCACTTGTAAACGGAAATAAAAGTCACGTCAGAAATTTTCTCAATTGCGCCCATTTTTTTAGGAAATTATAGCGTTGATTTCCTCATTTTTTACTTGCAAAATATTCACAAAAAAAAATCTAATACACGTAACATTACATACAGCTCGAAGCCAAATCGCCAGATACACCCGAAATATCGGCTCAAATGAGTTATTTTTGAAAATCACTTGCGATCATCGGGAAAAGAAGCAATACTCAATATTACAATTTGTTTTGTCACTCACGCCTGGTATCGCGAGTTGCCACGAAGAACTAATGATTGCATCGGTTATATACTAATTAAATTACACAAATAAAACACATAACTAAAGCTAGTAACCAAATATATATCTAAAACAGCTTTTATAACCGTCGATTTCATTATAATTATATTCAATTTGTATGTGATACTTTTATAAGCAATGTATAGAGGTGATGCGTTTTTGATGAAAGGATTTCATGGTCACACGGTGAACTAGTTCGGACGATGGCGTGAGCCGAAATAGCTATCAACTATATCTTATAAAAAAATTGTTTAACTAAAATACATTGCTATTTTTTCACAGTGTTATAACGGAGTTCTACCAAGTAAATACCAATTCAATCAATAGATTTGATAGTAATTTTAGTAATTTGAAACATTACCTATTTTAAATTGGTGGATTACGCTAGGTTGAAATATTAGGTGACGTGATGTAAAAATTGAATTTTTGAGGTTGTCGGCTCATTGAACTAATCTCACGCAAGGGATACAGCAAATTTTATATTGAAATTTCATCATGTAGGGGCGTTGTGCTCAGTCGTTATCGTAAAATACTATCCAATACATCAAACCTTTATTGTAACATCTAAATTTGATATTACACGTTGTGAAGAGCTGTTAATATTAGACAATAGAGGGCAAAGCTTAATTAGCAAATAGAAAAAAAGTGGAATTAGTAGCATGTAAATAACAAAAAATAAACGCTTCTGACATAAATTTCCTATATCTAAATTTGATTCACTACCCTGAAAACCTGTAGTTCGAACTTCATCAAATGGGGTTATTAATTTTTATAAAGAGTCCTTTTTTATACCACAAATATTTTTTTTGAAAAGATAACTTAAGCTTGATCGCTAAACACGCCAGTAAAGTCCCCGTCAACTTTATCATTTTATGATACTCTCAAAAACATCATACGTTACGAAGTGTGTCCAATTCAATCCGACCCTGTCCTGAATATAAGACGAATGTGGATACGCGTTTACACACCGACGAGTGAGTTTGTATGTATTTATCACAGCTATGTGCTGGTATCGCTTTATGAGGTGTCGCAGCTTTTCTTTCGTATTATTATTTTATATCACACCGAGAATATATATATAAAAAAAAACAGAACGAATGAAGGTGTAAACTTTGCAAACATATATTTACTGAAATATTATGCCAGGGGGTAGTGTGAAGGCTTTGTAAAGATCAGCACGTAAGAGGGAAAGGTTTTATTTATAGACTTGACCTAAGTTTTCCTCAAAGTCTGAGATATTTGTTTCGGAAAAATTCCTGCTATCAATCAAATCAAAAATGATTTAAACTGTTGTGTTGTGCAGTCCGCATTGTGATTGTTACCTCCAGGCACATACACAATGATTCATGATTAACAATCCTGTCATATTTTAATAGCTTAATATAATTACTGTTATATCTAAATAGACGCTTTATTAGTTTTTGTGTCTTTCGAAATATAAGTGGAGGGCATGTATTTAATATAACATGTGATTTAAAATGAATTATAGTATATTCTTCACAACGAGTAAAAAGTGCTGCATACAAATACATTGAATAGATTTTTTGCGTCAATTAAAACATTGACTATTAAGAAGTATCAATATATTTCTTAGACATATTGGAAAGAGAAGTTATTTTAATTTCATTTAAGCCAGCTAGATCCAAAATATGACATTTTTGTTTCTGTAAGAATTTACAGTTATAAATATATTAGCATTTTGTTATTAATAAAAAAACTTACACTTTTTAAAATGCTAGTTAAATGTTCGGAAATTGAGAAACGAAATAAGAAATTTTTTGAAAAAAGCGGCAATAAAAAAACCATTATTTTTCCAAGTGTAATAGCTTTCTAATTTAAAGTGTTAATAGAGATATAACCTCATATTTAATCGAATTAAATCGGAAAAAATTGCAAGATGAACATAAATTCATTGCAAAATATTATCAAGATAGAAAGGTATTTATATTAAAATTAAGACATTATAAGCATTAAATAATTAAGAATATTATCAACGTTATTTTTGAAAAAGCACTTGACAACTAAGAATTTGCATTTTGAATAATATTTAGCTGCGAGTAATTATTTTCAAAATTAAAAAGTAAAACTGAAGTGTCGCAACAGGTTGGCGAATGAAAACGTGACGAATTATGAGCGATAAGCGCTGACATAATTACTAGTTGATTTAAAAATATCAAATAACATTAAAAAATATAATTTATTAATAAAAAAAGTTGTACATAAAAATCAAGTAAAAGAATATTGTGATTTTTATTGTTGCCGTTCGTCAATGGACACAGTAACATTTTATTTTGCGTTTCAAATGATTTCTATTGCATACTGTTGGTTTAAATTATTTTTAGATGCTTTGAATAATAAAAACACATTTTTTAGAACTTATTTCCACAATACATTTTTTGACAAGGACCGGTTTCGCTCATCACGAACATTTTCAACTGAAACTAAAAAATACTAAAAATGTGTTTTTAGTATTTAAAATAGCATGTCTTTCCATAAAAAATGACAGTTAACACCTTAAAAGTGATTCCAAATTTCTTCTCACTAACGGGTCGAGTTTTGCCATTCGTCGTCTTCAGGCATTTTATTATATGCATGCGACAGGAATGACACAAAAGTAACATTTTGTATCAGTTCTATATATAATATGAGAAATTAATTAACAAGAAAAGACACTGAATTGAAACACACATCTTAAATAACTTTCAAAATTGTTGATTTGATTATGTATGTTTGGATTCTAGCCTTAGGGTCAGTTGATAATGCTCGCGATGAGCGAAACCGGTCATGATCAAAAAATGTGTTTTTATTATTTAAAATCGCATGCCTTTCAATCAAGAAGTGACAGTTAACACCTTAAAAGGGATTTTTAGATGCGATGACATCTATGTGATTCATAATATTGTGATATATTATATATAAAAATATATAATAAATTTAGATTGCAATATCTCAACGAATATATCCTATATTTGACTTTCATCAAAGACGTAATTTCAGCAAACTCAGATGAAATCAATAATTTGTTTTTGACTCGTACAATCCGTCAACGTGTGTACTTATGTATGTATGCTTCCAAACGGAAAAGTTGCGAATAAAGTTGTAACGAAATTAATCAGAGCTCGGGAGTGCCCACTTAAGTATTCCATTCTAAAAACAGTGGAAAGTGAAATTTTCTGCTTTTTCAAAAAAAACCATCGCTCGTTGGAGAGCATCGGAAAAGTTTCAGGCGAATGAGACGGAAATATAAGAAGAGGGACGGAGCGACGTTAGGGTAATGCGCACATTGGAAAAATTAGACTGAATCATGTATATGCATGTGATTTCGTTTCTTAGTTGGAAAACTAAAAAGCTCTTGAGAGAACAATCTTGTGAGGATTTTTATTCGATTAGATAAGAGGTAGACAACCTTTCTTTCTGTTCAATCAGCCGCAATAAGAATTCAGCATAAAAAAATATAATAAAATTAAAAAAGATATTTTTTTTCAATAAAACAATATAGAAATTTTAATGTTTGAAACTTTGTACATTTCTACATATATTGTTACTAACGACCCGGGTTTCATCTTTTGCATCTTCAGGCAATGCTGATATCAAGCGTTGCCTTTCCCTTTATATGTTTGACAAATAATTTCGTGATATAATTTCACATTTTAACATTAAATAACACATATTGTCTTATAACAAAAAAATTTATAATATTTGCGACAGTCATCTTATATTAAACAATTTATTTTGTTATATAATTATATTATTGTAACATATATACTCAAACGGTATTGAGATCCCAAGTGGGACAATATTACCACCATTATAATGACTAATTTTAATATAAAGTGAGAGATCGGTTAACGAACAGTTCTGACTGCAAACACCTCGGAAAACTAACAGATATTCGGATAACAAACTAAAACGATTTTTAGAATCCACTTATTCTATCTGTAAAACTTAGTAAACGAAATCGATTGATAATTGATTCTCTTGCTTTGCGATGACGTTCATCATGGCTACGAATTATTTTCATCGTAGATGACCAGAGACAATAAATTTGAGCTTTCAAAAAATGAAGCGACATACCTTGCCACAGTTGATATGCTCGACAGCCGACTCCCTGAAGAAAAAGTAGACATAATTCCCGTACTCCAGGGAACCGGTAAACTCAGGGCCTGTAACACGATTAAAAAAACATTCTAATATTCCACCGAAAATGTAAATTTGTTATTTTGTATTAAAATTGAATGTACGCAATTTCTTTTTTGTATTAGTAACTGTATTTAAAATAACACCATAACATTTTTAGCACTATTTCCACAATATATTTGATGAACAAGACTGGTTTCGTTTCGAACAGTTGATGTTGCTCGCGATGAGTGAAACGAAACCGGTCGTGGTTATCAAATACGTTGTGTAAATAATGCTAAAAAAGGTTAGTTAGACAGTAAGCATATAAAGACTGACATCTATGGCCTTTATATTTTTTCTTATTGTGTCGAATATTCTATGATTCGAAGAACCCTCAATTTTGTAGAACAACTTATGGATTTTAATTTACATTAGAATGCAAAATGTTAAGACAGCAATTAATTTACCACTTTATTGACCAAAACATTCTATTGTCATGAAAAATGTAAGAATAGTACAAAAAAAATCTGTTACTATTAAATTTGAATTATTACAACTTTGTACGATTCCACGTGTTTTGTCACTAACGACCCGGGTTTCGCCTTTCGGCATCCTCAGGCATTCCATCACACGGATGCATCAAAACTGAGTAATTATTTACTCTTTATTATTTAAAATAACATACCTTTTCACCAAGAAGTCACAGTAAACAACTTAAAAGGTAGTATTTGTATGTAATATCTATGGGTAATAATAAATGAAATAATGGGGTAATAATAGTCATTTACAATCTTTCACAACGATACACAAACATTAAAATTTTTAAAAGGATCCGCGGATGTTTAAAGTCAAATAATATACATTTTCATTTGAATACTAATTTTATAATATGATCATTAGACAAACTGTGGAAATATTACTAAAAAAATGTTTTGTAATTGTTTAAAACAACAAGCTTTCCAACCCATGAAGTGACAATTAATGCAATAAAGGTATACAATTTTATACGTAATTGGCGTTGCGAAAGATCAAATGGTTAAACTGAGACGTTAACGTATTGGTACCCAAAAGCTACAAGATTCTCAGTATCATTCATAGAACTTCAAAGACCAGTCCATTGTTACAAACGTCGACAGTTACAACCTTGTAATTCTCGGGTCACCGTATGGTTATTATTCTACATTATAACTTACTGTTCAGACTATACTGGTCGTATTGTTCAGTTTGTAAAGGCTCCCGATAAATGATTGAATCCATTCCACTGAAGTCAGCCACGGTTCCGGAGTAAATGAACCCATCTGAAAAAGAACAATTCAATTATTAACACAACGTTACTCTGTAGACATGAGTGAATTAAGATTTTGCAAATCGAAGTTGACAATTCGACATTTATTTTCGAATAAATTATTTTTGCCTATAATATTTATTTATACAGCGCTACTTACTAACAAATACAGAATTACAACCCCTAAATTGACGTTTTACATATTTTAGTTACGATTTTCCGTAGACGCCTGATTTGTGATGGTTTTACGGTTTTCAATATGTTAAGATTTATTAGAAGGTCTGTTTTGCGCGTAGAGGGTGTTATGTACACATCCTCAATTTTATGGGCATATCACACATCATAAAATTTCGATGGCCTGTCATTGTGGCAATAGATAAAGTGGCCATGTTACTTTATCCGAAAGTCTATTTAGGTGTCATATTTATTAGAAATCAAAATAAAAGCAATGAGCCTTATAAATAAAAAAAAAACACAATTGAAGTATTTTGTTTGTATAACTACACGCTATTAGTTTAATCGATATCAATTGAAAAAAATCTTTGATATGAGTTTATTATCCAAATTGTTGACATTGGAAGAGGGTTTTGCCTAAAAATAAGTTAAGAAGCTCACCAGAAAACACTGCTGTCGAATTGTGCTGGGGATCATATGGGCATACCGCTTGTCCTGCCCACTCCCTGTCGTAAGTGTAGCCGTCATTATCAGCGAGGTAGTCTCTGCACAATGGCTTGTAGGCGTTGGTACCGCAGATGGTGATGAGGCCAGGAGTCATCCTGCCCAGGATGCGAATGTAGTTTTGACAGCGATCCTGTGAAAAATGGATAGCAGTATGAATTAACGATACAATTGGATAAGCGAGTACGGCGATAATAGGCTTAAAAATCGAATCATTCAATCGAAAATAACATTCACTAACAATATTAGTTGAAATATAATAAAGAAAAAACAAAGTTTTTCTGTTTAAGCATTGTTTCTTCAAAAATTACTGGGACGGCGTTAATTGACAAATTATTCGCATCGTTTGAACCAACATTGAAATTTATAATCGTTTAATAGATTATGTTCCCTTAAATACAATAAATGCGGGTTATTTTGATTATAAAAAAAACACATTTGTTTTTCTTGGTTAGAATGGACTTTATTTTAATGAAATATTATTATTAAAATATCCGTACAATTATTACTCGTTAACTATTTTACTTCATTTAAATATGTATTGTATGATTGCCTGTAATTTTTTTCTCAGCTCTTAAACTTTTGGTTTTGTATACCTGCTAACTATCAACTATTTTTTTCAGTTGATGGCGATCAGCAAAACCGGTCCTAATTATAAAACATGTTTTGTAGAAACAGTAAAAAAAAAATCTTTATTATAGAAAATATAATACTTTTCAATCAATAAGTGACAGTTTAAACATTAAAAGTAATACTTTTATTATTATTCATATATTTATTTATATTTATATATTTTAGTTATTATTTTTTTAAACAAGGATTTAATTGATTGGCTATCTACTCTTTCTTACTATTTATAATATGCAGTGTTAATATGCCTAGGGGTGTAGTTTACATGCTAATCGAAACGTTTTCATTCACTGTCGTCAGTGTTTATGACGATTTCAACCATTGTTAGCTACTAAACTAATTTATTAAAAATGTATTTCATAAAAATAAATAAAGAATGAATAAAATATTTTGAATGGAAAGGAATTTCGGATGCAAAACAAAAGCTTAAATTCATACTGCATTAAATGACTAACGTTCTTTGAATGACTACCAAATTGAACTATTCACCGACAAGCATATTATTTGACGGAAACATCGAACTCCAATCATCCATAATCTGTTTACAAAACTAAAATAATATTCAAATGGAGTCCACAGCAAATTGGCACCGCCAGTTCAAATAGTAGCGTGTTGATAAACCAACGTAATGGTACATTAATTATATGAATTATAAATTAATTGCTAATTAGAGCCATTGGCAAATTTGACATTTCGTTAATCGGACGCTACGTGTCTGAAATAAATACGTTAATAAAAGTGTTCGAATTTCAAATCGAGCAAATAGTGATCATTTTGCCGGTTGCATTTAACAGTAAAAAAAATACACGCATGACCATCGATAATTAATTAGCAATATACGAATTACCATCGACAACGGAATTCAATAAAAAATGCAGTTATATGCGCACCTAAAATAATATGATGTTAATATAAAAAAAATATGAGAGAGAGAGGGCGACAATATTTTTGGATAAAAGCTTCATGAAATTTGTAAATATTTTTGAATTAATTATACAGGATACGTCCGACATAATATATATCTCTGTGACAGGATAAAAATAATCCGAAAGTATATAAGACGGCGGAATGCGAGGGTTAGAAATCACCAAAAAGGGTGAAATAACATGGCCGTTGTTATACCATGCGCTATCTGTATGGTACTTCTTATCTTGTTTCTACAATCTTTCCTTTCACTAATTGCTTTTCTCTTTCTCTGTCTTACTTAGTGTGTTTTCGAAAGCCTTTATATTATTATGTTATCAGTGCTGCCAGCTTCCAAAGAAAAACGCGGTGAAATCACCCACCGCCTGTCACACTGGCGATCTATTTTTATAAGAGATTTTACCATTAGGAGATTTATTATTATCTTTATATTAAAATAAGGGGTATTTCGTACCTTTTTTTCATACGTGCAACATTAAATGTCAAACTGCCCTACCATTTATGGGCTATCTCGATGATTCTGACACTTTTTCATTTTATGAAACCTTCATAATATAAACCGACCATAGAAATATTATATTTGAGTCATTGATCATTAAATGTGATGGTAGCATGAAAATTTTTTATGTGGCTAGAAATTTCTTTATCGATGACATATCTATCTTCCGATAGTAAATATGTTTCAGGTTTCATTCCTGAACTCATTTAGTTTAATTAACAAAATTGTTCTTTACAACTAATCAATGTAATTTGATCAAATCAATTGTGTATTCTATAGATCAAGTATTATTTGATATAAATATAGGGTTCTGATTTAATATTTGAAATAAATCTATTAAGATCAAAAAAATTATTTTAAATTAGTAACGGGATATGACTTGGTAAAAAAACTTTTTTAACAATTTAAATATAGATAAGCAGAAAAAAACATTCACATTAATTTATTAGCTGTGAAGATTTAATTTTATTGTCGTTAGCCATCTTTACTTCTTGAATAAATATGCTTTTCAATTTAGTACAAGAAATTTTGTCTGCATTCTTCTCTGCGTATTATAAATATGATTGAGTTTTCATTTCATTCGGACACGCCAACCTTCCCAGCGTTAAAGCGGGACGCAAAACATGCTTTCTGAGATTGCCGTTATTTCAAGAATCCTTTATAAAATGTAAGTCAGAAAATTTGTTCGAATTAATAATCTCTGGACATTACACAGACGCCCCATTTCCCACACGCAGCCTAATCCCCTTTGGGTCGAAAAGAGACGCAGGAGGAATTATAGACCGCGTTACCAGTCTAATGAGTCCATCTATTATTCGTGATGCTATCAAAGAGTGAGCTTCCATTATCCGCCGAGAGAGCGCCGGGCGCATGCGCCCATCTCCAGGGATGCATAATTGTTCCGGGAATGATAATACGTCTAATGATTTCATTCATCATTAAATATTATTTTCTGAATAATGATGTTTTTTAAGTGGCAACTGATTAAATAAAACGTTACTTAATCCTACGAGTAAAGTGGTTTGAGGTAATCTTGCGTTTAAGTGATCAAAGAATTAAAGATTTATTATAATTCAACAATGAAATTTGAAATGTCAGATATGTATGATTAAGGAATACAACACCATTTTGAAATAAAATGTTCAACAGCAATCATTATTTATTTTTTATGATATATTTATTAACGAAATTGGTCCGACTAATAAAATGAAAATGTGGAGCAGGTTACACAATTTATTTTTCATTCTTTATGTATTCTATTATAACATTCATTTTTGATGATTGTACGAGAATTCACTACAATAATGAAGTCAACAGGCGGGCAACCTTTTGAGGTTAGGATTTTCTTTTGATTTTAATGGCGATCAACTTCCAAGAGGAATCATACAAAATATTTGTTTGGCGTTTTTTGGTTTATCATAATATCTCGCTATAATTCCATAATAATTAAATTGAAATGTTTTCTTGATTGAATTGGCATATACTTGGTAGAACTCCATTATAACACGGTGAAAAAATAGCAATGTATTTTAGTCCTAAATTTTTTTATAAGGTATAGTTGATAGCTATTTCGGCTCATGCTATCGTCAGAACTATGTGTGTGTGAAATATTTTCGTATTTGTTTACCATGGATGTAAATTGAAAATATAACAAGGATAAAAATTTAAAATTGTTATTGGGATCGCCCGGTTGCCCACACTCGATGTAGTCTGAAGTGCTGTAATGCGCCTGCGCACGATGCAGGTTGCAGATACTGGACAGTAATATGTTTATATGGGGATGATAGTGTTGTAATAAAATGCAGTTTTATGATTTCGATGCCAATATATCTAACAAGCCCCCTTTATACAAATAATTGAGAATATAAAGTAATTCAACCATTAAAGTGAAAATTTCGAGACATCAGTTGTAGAACGAAAAAATTTCAAGCTATCCTTAAATTGATTCCCTTACAAAAAAAACTCGCTTATTTTCTAGACCCAATTTTAGAGGCGCTAAGGCCAAAAGATAAATAATGCAGAGTGCACGCTTGCTTCAAGCGGCTGAGGCGTTAAGTTCATCCCTCAAATCCCGAACGCTTCTTAGGGGATTCGTGTAAGGCTGCGATGTGGGATTAGAAGCAAATCCTGAATCCGAAGCGCGCCATCTATTAATAAATAAAATGGGATCACAGCAATCGGCAGTCGTATTGCGGGCTACTTTAACGGCAATATTTAATTATTCACGCAATGAAAATAAGCGGCAAAATGCTATTTTTGAATTCACCTATTCGCCGCCCACCATATTGTAATATTTTTACTACACGGTGAACAAATAGTGATGTATTTTAGTTCTACAAAATTTTAAAACATATAGTTGATAGCTATTTCATTATAAGTTCTGACGATGGCGTGAGTCGAAATAGCTATCAACTATATGTCTTAAAATTTCGTAGAACTAAAATGAATTGCTATTTTTCACCGTGTTATAATGGAGTTCTAATAAGTAAATGCCAATTCAATCAATAAATATTTTTATACATCAAATTCTCTTTTACACGGATTTGAAATAACACGGGTAAAAATAAATCGAGCAATTAACATTTTTAGACAATTTTATATCGTTAAATCTTTGAGCGATTCTACATGTTTCGTAACTAACGACGCGGGTTTCGTCTTTCGTCATCTTTAGGCATTCCATAACACGGATATAACAGAATTGACTCGTCAGTTAATATATAACAAAGCATGTGGAAACGTCAAATAATTCAACAATTCAAATGTTATATTGAAATTCCATCAAACATCTTTTGTCCATATCATAAACTGTATTTTTAGACGATTTAAAAAGTATTTATACTAAACATTTTCTATTTCCCGCGTTGTTGTGTTCCGGTGTTTGCGAAAAAAGACATCAACTAATTACATACAGTGTTAGGGTCGATCAAAGCGGTTCAAAATATGACCAAGCCCATTTAAACGTTAGCGTCAATTATTAAGTAGCCATGACCATAACATACATACATAAATTATTACTTTTGTGTAACCACCATTGCTGAATAATATTTTAATGATTTCAAATTCATAAATAATTCTTTCAAGCGATAGAATATACATACAAAATAGTGTCAGAGCAAGGAAACGGTTAAATATCATCTTATATTGTGTGAAAAATACTCTAAAAGTACTAATATTTTGTAATTTATGATATCGACTGAAGGTGCTTGATGGAACTTCAATATTAAATTTGAATTGTTGCAACTTTGTACGATTCCATATGTCTTGTCAGAAACGACCCGGGTTTCGCCCTTCGGCATCTTCAGGTATTCCATCGCACGGATCTCACTGACTAAGTCAGTTCTGTTGCATCCGTGCGATGGAATACCTGAAGATGCCGAAGGGCGAAACCGGGGTCGTTTGTGACAAGACATATTGAATCGTACAAAGTTGCAACAATTCAAAAAAAAAAACTAATATTTTGATTATGACCAGTTGTGACAATGTAGATTTGATATTGAAATTCCATCAATCACCTTCACTCGATATCTCAAATTATAGTAAGGATAGATAAACTAAACCTTTTTTTCAATTCTGATAATAACTGGAGCTGTAATCGGTATATACAAACTGAAAAATGATAATTTATGTCTAACGTAATATATAACACAACTAAAAAAACACGCTAACATTATATTATATTATCGTATATTGTTTTCAAAATGTATTCTAAATACATATACTGAAATAAAAAAATCTACCAAATTTGTTATTTTATTCGACGGTCGTTTTTTATATTCCAAAACGTAATTTTTAAATTCAAATATATGGCAATATTCAAATTTATTTTTCGAATGAGCAAAACAAAATAAAAAATTGAATTTCGAACAATGACAGAGTGTTGTAAATAACGTCATTGCTGTCACATGATATTTTAATTCGATTCGAAAATATTTGTAACGCATTAATGTTCGTTGCATGAATTCCATTTTTAAATATTATTTTATCGTTTTTGCCAGTGCATCGACAATATTCGAGTATTGCACTATCTGATATAAGCCCATTGTTTTTAATATAACATGTTATTATTGTATTATGCACGTCGAATAATTTTTTTGTAACGCAATGGCTTAATAGAAAATTTTGTAAAACAAAAACAAATACCGAACCGATAAAGTTGTCGAAATTTTCGGGTATGAATGAAACTTTGTTTATAATTACGACAGTCAACGCGAATTGACGTTAAGTTGTCTTCCTCAAATAGCAAGACACATTTAAGATGGATTTATAATTATTTTAAACTACTAACTTAAAAAAAAATAACGTTTTAATAAATTGATAAACAGACGTATAGATTACAAAAAATAACACATTTGACGACTGGTTCTTTTTTCGCAATTGATAAAATTAAAAACCTTTAAAAAGTAGTGTTGATTTAAAAATTATAGTTAATGTTTATAATAATATTCAAATATCAAATATAAAATAATTATCAACCCTCGTGTGGGCTATATTATTCCAAGGTTGCGATTTTTAAATAAATATTTTATTTAAAAATACAAGAGAAATAAATATCACAAAAAGAACGCGAAAGAAAACATGTGAAAAAAAGCAACAACAGCCGCCGAGGAAAAATAACATAATTGAATATTTTTTTTTTTTTTTATAAAAACGTCCGTTTTTAATTAGATGGAAAAATAAGATTATTTCTCGCAGCATGAAGAAAACGCCAAGTCATGTAATAGTATCCGAGAGTGATTTATTACTGAGGCAATGTTTGGTCAACACTCATTAAAATTTCGCTTTTTACTTCCCCGTTTCCTCTGGCGGAATATTTTCTCAAAGTCCCAAAACTTCCCGAAATATTTTCGATCCCCCCCCTTCCTTTTCGCGCGTCTAGGGCAAACAGATCGGCAGCGAAAATCTCTTGGAACAGTATTTGGATAATAAGCGAAATTCGATTTTTTATTATACACTGAATTAAATACTTGGAAACTCTATTGAACATTAGGTATTTTTGGAACTTTTTTATTTTGGTGGGGTAATCTTTTCTTGAGAATAACAAGCCGAACTTGTTTGCCTAATGAAAAGAACTAAACCAAATTAGACGAGAACTGCTATTCACTTTTTTTTTTATTAAAAAAAAATACAATTTACAATTATTATAAAAGCGAAAAAATATCAAGCATTTTTTTAGATCTAGCTAGCCTAGCTAGGATATATAGCCGTCATTTTTAAGGTGCTAACTGTCATTTCTTAGTGGAAAGACATAATATTTTACAGTTACTAAGATTCTCAAGTGATTGAAGAGTGAAGTGGTCGTTAAATTATTATAATTATCAAAAAATAACGCTTGCACATATCCGATAATATTTGGTTATCAATTAATTATTCAAGCGCAAGAATAATTGAATTAATTTGATTTCAATAATGATCATTAGTTATCATTAACCTCATTTAATTTTTTAACAAGAGAAAGCTATGATATCATTTTTTATAATATTTGAAATGTTATGGAATCAAGCTAAGTAATTTAGTTATATTTAGACCTGAGACAATAATGATGGTTATAAACAAATATAATATATCGGTATAAACGTTTCCAAATATTGGAAGAAATTTGAAGATTTGAATTTTTAACATATTATATGTATATGAAAATACTGTTTAAGCGACATTCGATATCGAAACTCACGCAGTAATGTTTCTCATTTACTGATGAAATATACTTTGTTAAGTCTTGGTGCAAAAAAAACGTCGGAGATTAAAATTATAACTCACTGTCATCACAATCATTTATGACAAATTTATTAATATGGTAATATGTAATAGAATAGAAAATAAAAACGAACGTTTGCTATCAATTAACGATACAAACTAAGGGTGATTTGAAGGAATTTCTAAAATTTTAATTGTTGCACCATTCTACAAATGTCACTTGTGACTAAGAGATGCAAATTAGTTTTAAATTAATGGATTACCATAGGATCGAAAACTGTGTAATTATCATATACAAATTGAATTTCATACTATTCAAATAAACAGTTTCTCTGATACATATTAGGTTTACCGCCTTAGGGTCTTTGTTTTTCGTATATATATATATATATAATCTTATACATCAATGGTTCCCAAACTTTTTCGGTTTCGATTTCCTTAAAAATCACAATTTTTTCGCGGCACCCCAAGTCAAAACATTGGTTGTCACATGGAAAACCTTATGTTACCTTACATTTTATAAAGTAATAACATTAATAATATTTTGTTAAGGAAACTTTTTAAGGCACCCCAATAGAACAGCTACAGCGCACAATTTGGATAACTCTGTTATATATTATAAAATCTGTGCAAATTATTTATAGTTTATCAGTTAGATTGCATCCGTGTGATAGAATGCCTAAATATGCTGAAAGGTGAAACCTGAGTTGTGTGTAAAAAAAAAAGAGGAATTGTACAAAGTTTAAATAATTTCAGACTTGTTTATCATTAAAATGATGGAATGGAAATAACATCTTGTAAAAACAATAAACTCATCATATGAAAAATTTCAGTTAACATCCTGATTGTTCCAACTCAACATTCAAGAAAATACGTGTCCGAAAACAGCTTGTTATCGCAAGCCACAAAACTCTAAAACTTCCGTTGCAGGAAACAACAATAATTGGTAATTTGCTTACTTGTGTCCACCTGAAATCGTATAAAGTTTGGTTTCCCTGGACCGCGTTTGATATGTGAAACGGACAATATTACTAAAGTTTGCAGCGGTCCAGAAGTTTAATTAGGTTAAAAGAGTTCTTTGTAGAATCACTTGGCTGACCCTCCACCTTCCACATATGCAGTAGATAATTAGACGTATAACAAGTAAAGAGCACGTAACAATGAAACTTCTTTCAGATTGCAATCCTAAATTTGAATAACAAAACTGGTGCCTAATTCCGCTTGAGAGATATGATAGTATTATATTATATTTATTTATTTATTTGTTTCGTATAGTGATATCCAAATGTACGTGTATATATTATGGTCATGTGGTCGTGAAGTCAATGCTTTACCTTAAAGGCGTTTATCATAATTTGTTTTTAAGAGGTTTTGTACATTCGAATGATAGCTTTTATACATTATTTTAACATCCATATACTCTCTGAAACGAGGACACAAGACACTCAATATCTATCATAAATAGGACAAAAAATGAAATAAGTTTGAATTTTATGTTGCCTCGTGATTAGCGCTTCTTGAAATTTAATCTACTGTAGTATTTTTCTATGGTGAGACATAAATATTATTGTATCATTTATAATTTATGATATCGACTGAAGGTGTTTGATGAAATATCAATATAATTTTGAATTGTTGAAACTTTGTACGATTCCACATGTTTTGTCACTAACGACATGTGTTTCGCTTTTCGGCATCTTCATGAATTATCCATACGGATGCAAAGAAAAAAAAGAACTGACACACAAGAAAAATAGAGACACTAGAGGCAAAGTTTCTACACAAAAATTTTGAAAGATATATTATTAAGTCAGTGAAATAGGGTTTATTTTTAGCCGTGAAACAGATAGAATCATAAAGCAGGAATTTTGATGAGATAAAATACATGAATGCGTAAGGTGCTCAGCATGTTCTGCTATAGAATGCCTGAAGATGCCGAAAGATGAAACTCGGATCGTATGTGACAAAACATGAGGAATCGTACAAAGTTTCCACAAATAAAACTTGATAATTGTATCAAGTTTAAAAATATATTCAAAGTAAAAGTGCTGTGAGTAAATTTTGATAAATTGTATTATATATATTTCTTTCTTCACATATTATATTATATTATGCCACTTTGATGGCACTGATTTGGCGTGAAACCGTTTGACATACGAGATCAGTTTAAATTCTTTTCATGTGATTTTCAACTCGCTTGTTGTAGAATAATATTATGAAGCGAGAAGCAACGTGAGCATAGACAATTATACTTGGAAGCGTGAATAAGAATATAATTTTTATTTCATTAGTGACTAAGAAATTACTTATGTTGAAGACAATGAATAATAAACAAAATATGCAACGGGACTATTTTGAAAAGTTTTAACGCAACTTATATAATTTTGATATTTGAGAAAATAATTGAGTGATGTAATAAAAAATAGTTTCTTACCGCGTCGCTTCCTTTCAGTATGCACATCTTGACATCTTCTTCAGGAGCATTCCAAATGAGACGACGCTGCTCTGACAGCGTTGATATACTGAGATTGTACACCAAATTCCTGAAATATAAAGAAAACAGTATTAATCACAGTTGTAAAAGAAAATAGCCAAAATTCACGAAAACCTTAACCGGTCGTTTAACGTGTCAAAGAGTATGGGGAACGTAATTTTCGCGGATATGTGAGTGTGTGTTTGTGGGCGTGTTTATGATTATAAATCGCAATGCCATCTGTAGACAGTTGGGTGTATATTGGATGCATTTTATTTTACATAGTAATTTTTTTTCAATATATTGAAAAAAAGGTCGATGGATATACAGATTTTTTTGTACGCAAAAAATTTAAGCTTCAGCAGTCAACTTCAAGAGGAAAAACGATTGATGTAAAATAAATTAAATGTAATTTTATTAAGTATTAATTAAAAAAAAAAACACACACATACCAAAAGGCGAGCGACATATAAAACTATTAAAATAGTAATTTTTTCAAATGTTTAAATTTTATGATGGAACATTTACACTTAAAAACACTTCAATCGTTAACATTATTTAGTTTTGAATATATTGCACAATTTATATGAATTATTCACACATAAACACTAATTTAAACTGTAAATACCGAATCGAATATTTATGTGACGCAATGCATGTATGCCTTAAAAACTGTACATCTTAAATAATAAAAACAGATCTTAAGTACAACTTCTAAAATATATTAAACGATCATTACTGGATTTGCTAATTGCAAACATTATAACGCATTAATATTCAATCTAAAAATAGTAAGAAGAAGCTAATAATTAACATGCTAACAGGCTTGGATTAGTTGATTTGTTAATTATTAGTAATTGAAAAATATTTGTATAAATAGTACTAAAATGTCTTTTAATTATTTGAAATACAATGCCTTTTCACCTTTTTCTTAAGAAACAATGTTTTAAAATATTCAAATATTATTATTATACTGCCAGTAATTAATTGCTCGCAGATTACTGCCGAGTCAACTGATCGCTTCGAAATTACAAGCCTACAGATGATCAATATCATAGTTAACACAGTGAAAAAAAATAGCAATGTATTTTAGTTCTACAAAATTATTTTTAACAAATATAGTTGATAGCTATTTCGGCTCACGCCATCGTCAGAACTATATAGTGGACAGGGATAGTTCTGACGATGGCGTGAGCCGAAATAGCTATCAACTATATTTGTTAAAAATAATTTTGTAGAACTAAAATACATTGCTATTTTTTTCACTGTGTTATAATGGAGTTTTACCAAGTGAATGCCAATTCAATCAATTAATATCATAGTTTATCGATAACAAGTAATGAGACGTGCTAAATAGTTTTTGGCCTTACGCTACGGTTTTAACATATTTTAATTTTAAATGACGTTATAAAGTTATACGTATTTTCTAGGCGATAAAATATGCAAGCTATCATTATGTATTCACGATAAATTAAAAGTGAATAAATGCCGACGATGAATTACGAGCTAGATTTCCCTAGGCCTACAAATTGAAGATGAGTTTTTAATAAAATAGAAAGACCAGGTTTTGAATAGCTACACGACATGAAACGCTATCAAAAACGATTTCTGTATAATTCGTTCATAAACCGGCAATCCCCTGCGTTATTATGAGGATCTTCAATCATCCAAAAATTCATTTGAGTGGAAAGCACCATGTCTCATATTCGACATCGGGAACGATATGACCATCAAAGGCATCGCAATCGATAAACGATGTGTTATTATATGGCTGGGTGAGCTCTGGGAAAATATTCTTTCGCATGACGTACGAAAAAAAATATAATATCAAACACAATTTGAACCCCCCGCAGATCCCCTCCCATCTTTCGCGAATCTCCCAACAACCCGACCACAAAACCGAGATAACAAACGTCGTCTCTTTATCTGGTTTTATCGACGCAGTGGCGTGGAAATAGAAACTGGGGTATATATCTTACCCGTTTTGGAACAACAAAAAAAAACACGAATCGTCCAGAATGTATAACGAAAAAACATAACTTAAGAGAAAAACTGTTTTCATATATTCACATTTTGGCCAAATGATGTACACACACAGCATTCCAAAGAAAATCTGAACGCGTAAATTAAGCTCTAAACTATTTTAAATAAAAACAATACATTTTATAGCAATTTATGATATTAACTGAAGGCAATTAATTGAATTTCAATATCAAATTTGAATTATTACAACTAAGTATTATTCCACATGTTTTGTCACTATCTGACATGTGATTGAATGTCTGAAGATAACGTAACGCGAAAACCAAGTCGTTAGTAACAAAACATGCGGAATCGTAGATAGTTTCAACCATTCAAATTTGTAATTGATTGATTGAATCATTCACTTGGTAGAACTCCATTATAACACGGTGAAAAAAATGGCAATGTATTTTAGTTCTTCAAAATTATTTTTAAATTCTTTTTTTAGTTCTGACGATCGCGTGAGCCGAAATAGCTATCAACTATATTTAAGAAAATAATTTTGTAGAACTAAAATACATTGCTATTTTTTTACCGTGTCAAATTTGTAATTTTTGTTTTTGTTTCCAAAGGTCATATATTTTATGCATTACTTATTTTGTTATATCATGTTATAGCTTAAAGTTAGAGGTATATAATACTTTGGATTTTTAAAAATATTGTTTGTTTAACCAACATACGAAATCATTTTGAATATATATATACAGTTTTTGATGGCAGTATGATTTCTCATATATGTGACACTAAACACAGAACTTAGGCGCCATCTTGATGAGAAAATTATTGTCTGATTGAATAACATGTTCTCGCAACAATGCGTTTGATCATAGGTCTACATATCTACTCCAAAATAACAGCCAAAATGTCGGATTAATTAAATGTACTTAGAAAGAGTGAACCTGAAAATTATAAGATTTTTTGCTAAAGAAAGCTGAAAAAAGTCTTTAACTAGGAAGTCAATCATGACTATGATTTTAATGTGGTTTATAGCCCATATTCACAGGTAATGATGGGATTATAAATCATTACGTGTTAAGTATAAAGTATATGTGAATCAAATAATTAGTAGTTTTAAATCAATATGAAAAAAAAAATGTTTTTTGATTTTTAAAAAATAATTTGACCCGTTACTGGGTTGGTAGAGCGTCGTAAAAATCAGTAAACAAGATCGGTATCAGTTGCATTTATAGTTTGAGATATATTATGTACATTATATACTATGGTACATAATATTATAGATCAAGTTTTCATACCTAGATCAGCGGAAAATTGGGCCCACGAAATGTCCTTTGATTTCTTTATTAATGGTACATTCTCAGTGATTTTCATAGTTAAAATATCGTTGAAACTGGACTGACATGCCACCAATCAGATGTTTTTTTTTTTAAATATTTTTTGTATTCATTTGTTTTATCAAGGTTTCAAATATTGTACGTATGCAGTGAATTTGAATCTGTCAAAAAAGAATTCTAATTTCGAACGATCTTCAGTGTTGCTAGTTGCATACGTTCGATTGTTAATTGTTGTGAAAAGTGAATAAATTTGAAGTGTCTATTTTTTAAGAAAAAAATACTACTTTATCGCACAAATTTAAGCAAGAACAGCGAACTCTACATTAATTGTTAGTCGGTTATGTGCCACTAGCGTATAAATACGGTCTACAATTCCGTGAACGCAATGCCTTCCATAGAAAACGCGCGTATTTACAAGAACCCGCTAATACTAGACAAGGTCGACGATTATAATTATTCAAACATTTTAAATATATAACGAGACATCTCTTGTAGAATATTCAAAGTATATTAATTTTAAAAAATAGCTTTGTTGTGTTTCCAAGATGCGTCGCTAACAGGGTTAGCCTACGCGAAAAACATCGCGGATCCAGGTGTATGACCGTTTAACCTAATGGCATATAAATAATAAATAAATATACATACGATTCAGATAGCATTTGATGAACTATAATTATGACTTATTTAGGCTATGATCAACTATACTTTTTATATAAATCAATATATAATAGTCCGGTCCGGTAGCAGAATTTTCAAAGTTGACGGATTTTCATCCTTGAAAGGTTACTGGAACGATTTCCGTACACTTTCACGAATAGATTTTAATATTGCATACGAGCATCTATATGATTCATCGTCATATATATTCATATTGAAAAAAGCTCCCAATCTCAAAAAGGTTGCCTATTCATAACAACAGAAAACGCTTATCATGGATACGGTAAAAAATAGCAATGCATTTTAGTTCTACAAAATTGTTTTTTTATATATAGTTGATAGTTATTTCGGCTCACGCAATCGCCAGAACTATGCTTATCTATATATAGTTGTGTAGAAAAGGTACACAATACATCTTCTTTCCTGATTTAACGACATAGCTTGTTTCCTGTTCGCAATTAAACTAGCAATTGTAAATGAAACTAAAAAGGCAGCTATATCAAAAAGTTTACATATGACACGAAAATGGTCCATTACAGAAACAAAGAGACACTAGTCAGAGGAGTCAATAATGGTGACCGACATATATAAGTTTATTCGTTAAGAATCCTTTGTGATAGTTGATATCTATTGGTCTCCAGGTGTTCCAAAGTCGTCATCCTGCAACCATTACTACAAAGATGCAAACACTTATCATGGACACGGTAAAAAAATAACAATGTATTCTAGTTCTATACAATTTATTAGGTAAATAGATGAGCGATATTTCAGTTTATGCCCTCATCAGAACTATAAGTTCTATGAGACTATGAGCTATTAGAACTATGATGGTTTTGATGAGAAGGTAAGCCGAAACAGCTATCAACTAGATATCTTATACATTTTGTAAAAATAATGTGTTATGATAGGAGTTCTACTAAATAAATACAAATCTATAGCTTATAATGGACGTAGAATATAAAAAATACGCATTTGACTATTTCTGTTTGACGACATGACGAGATATATTATAAAACATAAAATATAGTTTATCACGTGAATATCATTTAATTGAATATTTCATAATTTTTATTGCAAGAATAACAAGATAGAAGCGTGACATAAAATTATTACTTGCCAACGAAAGTTTATTCTCCCCCCCTCTTCCTATTTGCTCAGGCTTCTTAAAGTTGCCCCCCCCCACTAAAATCCATAAAGCCATCACAACTTTGCACGCTTTCATTTTGACACTGTCATATACGCTGTCGCGGAGTAGAATCAATTATTGAAAACTTCGTATTGGCTACATGCTTAGAATGCAGTTTTTGATTCCAAGTTTGTCACGTGAGGCAAGCAGTGCGGTCCGTAGACAAAAGTTTTGAGGGAGGAGTTAAGCAAATAGTTTACGGAAGGGTGTCGGGATATATTAATAGGTCGGTTTTGATCTTTCTCGGGCAATATTTAGGTAGCTTGATAAATCTTTACAGTATTAAACTATTCAAATTAAAACACGGTGGAGAAATAGATTTTTTTTGAGTTCTATAAAATTTATGAGATATATGGTTGATAGCTATTTTGGCTAACAACCTCATTAGAATTATATATGCTATATATATCCGTTTAGAAGGGGTTCACAATACATCGTCGCTTCTTTTCGAATATCACAGTTTTATATTGTGATTTATCACGTAAGCCAAAATAGCTATCAACTGTGTCAAACTGAAATACATTGCTATTTTTTTACTGTGTTATAATAGAGTTCTATATATTAAATGCCATTTCAATCAAACGTTTATATTTATTATCTTTCTACCTTTAAATAAAATTATTTTTTTTCGATTAAGTTTTAACTGAAATATGTATACATATAATATATGTATACATTTGAAATAATAAAGATACATTTTTAAGTATTTATTTCCACAATATATTTTTTGATCAGGACCGGTTTCGCTCATTGAGATCATTATCAACTGAGTTACTGAAATAGAGACTATCTTGGGATGCGTAAATTGCGATGTACATTAAACACGTATAATATATAGTTTCTATTCGATTAATGAAAAACCACGTAATCTTAATTAATGGCGAAGGTGGAATGCCACGATTATATCAATAACATTTATAAATCCTTATTAAATCAAAATAAATATTATATTTTTCTATAGTTAGTTTTTAGCTCGAAAATGATCCATTTCTATTTTGGATACTTTTTTAAAACATGGTGAAAAAATAGCAATGTATTTTAGCTCCAACTTTTTTTTGTAAGGTATAGTTGATAGCTATTTCGGCTCACGCCATCGTCGGAACTAGCTATGCTGATGCGTTGTGAGCCGAAATAGCTATCAACTAAAATACATTGCTATTTTTTCACCGTGTTATAATGGAGTTCTACCAAGTAAATGCCAATTCAATCAATACTTTTTAAAAAATTTTAAGAATAGGTAAAATACTATCGAAATGATTTTTTTTATTATTTAGAACAAATTTCAATAAAGTGTTCGTTATTTTTGTAATATGAGTCATATTATATGTTCATTTGACTACAAACTTCCAATCTACTGACTGACTTCTTTTTGAAAAAAATAGTGATTTAAACACACTCACGTCCAAGTAGATAATACAAAAAAAAATTGAAAAATAAATTAAATGATGTAGGTGAACACAGAATTCTTAAATAGTTGATTTGAGGCGGCCATTACATACAGCAATACAACAGCTGTAATATTAAAGTTATCAAATACATTATATAAGTAGATAAATTTCTATATTGTTAAATGCTCTTGTGGCTACGTCACATGTGGGAGTTGAATTTTATGCACATCCTTTGAAATGGTAGAGGATATTGGAAAACTTTAAAGTAGTATCTTACCCCACCAAACATATCGCGTAGAATACAAAGTTGCCCCTCTCCATAGGGGTGTGTCGAGTTTTCCCGTTGCAATATTATATGATTTTTACGTTATTATAATAGTTTGAATTCTTCCAAGAAACACGTTTAAATGACAAGCTTTTTTTATACAATCTACGTATTGTGAAAGAAAACAGAAACGAAATTGAAAAAACAGTTTTGTCGTTTGAATAAAAATATCGTTATCAGGCAATTGCTAGAATAGTGTTTTTTTATTCGATGAAGGTTTTTTATTTTCTCTCTGTAATGATGTTTATATTTTGATATTGGAGATTGGAATGGAAAATTGACAAATGACTAAAACATATGTCAACAAAAAAATGACACTAGTTTTGAGAAATCATATACGTAATATATATATGAAAACATTTATGTATTTAGTAGTAGAATTTCGTTAACTTTAAACTTTTATAATATAAAATATTTACAAACATAGTACATTATTAGAAAATATAAAGTTAATTCAAACTTGAGTGACTTGTTTCAATATGATAAGTTGTAAAATATCAGTCAATTTTAAACAAAAAAATGCTCAATTTTATTTAAAAAAATATTTATATTTCTGATAAGGTCGTAAGCCGAAATAGTTATCAACTATAATAAAATTGAAGAGCTAAAAATAAATTGCTATTCACCGTATTATAATAAGGTTCTACCAAGTAAATACCAATTCAATAAATAAAGTTACCAGTTTTATAATCCGGTGAAAAAATAGCAAACTATTTAAGTTCTACAAAATTCTACAATTTTATAATACTAAAATACATTGCTATTTTTTCACCGTGCTATAATGGAGTTCTACCAAGTAAATGCTAATTCAATCAATAAAGTTTTATTATCTCTCAATTAAATTACAAAAAAAAACAAATAATTAAAATAATAATAAATTGCTAAGGCTTATTCCTTACTATATATGATTTATGAAGTGGTATACAATAGTTTGTTAAATGTATTGCCCATTGTATTTATACACTGATTAAAAACCGATTTAGAGTAAAAAAAGCGATCCATACACGTCTTTAAATGCTTATAAATTGCGACTTTAAAAGCTCATAAATAGACTATCTGAATAACTGAATCTCCCAAAGAGTGGTGGTATGTTTGGATCATTACAACATCTAAAAAAAAACGTCTAGACACAAACAATATATTTATATTTGTAAAAAAAATTATTGATTGAATTTGATTAATATTTGTTTACTATAAAGAATGTCGTTGGATTGCTGATATTTATTAACCTTTAACCGCCCAAGCATTTTTGTAAAATATTCGCGCGACCCGTGGTAGCTGTTCTAAAAATAATTATATCTTTAAAACTATTCATTATATTTGGGTACAAAAGAAGCATTATCAAAACAAAAGATTGTTTATAATTTACAAAAGCTTTATACGTAATTTCACATTTTATATAATTACACGTTACATTTAAAGAATATAAACATCTCTGAGGGGTTCACGCACCCAAATCGGGAGCCACTGCTTCAAAGAAAAAATATTTCTATGTATTGTATGAAAAAATCTGTATCCCCATCAAAATATATTGAATAGTGTATATAAAGTTGATTTATTATGGTCAGCCTAATATAACAACGCATATGCCAAGAGTCGATACTGTAACACAGATGTTTATATTAATTATGGTAAAAATATTTTTCGAAACCAAAAATTAAATTATTGATCGATATCGTAAGGACCGCTGGGCGTTTAAAAGTTAATTTCTAATTGTTTTAATGCATTAAGCTTAAGGTATTTATTACAAAGACTTAAATACGCGGGCAATGAGTTTAAATTTATGTTATACTATTATTTGTTTCCTGTAGTAATGAAAAGATTTTTCTATGAGTATAGATTTATTTAAGTTTCGCTTTATTTCTTACATTTTTATTAAATAATTCTAAACGCTCAACAAATTGACAAACAAATTCCAGGGAATCTCAATCGACGTTAATCCTATCACAATATTATTATTATCTTTCAAAGATTTACGTTATCGCAACGTATTTTACGCTCAATAAAGAAACAGGATTACTACCGGTAGGCTTTCGGCAAACGAAGCCTTTTCTATAAATTCTTGCCTCTGGTTTGTAAAGCGAAATTGAACAGCACGCTCTGGAATTATTTATCCTTAATAAAAACAAATATTTATCCATCAATTTAACGCTTTGTCTCTGAACAATCATGATTATACATTTTTTTCTAATTTACTATGAGAATTCAGAAATCGAGAAAATTTAAAATTATGACCTGAAGTTGTGGTCTCTAGGGTATTAATCCCAGCATCACATTTTCATCAATTAGTTTATATGATATATGTGTTCTCAAATGCATAACTGTTGGACTATTTGTGATGTCTAAATTCATTTCCCATATCTTATCATTGAAAATGATACTTTCTAAAAATGGTTAGTTAATATTGCCGAAAATGCCATTATTATACAAAAAAATGGTTTAGTGACTAAAAGACAGTTTGCTCTCATAAATTATGCTCAATCAAAAAATGGTGTAGCGTACTTTAGAGGTGAATATAGATTTAAAAAAAAAAAAAATTCAATTTTTTTAAAAGATTGACACCAAATTTATGATATCGATTAAGGGTGCATGATGGAATTTCACTGTCGAATTTCAATTGTCAGTTTTGTATATTTTCATCCGTGTGACAAAATGCCTGAATATACCAAAAGGCGAAATCCGGGTAGTTAGTGACGGAACATGTAGAAACGTACCAAGTTTCAACAATTCAAATTTGATTAACATCATATTAAATTGGTAGAAATCCATAATAATGGCGTGAAAACGTAGCATTGTATTTTAATTCTACACAAATTCTAACGTATACAGTTGATAGCTATTTCAGCTAATACCCTCTTCAGAAATCCATTAGTTCGGAATTTTTCTGACAAAAATAGTTTCATCGTGTTATGAACATAGATAATATTGACAAAATAACGTTATCGATAAACACGGTGAAAAAATAGCAATGTATTTTAGTTCTACAAATTTTTTATAAGATAATTTTTTATAGAAAAATAGTTCCGACGATGGCGTGAGTCGAAATAGCTATCAACTGTTTCTTATAAAAATGTTGTAGTACTAAAATACAATACATATTATTTTTTCACCGTGTTATAATGGAGTTCTCCCAAGCCAATTCAGTCAATAAGTTATCGATAAAGCCTTTTGATTCAAAAAAATGTCTTGTCTATCTATGATAGAGACTGTAAAAATATAAAAGGTGGGAAAATAAAATATCTAAAAACGGTATATTGTTAGAAATAAAACGAATAATACCAACATTAGTTAAAAATAATTAATGGCGTAATAAAGTAGTTTTAAAACGTCTTTTCTTTATAAATTTTAATTTATGTTAAAGTTATTCGCAGTCGGTAGTTTTTTTGTCGCAATATAAAACATCTTTGCTTCATTAAAAGGAGAGATTTAGAAAGGAAAAGCTTCGGGATGGGAAGCAATAATTGAATCAGTAAGGAAGGAAACTGGAAAAGCACATCTCTTCAGGCATTGCGAAGAAAATTCACAACAATTTTGAAATGTTGCAACATCTGGATACAGAGTCGCATTGAATTTCGAAACATAAAAATTATTTACACGTGTAAATATGTTATACATGGCTAAAAAACGATTAATGTCTAGCAGATTGAAAGCAATTTTGAACTGTTAATAGATTAAAATTCATATGTTACTTGTATTATATTTAAGTTTTTAAGGCAGCAACAAGAGGTGCGATGATAATATCTGTAAATATGACGCGGTGAAAAAATAGCAATGTATTTTAGTTCTACAAAATTCACCGTGTTATACTGGAGTTCTACCAATTCAATCAATAAATCTGTAAATATGTATTACATTGTTTTTCAAATAATGATAAATGTCTAGCGAAATGATGGTTATTTTGAGGTGTAAATGAATTGAAATTTCATATCTATATAAGAGTAAATATGAAAGTTAGAAATAGAGATACGACGCAGAAAATTGGTTAAGAAAATATTGAACAAAATTTACTCAGAAAAAAAAACAACGGCCCATAAGTTTTGTACATTAGATATATTAAAATATTGCGACAAAGAAAGTTATAGTGTCCAATCATATAATAAAAAAACCGATGAGATAAATTGATATAAGAAGACCATGATGTTTTATTGAAGAAGCTATTATTAAATAACTGGAGATGTTTTCAGTTAAAAATGTTTTGTTTAAAGTTATCGTCCGATCTATCAAAAAAAAAAAATGCAGTTATATTTTGAGAACATAAATCCTTGTCATTAAAAACGGTAGGCAATTAAAAAAGTCTACTGATTGAATTGGCATATACAAGGTAGAACTCCGTTATAACACTATGAAAAAATAGTAATGTATTTTAGTTCTAGAAAGATTGTTAGCATGTTCCATATATTTTTGGTGCCAAAATTGGTTAACCATTTTCACCAGTGAAAATACATTTTTCATTTGAGATTTTCGCTGCCATATAAATAAACAATAAAATTTATATATAAACTTTTCCAGTAGTTCGAGTCCAATTCGATTGTAGTCTCATTTTTCACATGGAGAAGAAGCGTAATAAAATAAATCTGCATGCAAATTTAAAAGTCCGTTACAAAGTCTAACTCAAAATTAATGCAAAAGCATTTTTTTACATTGTATAATATAAAGAATAAATCAATAGTGTTGTATGTACATACAAAATATGTTTGGATAATTAAAAACGATTATTATTATTGGCAACATAAATCCTTAATTCAGCCCACTCTGGAAAACATAATACAGTTGATAACATTGTATACTTGCAAAAATTGTGTAGTGAATGAATCTACTTTTAAGAATAAATGACAGCGCTGGCAGTGAAGTTGGGGTCTCTACAAAAACTCGAGCTAGCATATCTCACTCTCACTGATTATAAAGTGAGATTCAATTATACAGCGACATCTGGAAGCTCCAATTTCCATTGTTGAAACAAAGTGTTGAATATTTTCTTGCTGTTGGTATAACTGTCATAATTGAATAACTGAAACGGACAGGGGTTGGTAGACATGTTTGCAAAAATACTGACACGTTCAGTATGACGGCGTTTACGAGAAACTAATCAAAGCTTCTTAAAGCACGCAAGTATATAAAAAAAATAAGGATATGTTATTATTAGACGTAAAAACCTTAATATTCTACTAAATAGATCTTTATACACCGTTGACTTTTACGATTGGCTATATTAACAATGTGTAAATAAAAGAATACCATCAGTATACAGTGGTGTTAAAGTATTAAGCATGTTTAAAGCTTTTCCCCTCAATAGTCTTCAGAGCTTTTGGTTATGGCTGATATATATACACGCCCACCACCACCCGCTAGATCTTTACGTCAGGTATTTGTAGTCGTTATAGTAAGTGCTCGTCGTAAGTGCTGAGATTATCTCGGAAGCAATCGCATAAGACTCAGTGGCTTGTACGTGTGTGCAGACTGTTCATAACTCAGTAGGTCATAAGTCAGTACTCCTACTAAAAATAAACAGTGTTTCAAAAGACTCACAATCGAAAAGCTCTTTGAGTATATATCTAATCGCTCTTCTTATAACGCTGTAATTTTCTTAAAAAATAATCATTTTCGATTTTGCAACCACAGTGTGGGCAATCGGTCCAATGGAAGATTGAACCGACTTGAACCGATATTGGAATATAAAATTTATTATATGATATTCCCATAAAATGTATTTAACATAACGATTTGGTCTCAAAGTTTGGGTAAAACCGTCACATTATTTACACAACTTATTTATTATCTTAAAAAACAAAAAATCAACAGAGATGACAATAAGTTTTGTTTGACGTATGCGAGTATTCCTTGTGTGATTTTAGCCGATTTACTTAACGGGTACATTATAAATGTAGATAATTGAACAAAAAATGTGCATGATGTTAGTAGGCACTGCAACCAAATAGAAACAATATTATAATAGATCATTCAGTTAAAATAGCCTTAACTTCTACGTAGAAACTATTGATAGTATCTATAAAGTAACAAAAATCACACCTATTTTACTAGAGAATCAGCATTTAAAGTGTTATAAAATTTACTGCGAATAATAAAACGCAGTCGGTAAGGTTGCGCTC
The DNA here is from genome assembly GCA_028555115.1 of Himalopsyche japonica. Taxonomy (NCBI): domain Eukaryota; kingdom Metazoa; phylum Arthropoda; class Insecta; order Trichoptera; family Rhyacophilidae; genus Himalopsyche; species Himalopsyche japonica. The sequence continues at coordinate 1,559,831 of JAHFWJ010000719.1, forward strand.
AGTTGCTTCTGTGACCCAGATCTCTGTAGGCGCTACCCCATTCACATTAATTAAAAACAATGATGCGGACCAGCTCTCCGGTGAAATTGCCAAGAAAAACAGGAACTGCCGTGGAAATGAGAACCAAACGTAAAGCCTGATTTATTTATCTTAACTTGTGATTCTCTCCAACTTTGGCTAGCTCTTTTTGCCCTATTTATGATAAGAGCTTTACTTATCTACGACGTGTACATACTCATTTTCTTGGATATTTAATCAAATAAGAATTCAAAAATTCGTTCAAAAAACAACAATATGTCATTATGCAGTAAAATTAAAGAATATGGATCATTAAAAATTGCTTTTTGCTATAGAGAATTGATCTAATTAAAAGGAAAATCTTCGATTATTGCTAGCTGTTCGGTTGCACTCAAATAAATTTGAATTGTTAAAACTTTGTCCGGTTCCAAATGTTTTGTCACCAACGATCCGGGTTTCGCATTTCGGCATCTTCAGGCATTCTATTACACGGACGCGACAGAACTGGCGCACAACAAACAGTTAGCATCGTCTATATATCAAAAGAATCAATTTAAGTAAAACACAGACCCAATGACGCTTGAGATAAGTTTCATTATCGGTAAATATACTGTTATTGAGTCATTCAATAGTAATCAATTATCATTAAAATATACAGTTTTTTTTGTTGTTAAGAAATACCTACCTATTTCAATTTGACAAGTAATGATTTAACATCAAATGACGCAATATTAAAATTTAGCTCACGAGATTGTCGATTCATTGAACTGATCTCACATAAAGGATACAAGTAGGGGGAGTTGGGAAGATTACTTATAAAAGAGAGCAAATTGATTGAAAAAATTCTATTATATATTTTATGATATCGACTGAAGGTGTTTGAAAGAATTTCAATATCAAATTTGACTTGTTGAACATTAAGTTTCAAGAATTTAAAGTTGATACTATCATATAATTTGAATCGCTTGGTCAATTGCTCATTTGAAATTTTCAGATTTATTGTGAACGAAAAAGAGATCCAAATATTTCCCTTAATTAATATAACATAAATGTAGCTATCTTCAAAGTGATTAAATACGTATGATAAATTAACATGGACGTATAAAACCAATGAGTCTCATTAAAGATGCATTTGAAAATGATAAAATAAATATCATTTCAAACTGTACAATATTTATTCGTCTTATATTGCCTTGATAATTAACGTAATCCAGCATTTTTTAAATATGAAAAATAGTTTTTTTATTATTGAAAGAGAAATATTCATAAAGTGGAAGCCTTTTGTTCAGAATGAAAACCGTGAAAGACACATGAAATTATATATATGTTATAAAGTAAAAGTTTCTTTATAATATGCCAGATTATGCTTTCTTTCTGTTAATGACTAAAAAATAGTCAAAAGCACGATGTCTTTTGTTCAGATTCAAAATTATGAAAATCTCGTAAAACTATGATGTAGTCTATATGATAAAAATTTCTTTTAGCATGGCAGGTTATTACTGACAAGTAAATTTTGCGGCACCAACTTTTACTGTCATTTTTAAGTCCACGGTTTTAATATTTTACATAGATAATAAATTATTAATACGCTGTATGAAATTGTCTTATCTTGGTAACGCAACACAAATAGCGATCATTTGAACGAATGCTGTTCCCAGACAAACCAAAATGTCTTCAATAAAACTCGCTAACAAAATAATGACAGCCATTGCTGGCTTGTTTTAATGGTTACGACTTGTTCCGGTCGTTAAGACTAGCATTATCAAATTGTTGTTATAACAATAAAATTATAGCTCAACACGAATTATTGAATTCGCCATAACGGCGTTAACGAAGCAATTAACCAACGTGAATAGCTGGAACACTGCTTCAAGACAAAACCGGCAGAAATAATACGCCGAGCAATACTTTATATTTAAGTATTTTAGAAGATAAGATTAAAATTTGATAATTATTCCTGGCAAGAAATAAGAGCGAACTGACAAGGAAAAGAGTTAGTTTAACGGTTTATTAGTATTTATTTGATATAGGAGTAACGCTAAAAACCTATTCACTTCATATATAATACAAAGATTTATCCCCCTACACAACTGACACGAGAAAACTAAATGCGTAGGCCAAATAGTGAAATATAATACCGTCAAAACACTCCACAAGGTCTTAGCAACAAAGCTTTTACGGGCAATGTATTTTACTGGGAAGAAAAAGCTCAAGATTGAGATACCAAGAACACGAATTTGCAATAGCATGGTGTTTGACGCCATCTTATTATGTTAAGGATTTTTTTCTTGCGAAATTGATGTAAAACAATACTCAAACCTTTAACTAGGCTTTAAGTAATATTGTTGCAAAGATCCATTTAACACATTCAATTGCACATAATTTATATATTATAACTGACATTATAAGCGCAACGCATAGAGTAAAAAATCTTATTTAAAATAATAAAACATAGGTTATAATTTATGATATCGACTGAAGGTGCTTTAATATCAAATTGGAATTGTTACAACACTGTACGATTACACATGTTTTGTCACTAACGACGTCAGTTCTGTTGCATCCGTGTGATAGAATGCCTGAAGATGCCGAAAGGCGAAACCCGAGTCGTTAGTGACAAAACGTGTGGAACCGTACAAAGTTGTAACAATTCAAATTAAAACATAGGTTAATTGAAATTACTAAATAATGAAGTCATATTTAATTTTTTCATATAAAATAATAGAATAATATATATGCTATACAAAGACATCCCGAATACTTTTTGAATAATCAAATAATGAAATAAATAGAGATTCACTTAAATTATAGTGTAGAGAATATTGTACAATGTAAACATATTTATTCCTGAAATGAAACGTATCGTAGCATAATTACGATAATCAATTTAAAACGTATTAAAAAAATTATTAAAAAAAAATTATTACCAAAAAATTTAAATTGTTATGCAAGAACTTATTAGAATATGAGAGAAATAATTGAGTTTGAAATTGTGTTAATTAGTTGTGCAGTTTGGATGGTAAATATTATAGGATAAATCCTGCAAAAAAAATGCATGTACATATTTGTAGAAGACCGTTTTTCAACTCCATTCAAACGTGAAATTTAAAAATTCACTGTTATTTAAAACATGAAAATGGGGTCAAAAAACCTGCCCGAGTAATTCTGTTTGATGTGGGAACCAAAACGACGCTCTTTGTATTCGATTTTCGTTTATTTGGTAACACTGAAAAAAATAATGAAAACCGTCAATGTTTTTTGTATCGCGTAACGTAAATATGAAAAACTTTGTTCAGCGAATAAAAGGCTATAGAAATATGAATATTTTAGCTGAATGTAAATGAAGTGAAAATATATTTAGTAATTAAAATAAATAATGTAGCATTAATGTATGTAATGTAATGTAATGTAATAAGCATTAAAGCAGAATATACTGCCATCTGTACTTACTACATTGATAATTAAAAAGAAAAATGATTTGGTGTTATATTGTAATAATACACTTCGCAAAGTACTTTTAATGAGTTTAATATTTTAATAAAAGTTTTTCTCGATAATAGACTAGACATACAAACACATTTATTGTATTTCAATTGCGTATACCAAAAAGGACCTTTCTATAAATTATATTATATATATTTAAGAAAAACTAAGCGAAAAAAAAATATTGCAAAAAAAGGAAATTTACCGAAATGTATTGTTAATTGTATGTCAAGTATTTTTTTTCAACCTTTAATAAACTTTGAATAGTTACAACTTTGTACGATTCCACATGTTTTGTCACTAACGACCCGGGGTTCACCTTTAGGCATCTTCAGGCATTCTATCACACGGATGTAACAGAACTGGCAAAACATGTGGAGTCGTACAAAGTTGAAACAATTGAAATTTGATATTGAAATTCTACCAAGCCACCTTTAGTCGATGTCATAAATTATTGAATAAAAGTGTTTTTTATTTATTATTAATTACTTACTATCTAGTAATATTATGAACAAATTTACTATCTCGGTTCCAAACAGATTCATTTTTGAGTTTACTGTTTCTCTCATAAGTTACCAGTGAATCAACTGCACCATCCTTCTAAAAAGCTGTTGAAATATTTTTGAGCGTGTTTAAATTCTAAGGCATCGATTAATGCGCGAAACAAATGTTATAAACAGAGTAATCCTTATATAAAACAGTTGTAATTAAGAATAAAATCAGTCTCATAAAATAAACTATCCTAAAAGCAATCAAGAAACCATGCAACCGCTGCACAATGGCGTAGTGGAAGCGTAGCGGGTTGGGGTGACGTCGTGTCGGGGCTCGGCAGCGTCGCGATGTCATCGCCGGGCCGAAACTTGGGCGACGTAGACCCTGCCGCCGGGGGTCTACGCGGGCGTAGAGGCGCACCAAGTCACGCTCGGCTACGCGCGCCTGTCACACAGAGGAAGATGGATGTTTCGAATAATAGGATACACAATTAAAGACGGAGAAGTTTTTTACAGCCTTGCTTGCTACGTCGCTATCACGGCGGCCACTCATTATACGCTTTCGGGAGGCTGTGTTTCAACATAGTTGGCTTATTTCTTCTTTTGATTGTTTGTTTGTTTATTTGTTTTTTTTTGTTAATGAAAAAAATACGGCACCAAATATGAGCAGAAAAAAAGATCACAATTTTAAAACAAAAAACATTTAAATAGATATTTTAACGAAATCAATTATTTCAAAATTTAATAGTAGATTCATAATAACGTACTGGTCATAAAAATGAACGATACATTATATATTAATTTATCTCTGACAATTTTTATAATTATGTAGTATAAATAGCAGATTGACAGATAACCCAATAGTACAAATCATTCATAAATATTATTCATTCAACAATGAATGAAGTGCACACGAGACGTAAAAGTGCAAAATAATCCATTTGTTAATAGTATTAATATTTTCTTTGCCGCCATTATAGCACAATGAAAGAATAGCTATGTTCAACAAAATTTATAAGATAATAGTTGATAATTATTTCGGCTTACTCTCTCATCAGAACTATCTATCAGAAGAAGCTATCAACCATGTATCTTATAAATTTTGAAAGACTGTAATATATTGCTATTTTTCCCTGTACCACCGTAATCAAATCACGTAAACAACATTCAGGTTGATTCAAGGTGTTAAATTTGTTGATAGAAATGCATGATATTTTAAATAATAAAAACATATTTTTAGTAATATTTCCACAATAAATTTTATAATGAGGACCGGTGATGCTTATTCGGAGCATAATCTACTGATTCTGAAACCGGTACTGACAACAAAATATATTGTGAAATTATATACTAAAAATGTGTTTTTATTAATCAAAACGTTCAGTTTGTTTGAATGCCTAAAATTCATATTGTATAATAATAATCTACATATATCATATCTATACTGATTCATTTTAACTTGTTTACGTTGAAAATATTTAGAACATATGATATAAGGCTGATTTCGCTTTTGACATTGCTCAACTCTTTGCAGCGAAAATTTATCGGCAAAGAATGAATAACTTATGGAATAAAAAAAATCTTTCAATAAAAGATTTACTTCATCACTCAGGGAACTTCATAATAGTACCTGAAAAACATTTTCAATTAGACGGCGATGTCACTGATTGTTCAAAGTATACACCAGAATAAAGTTTTTAATTAAAATGTCAAATAACTTTATAGAAATCATCGCGCCAGAGATTTATTATATTTTAAAACACCTGTTGCCGGGTGCTTCCTTTTACAAAATCGAGATCAAATTACAATTTACAATTTACCAGTGTTTCAGTGAAATACAAGTAAAGCAGAACACTTCACGAATCAGGGGTAAAAAGCGTACGGTTTGAATTGAAATAGCGATTCAGTTAAATCGATGCATCGTTAATTAAGCAAATTACAATCAAATATGATTATGGATCATTTTTTCCCCAATGAAAGTTGACGGTCAAAACAAAATTTTTGGATACTGGAAACAATTTATTAGATTAAAAATTCCATGATGATATTTAGGATGAATTCAGTGTTAAGAATATTTTGGTAAATCTTTAACAATTTATAATATTATTCTTATTCTTGTAAAATTTAATGTTGATTTCAATTGTTGAAACAGTGCACAATTCTACATGCCTTTTGCAACTAACAACCCGGGTTTCGCCTTTAGACATATTCTGGCATTCCATCACACGGATGCAACAGAATTTACGATATACGAAATATTCGTGTTGTCTGAGAATGTCTGAGGATGCTGAAAGACGAAACTCGTAGTAAAATTTTCAATTCAAATTTGACGTTGAAATTTTACCAAGCAAACATACTCGACATCATAAATCAGGGGTTACCAAACATTTTTGCTTTCCGGCGCCCTTTAAATATATGAATTTTTTTGATGCGCTCCAAGTCAAAAAATGTTATCTCGTGGCAAACCTTTTGTTACCTTTAATTTTATAAAGTAAAAATATTTTGTAAAGGAAAATTTTCACGGCATTCGCGTTGGCATCGCGTCTCACACTTTGGGTAACTCTGTCATAAGTTATTGTTAATTGTTGATTTAATTATAACAAACTATAACGATGAAACAAAGTAAAACATTATTTTGGTAAAACTGACAAAAATTTGTATTTACAACACAGTTAATGTTATTTGTGAAGAAAATGTTATGGCAACAGTGTAATTTATTTCCAATCCAAACCGTGGGTTTGATTTCAAACGTATACCACAAGTTGGGTATCCCAGGTGCTGGGTGAAAAACCCAGAGCGTGTCACTTCCTCCACATTTAATTGATTAAGAAAGGTGTAAAAGTCGAAAGAGAAAGACTAAAAGGTTTCCGGTTACTTATTTACCTGAGACTGTTACTTGAGTCATGTCATGACAGTGACGTGCGCAGGGTTCGATAAGTTATATATAATTAGTGCGAGAATCCGCAAAATAGACGAAATCCCACTGCAATCATAGTAGAGTAGGCTGCCTTATAAAATGATATTCAAGGATATTTTATTTCAATAACGAACAAAAATGACTAAGCACTAACATTTACATAAATATAACAAATAAATAGCACGGTGAAAAAATAGCAATAGTTCTGACGATGGCTTGAGTTGAAATAGCTATCAACAATATCTTAATAATTTTGTTGAACTAAAATAATTTGCTATTTTTCCACCGTGTTTTAATGGAGTTTTACCAAGTAAAAGCCAATTCATTCATTATAACAAATAACTTTTTGAAGTAGTCCCGATTTCTGGATTTGGAATGAACTAAAAAAATTTTTTTAGTACTTATTTCTACAACATATTTTATTATCATGACCGGTTTCACTCATTGAGATCATTATCAATTGAGTTTCTGAACTTTTATAAATTTTGTAGAACGAAAATACATTGCTCATTTTTTTCACCGTCTTATTAATTATAATTTTCATTATTTTATTATTAATTGTACATTTCTTAATTCAACGAAACCATTCATTTCCTGACTTTGAGATCGAGTTTTATTAAGTACACCCAGTCCTTTTTTTACGCGATACATTGGTTCCAGAAAAAGGTGCGTAAAAAAAATCGCGAAAAAAATGATTTCATGCAATTTCATTATATTTCTTTTCATACCCTAAAACATAATTTCGCATAATATCCGATACACTTGTCAACATTTGGCAATTGTATGTGTACTTAAAAAAATGGAATGCTTTACAAAATTAAGTTTTAAAAACAAACATATTTTTTTTATTAAAAAAAATAATGAAACGTACATGCCTAGCATTATATATAAATGTCTTCTTTAAAACAAATTTGAGGAAAAAATTGCGTGAAAATGAGTGAAGCGAGTAAAAAAATGTAGCGGTGCCGTCCAAAAAAATCGCGTATAATCGAATTCGCGTAAAAAAAAATCGCATAAAAAAGGACTGGGTGTATATATAATTTGCTGAATATGCCCCGAAAGGTGAAACCGAGGCCTTTAGAGACAACACTTATAAAATGTATCAATTGTTCTCAATATAATTTAATTTTGAAAATCATAAGTCAGTTTCATAAATAAAAACAAAAAAAGGTTTTAATATTAAAAGTAAAGCAAAGATTATGTAATAATTGAGTCAGGAATCATTTAACCCTCAATCATGACATGTCACTGGGTGAAACAGCGCTCAACTTTGCACTCTTACGAAATCTTTGCTCTCCACAAACGAACTTAATACTTTCACTGATTAGAAGACTAACGTAGAGGGAAACTCTGTTAAGTTGGGCTCTTCTTGTTTGGAAAGGTGACTTATCCCAAAAGCACTTTGCAAATAATGATCCCGAAGACACGCTCAACATGCAATGCAGGCTATTAAATATAATGTGGTTCTATTTGTAGAATAATATCGACATCCAAGCAAAAGCTATTCCACAGCTATGAATATTCACGTAATTCAGAGAGATGCTGATTCAAATTAAAAATAAATTTCCAAAAAGACAAAACCTAGAATGAAATATATAGTGAACAATGAACTGATCATTTTTAAGCTGCTTCATTATCATTATGTAAATAACCCACCATAAATAAATCGTTAAAGGATTTACAGATAAATAATTGTGTTGGTCCTATACGTTTGACAGGTAAAATGAATTACTGTTGTCAAATGAAATCTTTTGAGGTTAACGTAAACATTATTATTTTAAGCAGGATTATAAAACTCAATTTTTTCTAACCTCTATAAAATATTTTGAAAGTTATTCGCTTGATTTCAAATAATCACTGTGTACCTTTACTTTCATCATTTTTTTTCGAGCGATTTGGTAGGTGTAAACGGTTGATGCACCGCAAAAGAAGGACGTGTACGAAATGATATTATAATTTATGATATACTTTTGATGAAATGGCAATTTCAAATTTATATTATTAAATCTGTGCACATTTTAACACATGACGTCTTTCACGAGCCGAAATTATTGATGCATTCGTGTTATAGATGCCAAAAAGTGAAACATGTCGAATTCTATATAGGTTTAAAAGTTTAAATATGAAAATATAGTTGTTTCTTTCACAAAAAAAACAATCAATATGAATGATCTTAAATGTACACGTAAGAACTATTTATAAGTTCTAAGACACAGATTCGGCAAGTATTTTCTTTTGTATTAATTTCAAGCTACTAAATTGATAATATTTCCGAATCGTAAGATATAATTAAAGACTGTTTTTGAGGTAAAATAACAAAAAACAAAGTGCTTCGAATAAGGAGTTTCTTTAAGCCTCTGATTCTGAAGCATCAGTATACCTGAAGAGAAAGTTTTAATGAAGTTTGCGGCGACTGCGTCCTGTGGACGTGGAGTATACTCCAAGCCAGTCAGATGTGACTATCTGGTTTTGTTCCATGCAAAATGTTTCAGATAAAACGTCACAGTGTGATAATCCTGAGATGCACAGATAAAAGCTTTTCCGTTCGCGTACGTAACAATGAAATGCTTTAAAGCTCACAAATATTTGTAAATTAACAGCACGTCCCGATATAAATTATTTTATACTTCTTATTAGTTAATAACATATTAAACAATCTTATTATTATGATAAGAAGAAATGTTTTAACAGTTGCTTCTGCGTTTATCTTTTAAAACTATTATATAAAGATGTTAACTCTACAAATAAAGTGTAATGTCTTACTTTATCATGATTTAATTGATATATTTATTAAAATATCTCATATTGTTATTGTACGTTTTCTGTCGAAGGTTATTAATACAAAATGTGGTTCATTTTGGTGTAGGAAGCGTTATGCATTGTTTGGTCACGTAGAACCTATTTACGAAACATAATACAAACAATACTGATGTTCCGAGCAAGATCAATTTCTCAGTAGCTTACAAGTGGACGCAACAAAAACAATAACAATCGAAGTTTCCCAGCAAATAGAAGCGAGCTTCGTTCGTTTATCTGCTTGGCTATCAAACAAAAACAATTCATAAAAAATCTGTGGTCGGTTTGTTAAATTTTGAAGTTGATAATGAGTAAATAGTAATTATAAATAATCGATTATTTGGTTTTAAAACAGTCCATACGTATTCTAGTAAATATATATAATACGTTTAACATACTACTGAATTTCTACCTGAAAAATAAGGCAACGCATTTTTAAGCACTGGTAGAAAATTTGATTGTTGGTCAATAAAACAAAAGAAAAACACTTCACAAAGGAAGCAATATGTAATGTATAGGTTTGTTCTTTTATAAAGAACATTTATACTACATTAAAAAAGACCGTGTTGCCAAGTATAAACAAAAGTGTGAAATAAATATTAAACTTTTTTAAATATAATTTTTAGATATGATTGAGAGTCCCACTCTTAATATGCAAGCTGTAAAAAATAGGATTAGGAATCAATACTTTCTCGTGTATGTAAGATTGGGATATGTATGACGTAATTTATAATTCTCTATTTATAAAATCTGATTTTGTTAAAGTGAAATCAATTACTTTTAAGATGTCAACTGTCACTTCTTTATTGAACAACATGATCATAAAATACATTGTGTAAATAATACTAAAAATTTATTGTTAACTTAAGAATACGTATGTTGATTTATTATGCGGTTTGACTTTTCAATAAGAAGTTCTTTCTTAAGAATAACAGATGGTGTTGCATGCATATGCATTATTACAAACTTTTCATATATTCACTTTGAATTTTGAAATGATGACATCTATGCAGAATTCGAAATAGCAGCGTACGAACACAAACGAATGAACTTGATTGATGTGACTATTTAATAGAACCGTATGCGTTTGTATTATATACTATTTGCTACACTAACATTTTAATTACAAAAAAAATTGTAAATCAAATGATGTTTTCATTATAAATATTAAAAGTAAATATAGAAAAAGACAACCAGAACCATATTCAAGTTAACCCATTCTCTGCTGCGAAAAATATTCCAAAATCAAATAATTCAAAAAATAACTTTGATAGTGTCTTTGTCCACTAAACTAATAAGGTTATCGTGATAAATCAGACGATATTGAAGCATAAAGATTATCTCTTATATCAATGTTTGAACAGTAAATTCTTTTTATATTTGTAAGGGTCAAGTATCAACACAAAGCAATCAGCTGTCTCAACGGTTAAGACGTTAGCAATTAGGGGTTAAGTGACATTAACAATATTTTTATATTTATTTAAAGCTTCCTTAGACTTGATGTTTCTAGCATAATATTTCAAATTGTTGTCACGACTATAAATTATTTTGTCAAATTCCAAGCACTGTGCTTTCTTTTTCGTGATTAATTAATATTACGAAGTATGAATAAGCTTTTTTAGGTGCATTGATTTGCAACAGTAGATCAGCAGTGTTGATAGAATGGAAATTTTATATGAAATAGCTTTTGAAGTTAGCTAAGTTTAGCTTCGTATTTCAGTAAGAAATTGAGGTTCTGTTACGATTTCATGGAATTTGTATTACAAAAAAATAAACACATTTGAAACTACGATTTTTACGTTAAACTAATTGATTAGCGGATGGAATAATGAATGTTGATTATGTAAAACAAATAAAGCAACAACTATTTTTGAAAATGTCTATTGGAATAATGTATGAGGAGATAAAGGCAACTTTGGACATAAGGCAGTAGAAGTAACAAGGGAATAGTAAGTTCATTTGCATAATGAAGCACCTGTCCAAAGGTAGACGATTCACATAAATCTAGTTAAAAGTTAGTTGTTCGAGCGATAGATGTCACCACGTTTCTTTGACTGGAACAATGTTGTACAAATACGAATAAAAACTTATATAAGGAAAAAGTTAGGCAAAATAAATTTAAAATGTTTTTAATACGAAAATATGAAAGCATTGAAATGGGAAAAATTAAATACGATTTGAGGAACTATTTCCACTACTTAATAGCACCATAAGCATCGGTTACGCTCATCACAAGTTTTATCGGCGGCTTATTTCAACAATGATATTATGTAAAATTATAAAACGACATTGTCGTTAGTGTATTTGAAAATATCTTAATATTCAAAGATGTAGTAAGTATTTTTGCTCTGCCAAATTAGTAATATTGAAACTATTTTTGCATCACGCCGTTATCAGCTTAAATTTCACTCATTCGACAATATTTGACAATCTTCAAATTGAGATATAACATACAATCTTTTATTGAAATAACGGGTTTTAAATTTATAGACGGTGTTGCCAACGGCGTGTTGCTAAAAAGCTCTAGATAATATTAGACGCTCGTGGAAAAAAAAATTCTACAATCTACAAAATGAGAAGTCAAAGACATGAATTGTTTATTCTTAGAAACTGTTGAACCAAAGAGCTTTCACAAAGTTCAACGAGTTTGTTTCAGATGTCAACTTATTCTACATATATAAGAGTGGTTCAAGTGTATTCTATTTCTTTTTATGTATTAAAATAAATTTTATCTGACCCTACTTAGTTGACGTCATTTCGAATTTACATTATTTTAAATTTAAATCTCTATTACGTTGCAAAAGCGATAAACTTAAACACGATGAAAAAATATGAATAAATTTGAATACTAAAAAAATTATAAGATATATAGTTGATGGCAATTTCGGCTTACAAACATTATAATTAATTGTGATCTTAAAATTGTTGTAGAAAAAAAAATATTTTAATTTTTTCTACCATTTTGTCATTTTACCAATTAAATGCAAATTTAATCAATATAAAAAGACAAACTAAGAGTCTGTGATTGTTTGTAATGTATATATATATATATATAATTAATAATGTACGTATTTTTGTTCTCCGAAATGGAGTAACTTCAAAAAGATCGATTTAAAAAATGTGAGATACATATTTTTTGAGAAATGAAACATGTTTATAATATAATGGCTTTCCACTACGAAGTGACAGTAAGCACATTAAAAATAACACATATTTTACTTGCTAATCTTGATAAACAATGTGTATTATATATTATGTAGAGTATTGAAAAAAGTACTTTTGAATTTTTTTCCGATTTATATTTTTGAAAAAGGAGCTAGTTTGATATTTATAAGTCAATTTGTATCTGGAGCTTTGACGCAGAGTCAGTAATACTAATCGATATATTTACTTAAGCTGTAAAACCTTGACCGTGAATGCAAGAACGTAAAAAGCTCGAAAGAGTTCGGCGACGGGGCCGCATATTGATAAAACAGTAAAAAAAATGTTTTATTGAAATTGAACTGCTCTTGGTTTAATAAATGTAATGGTAGATAAAACGAAACCGATACCACTAATGATGTAATTGAGAAACCATTAATACGCAATCAGCTACGTCTCGATGTTAATATGTAAACTATAATGTCTTATTAACGACTTGTTTCCCTGGGCGGAATCTGCCGTCGGAATAGCGCGTTTCGCCTCATATCGTAACCATTACCCTGCATGGCGCTCCGAAGCCACCACCGCCGCTTCCCCCCGCGAGTAAAGTTTGCATGCTGCCCCTCTGACGCGTAACCGCATCAAAGCGTTCCTCTGAGCAATCAACGTCGTAATCTTTCAATCGCCCAAGCAACATACCCCGACGGTTTCCCTTTCTCAAATCACCCCTTTGATCTACCCTTAAAGAGTGGTGTGTTGTGTAGCATTGAACGGCACTGTTTAAAATTAAGTGACCAACTGTGCAATTCGATACAATGCATTCATGATATCGACTCAACATACTTAATGCAATTTAAATATAAAATTTTATTTTTTGTAAATTTAAACTCAGTGCCGACGTGTTTACATCTTCACACGGTAAAAAAAATAGCAATGTATTTTAGTTCTATAAAATTATTTTTTATAAGATATAGTTGATAGCTATTTCGGCTCACGCCATCGTCAGAACTAGGCTTAAACGAACATTTGCCTATCTATATATAGCTGTATAGAAAAAGTACACCATACATCTCCTCTCCTGTTTTAACGAAATAGCTTGTCTCTTGCTCGCAATAAAACTAAAAATTGTAAGTGAAACTTAAAAAGCGGCTTTATAAATGAGTTTACATATGGTACGGAAATGGTCTATTACGGAAACAAAGAAGACCCCTGTAGAGGGTTGAGCAATGGCGATCAACATATATAAGTTTGTTCGTTTAGAATCCTTTGTGATAGTTGATACCTATTGATTTCCAGCTGTTCTATAGCCGTCATCTTGCGACCTTTTTTACAAAGATGTAAACACTTAGGCGCTGAGTTTGAATTTATATTATGTGATTCCTATATAACGTGATTAGCGAATTGTGAATCTGTTTTTTTATCTGTTTACATCTTTGTAATAAAGCTCGCAAGATGATGGCTTTGGAACAGCTGGAAATCAATATATATAAATCATCACACGAAATCTTAAATGAACAAAAAAATATAAGTCAGTCGCCGCTTCTCAGACCATTGCAAGGGACTATTTGTCTACCCGTAATAAACCATAACAACAATCTCGTCCAGTAGTTAAACTCATTGAGATAGCCGCCTCTTAAATTTAATAAAATTTTTCAATTTTTTTAGTTTTTTTAGTTATATTGCTAACAGGAAATAAGCTAGGCCGTTAAAACAGGAGAGAAGATGTATTGTGTACCTTTTCTACACAGCTATATATAGATAAGCAAATGTACGTTTAAAGCACAGTTCCGACGATGGCGTGAGCTGAAATAGCTTTCCACTATATCTTTTTATTAATTAATTAAAAATTTTGTAGAGCTATAATACATTGCTATTTTTTCATCGTGATATAATCGAGTTCTACACAAACTTTTCTCATAAACGATTCAGGTTTCGGAATTATAACGAAAAACACAGAACCTAAGGTTGCAATCCAAATAAAAATCTAACATAACTTTCACAACTATTGGGTGGATTATACTGACCATCAATTTGCATATATGTTTTATAAACAACTTGTTGGCCCATCACGCGTTTCTGCGATTTCAGAGTAAAGAAATATAAGGAAACTCGTTATGATAACAAACAATTTACAAGGACAAACACACATATTCATTGATTTTACAAAAATGTCCTTATCATAAAATATATTCTGGAAATATTACGTAAAACGTGTTTTTATAGTAAAATAAAAATATTTCGATAAAAACTAACAGTCGCAAATAAAAAAAAATTGAATTTAAACATTGTAACACGGTGAAAAAATAGCAATGTATTTTTCATGGTGTTATAATGGAGTTCTACCAAGTAAATGCCAATTCAATCAATAAATTTAAACATTGCTTTGTTGAAAGATATGATAACACAATACAAGTGATATAATTTGTGATATCGACTGAAGGTGCTTGATGAAATTTCAATATCAAATTTGAATTGTCACAACTTTGTACGCTTCCGCATGTTTTGTCACTAACGACCCGGGTTTCGCCTTTCGGCATCTTCAGGCGTTCCATCACATGGATGCAACAGAACTGACTGGTTGATGATGCCGTAACAAAACATGTGGAATCGTACAAAGTTGTAACAATTCAAACAAGTGATATCATCTAATTTTCTTTCTTAGGTTCAACATATATGCTTCTCTGTGACTATTGCAATAGAGACACGGTGTAATTGAGTAATAAACACTATCAAATGTGGTTGCAATACCTCTATCGCAATTGAGTGAAGAAATTAAAACACAGGTGTTTTTAATGACCGTCATGGTTTGGGATTCCAGATGCATTTTTAGAGGATATTTTTTCTAACTGCTACCTACCCATCACAGCCCGCTTCCCTTTAAATAACTACCCGCCCATTGTCGAGAAGTGGTCGCCATTCATACAAATTAATTGCGTCCATTTGCTGCGAACATAAGGAGTGTCGGTCGAGTGCACGCGCGGCAAACAACTCGCCACCGCCGTAACGCGTGGAGGGTCCATTTTATTCGATGGATCACCGTAGAGAGAGGGCGGGGGTTTAAGGTACTTATAACCGATTGCCACTTTGCGAAATTTATTTACCCCCGGCCGTGATATGGTAAAATTCATGGCAACGAAGACCGATCAAAAACGATCACGGACGGCACCGGATTTATCTCCTTGAGCTTTCAAGGAGTCAAAAGAATATGTGTGGTCTTAAGCTTTGTTTGGTCAGCGTCGATGAGTTCGGTGCATAAGAGGTAACAATCTCGAATATTTTTTTCCATTCCATTGTCTTTTATTTCAAACTGTGAAGTTGTGTTCAAGATATAAAGATCTCTGTGGTGTTATCATTTTCTCTCGTAATCCCACCCCAAAGCCAGGCGATGGGAGAAAAATTAGCATACAATTAGTCCGGTTATATCTTTGAAACACACGCCTCTATATGTGGATGTATGTGTGAGTATAGTATATGGGAAAAAACATTCTGAAGAAACTGCTTCGTTCATCTAAATAAAACGTCGTCGACGTTTTATTTGTTAACTATTTCATACCATTTGGCATCAGGACTTTGCTTACACGTACATTATCTTATCTATTTACTTTTTAGGTGTTAACTGTCACTTCTTGATGGAAAGGCATAATATTTTAAATAATGAAAACACATTTTTTAGTATTTATTTCCACGATATATTTTTGATCATTTCCGGTTTCGCTCATCACGAGCATTGTCGACTGTTCATCACGCTCGCGATGAGACCGGTGCTGATCAAAAAATGTTTGTGGAATTAATTACTAAAAAAAATGTTTTTTATTATTTAAAATAATCTATCAAGAGCGGTGTAGAAAAGGTAAACAAGACGTTTTCTTTTCTGTTTTAACATCAAAGTATTATATTGTGATAAAATTTATTAATAGTGTGCAAAAGTGTAAAATGCTATAATATACGTTATTGATATTTGTTTATAATGGGTGATAGAATAATGTAAAAGAATCGGCGAAATACGGTGGTGCATAGCATCATCCCCGAATAGCGTACACCGTCATATCCAGTTTGCTTCCTACATCAAATACATAAAGCTCAAAACAACCCTTTCCGGCCAGAGACTTTCCTAAACAATGGCAGCGTGTTTACCTCTACCTATGCCTTCATGCCCGCCATTGTTTCTTGAGTCAGCCTGATTATTTAATAAGGATGCTCTAATATACAGTAACAGGAATCGGTAGACGTGTATTGTATATGTAAAACGATTGTAAATGAAATCTACACCAATATGGCCAGTTTAAAGGGAATCACGCCTAGGCTATTTCAATTTAATTGTCAGATGGCACAACACAGCAAAGATTTGAGTTTCATGAAAAATTATCAACAAATTTTATAGCTATAGGCAAGTGTTTTTTGTAATTATGCCATAGTTTACAATATCGACTGAGGGTGCTTGACGCGCTTTCAAAATAAAATCCATAGGTTTTCCTTCTCGCCAACTGCTTTTGATTTTCTGCATCTTCAAACATTCTAACACACGAATGCAATGGAATTGTCGAGAGGCGTCAGTACTTTTACATCAGTGTGATAAAATACTATGTCGAAAGAAGAAACCCGGGGCGTAAATGAAAAAACTTATAGATGTGTACATAGTTTGAACGATTCGAAATTTATCTATTAACTACGTAATGTTTAATATACTTCGTGGTATAAATTCGACCCTAACGATGCTGGGAAATATTTTTTTCACAAATTGAATTTGTTGACTTAATCAAGATTTATTAGGGGTATGAAAATTCCAGCAAAATTTAATTTTGGTCAAGACAAAAACTTGTTATATAATATATTATATATAATATAATAACAAAATAATTCAAAACCTTAAGAAAAATGAAATACTAACGTATTATTTTCAGTTTGACGCAGTCTGGTTAATTGTAGATTAAAAAAGCTTGCAATAAAAAGAAAAAAGCTACATTGATGATAAAAATAATAAAATAATCTTCCAATCAATCGAACCTTTTACCACGCGATGTAGAAAATAATTATATTCAAATGAAAATTTCACTGTGTAAAACGAATGAAAAAAGTATCGACAAATTGATATATTATATATATAAAATAACAGTTTCGATTGAAAATCCGTCCACATCTCTAGTAACACAACAAAGGAATGAATACTACACATAGGGTTATATGGTTCGCTTGGTCACCGGCCAGTTTAATTAAAATTACCATTCTCAATATCCGGTGGTCACTACGTAAAGTTTATTCCTCGAATAAAACGGTGATTAAGTTTGAGCCAAGTCAAAGGGAATAACTATACATATAGGGGATGCGAAAGGGTTCAACTTATTTAAATATATCAACTTCAGAAGCGCATTACATCAAACAGGGAGAATAGTTGGATAGCCTTAACGGTAAATTAGTTTTACGATGCTAATTTTTCGATTAACATTAATATTTTGATGCTTCAGGAAGCTTTATTAAAAGCTCACGAAGCGAATAAGTAAGTTAAGCTTTTCGTAACGAATCGGCGATATATCGCCGCTGGCATTTCATGTCAGAGTTGCAGGGTTGTCAATCGCATATAAAAATGCATAAATATATTGTTCTGCAATATTATCTATTGTAAAACTCAAAACAATACAAATGCCAGTT
This sequence comes from Himalopsyche japonica, assembly GCA_028555115.1. Taxonomy (NCBI): domain Eukaryota; kingdom Metazoa; phylum Arthropoda; class Insecta; order Trichoptera; family Rhyacophilidae; genus Himalopsyche; species Himalopsyche japonica. Next base: position 1,578,323 of record JAHFWJ010000719.1, read on the forward strand.
GGATCTGGCGGTACCGTCAGTCATATCAACTTAGTTACATCTATAACAGATTACATTGCATTCTAAGAAAGTCTTATCGTATGGAAATCAAATAGAAATCAATCTAAAAAAAATATTAGAAACGTAATAAATAATTAAGTTTATTATTTATTTTAATATCCTGCTCATTTCAGTGCACGCAACTGAGTATTGAGGAACTTTTCTTCGGACATTTCTGGCAACAATTTGAAACACGTATAACGTTGTTACGCTGGAAAATACACTCTGTAAGAATATTGTAAAGCCGTATCATTGGGAAATATAATATTATATGATATTGAAACTAAACATCATATGTAATATATCGATATTATTTTGTATAAATAGTTTTAAGTCTCGTGTGGAATAAAACAAATACTGGATCAATTGAAAAGAGTGATAAGATTTTATAAAAAAAATAATAAAGTATTGCCAGGGAAGAAGTTTGATATCTGTTTAACACACACTAAATATGCTTGATGAGAACGGTGCGCAGACAGGGAGAGTAAAAGAGAGTGTGTGTGTGAGAGCGTTAAAACTTCATTTAAATGACAAATTCACATATGTCGATCCTTTTTGAGTATAAGATTGATGGAACTATATACTTAATAATTTTTGTAGATCTGAAATACGTTACTATTTTTTCACCATAGGATCACAATTATTATTTATCATCATTATAATAAACCGAATTATGCCGGTAAGCTGTTATTAAATTGTGAATGAAAAATTGTATCATTATTTATTTTATTTATATACAATACGCTTTGTTAACTTACAACAGATAAAACGCAAAGTTCTTTTAGTATTTGGTATTTTTTTAATTATCTACTGATGAATACAATGCTACGACCAAAGTAGCAACTGTACTGTGTAAAAGAATTGAGTAAAACAGCTTAAAAAATACGAAACATTTTGAAAAACATGTTTTATCACAATGAAGTAAAAACCAATTTAAAAAGGCAACATAAAAGCGAAAAAAAATAGTCTACTTTGTTATTGGAGTGAATAGAGTGATTGAAATGGTCATGAAATAATGGGCCTATAAGCGTAACAAAAAGCCGGAATATGGCCCGGCCAACACTTAAATATGACAGTTTTATTCGGCGAGAAGAAAGAAAGATAAAGGAAAACAAATTGACAATCCATCGGAAAAACAAAACTAATGAAAACGCATTTTCTTTCCACAAAGCCAGATCGACGGCCAAAGGAAATGATGAATTATATCCGACTGATGTAGGAGCGAGGTAGGGTGTGCTTGCTTTTACACAGTGGAGTATAAAAACAGAGCATTTAGTTCGATTAGGTGAAATAAAACAATCAGATAATGAATAGTTACGTTTTTGTTTGATTGATAAAAAAAGTTTTGATTTGAGATTCGGATCAACTGTGGATTGCTCAGCTCTACAGCGACTAACGTCGCTCGGCAATGACAAGAATATTGCAAAAATAAATCAATACATAAGAGGTGAAGAAGACTTAAAGGCTTTGAAGTTAATGCGTCATTAGTCTTAACGCTCCATTATGTTGATATAACAAAAATTACATGGGAGGATTATTGTTTTATAGAATAAAGTAAAAACACTAAAATTATTAATAATTGATATATTTTACATGAAATACAACGAAATTTGTCGGGTGAAGCCACTTTATTAAAAAAAACTTAATAACTTTCTGATTTCAATATGATATTATAGTTAAAGTATTTGTTTTTGAGCCAATTCGTTCATTTTAATAAATTTTATGAACAATGTATCTATTTAAATATTAATTTTGCTTCGAAACGAATTTTCTTCAATGCGATGTCAATTTAATATAAAATAGTTAGTAAAAATTTCATTCTTTTAACATACTGATTATATGAATACATCAGAAAATTATAGAGCTTTTGCTATGTAACTACTGTGTGTAAGATATCAATGCTTTAACAATATGATTTTGAGAGCTTTCATTTAAAATCGACTAGAAAGAAGTAACATTATTCTATTCGTTTAAAATAATTTTATGAGTGAAAATTCACGGCGAATTCCTCGATATATATTATAAAAACGAGACCGTGACATTTTTTTAAATATATATTAGTATTTTAGTTCTACAAAAATAATACGGTACATTGTCGATAGCTATTTCGGCTTAGGCCTTCGTCAGAATATTTCAATATATAAATCAACGTCAGAAATATGTTTAATTAAATTTCCGAATCGAAAGCATACTGCGTGAGTTTTATTTATAATACCATCGTCAATCTATCATTACAAAAAAAAAAATAGTGCAGAATAAGGGTGCGCTACTGGAGGGTAGTTCATGACCAGGAAATAGCCGTCAAGGATGTTTTATGGGAGCAAAACAGTACTTTGTATTATTGCCATTATAATCAAAAGGGATTTTAATGCCCCTTTACTTATATATTGTACAAAAATCACATACTAATATGCATGGTGCACATTTGCTATCGAACACTATAAATATTGAAAGATAATTAATAGCATTGAGTACATGTGTTTTGTGATACAGAAAATAATTGTATGGCAAATGATTTTACATACATATAAAATCAGACGATATTTTTTATTAGTTTTCGCCGCAAGAAATGTTTCCATGTGACTACATTCGTAGAGAAATCAAATTAATTACCTGTTGTGACATTATGTATAAATATTATATTATAATTTATGATCTTGATTGAAGATACTTGATGGTATTTCAATATCAAATTTGAATTGTTAAAACATTGTACGATTTCACATGTTTTGTGTCCGAAGGCATTCTATCCCAATTACATTTTAATAATTGTTGTTTATTATTTGTTCTAAAATCATTTCAAGAATAACCAATTAACAACAATATTTATCGTTAATGAAGCTTTTCACAGGCAATTGTGTTAATTATTATTAAGATCAATATCATTTAATTTATTTTAGCTGTCTTTGAATTTTTGCATTGGGGTCTGCGTTTTCTTTTAATTAAAACCTTTTGATAGAATGCCTGAAGATACCGAAAGGCAAAACCCGGGTCGTTTGTGATAAAACATGTGGAATCGCACAAAGTTTTAACAATTAAAATTGTTATTTTGATGAGTAAAAATAAATTAAATGAAGTATACATAACAAGAAATAAGATAGGCTAGCAACTAGATGATAGGTTAATATTCTTAGTCTTTCGTCCAACATGAATGTATATTCAAACTGATGTGACTCATTATTATAATTTATATATACTATGTTTTGAAGCTTTCGACTGCATATACTAGATATGTGCTTATTAAGAATAATAAGGCAGAGATGATTGTGTTGAGCTTTCGCCTAACGTGATCATAATGAAGCATAATCAAGATAATGCCACGCAATGTGTGAATTTTCTTAACCCTTACCTACACCAATTTAGAAAAAAAAAATTTGGATGAGTGAGTAAAAGTTTTCTCTAAATTTGTGTCAGGCGAATAAACGTTCAATATTTTGGTTAAAACGTAGTTAAATGCTCGACATATTAATCGTATACAAGTGTTGCAAGTAGAATCAGTTACAGTGATAAAATACTATGTACAACTTTTGTGACAGGAATTAAAATTTCTATTTCGTGCAGTGCGGCGCTTATTATTGTTTTCTGTCCATCAATCATCAGAACAAAAAACAAGATCGCCGTATTTTTTGTCGGTCACTCCACGTTTTTATCAAATTGTTTTTTGAGTTTCAAACAAAAAGCTCGCACTTTCGTTGTACCGGTAAATATAAAGTATTTTTTATCGAGCGGCTTATAATCTATGAGTAGTGAAAAGTGACTGTCGGTTGGAATTTGGGACGGGAATAACTAGAAAAAATATACCGGATTTTCGCATTTGAAAACCTATATTTAGATTTTGTATAGGCTATATTTATATGCAATGCACTTCGGTGATGGGTTGGGATAAGCTTGCACATTTGTGAATTTATAATCCCTGCACATTTTCCAGTGCATGGGTCTAGTATAGTGTTATACATTATTTTTTACACTGTAACGCATCTAAGTTTTTTTATTACGAGAAACAATTCATGTTTTCTTGTTTAACTTCAATATTTGAGTAATAATATAACTTTAGAGCTATAGAGTTTATAGATAAAATCTTCTACTCGTTAACGTTAATTTCCATTCGCATAAGATGTAAGAGAGAGAATTTATCCAGTAAAAAAAAAATATTTAAATAAATTTCTATAGATCGTTTTCACCTATGTCCATCTTTTATGTAAATGTGAGAAATTTAAAGATAGTCTGTTTTTAGAAAGAAAAGTTCACAGTGTGAAATTTTTATTGTTTGAAGACACAAAAGCACCTTTCATTTACTTTAATCGTTTTAGAGTATACGTAACACATGTGGAAAAATTTTAGTATCAAGTTTGCTATTTCAGGTTGGGCTACAAAAGCACCAGCAGTTGCTTACCGCTCTCGCTGTACCTCGTCTTCAGATGGAAAGAAAAATATTGGCATACATGTCTTTGAAAAAAAAAACAACGAATGAAATTTTTTATACAAATGTTTGAGTGCATTTACATCGTGTTTGAAGAAAACTGTTTAAAAACGACCCTTTTCTGAAGAGCATGAAATAATAAAAATTAAGAAAGCAATGAATATTTTTAAAAATAATACTGAAATAAAGTGTCTCAATAAGGAATAATAAATGTATCAGGCGATCAGAAAACAGAAAAGATCGCTGACATTAATGTGAAGGGTGGGAAGTGTCGTTTAATCGAAAAAAATTCTAATGTAGAGCTAAAATAATTAAAATTATGTAAGAAGCAATGAGTAATTTCTATAATAATGCAGAAGTAAAGAAACTTAATTATAAATAATCGACGAATACAGCAATAAATGTATCAGGCGATCAGAAAACAGAACAGATCGCTGACATTAATGTGAAATGCGGAAAATGTTTTAGACAAAAAAAGACTGTTTTCTAATGAGTAGATAAAAAACAATAAGTAAGCATTATGCAATTTTCAAAAAAATGCAGAAGTAAAGAAAATTAATCAGAAATAATCGACGAGTACAGCAATAAATGTATCAGGCAATCAGAAAACAGAACAGATCGCTGACATTGATGGGAAGTGTTTTAGACGAAAAAAAGAATATTTTCTAATGACTAGATAAACAAAAATAAAAATAAAGTAAGCAATATGTAATTTTTACATTAATGCAGAAGTAAAGAAACTTAACCAGAAATAATCGACAAGCACAGCAATAAATGTATCAGGCAATCAGAAAACAGAACAGACATTAATGTGAAGGGTAGGAAGCATTTCAGATGTTTCAAGAAAATAGGAGCTACGTCGTAGGGATCAATATTGTGATAGCGAGGATTTATTAAGACAGGGAGAGTGCTTATAAAATATTGGTCGAGGAAAAGTATAACAACACAAGAAACAAGAAATGGGTAGAAAATGATGCGGTGTGGGTGTAAATGCTCGCATTAGCTCTGCCAGACAAGGCAGTTATGTATAGAGGGAAATTACGCGTTCCCAGAATTTATAGTGTATAAAATCGGTATACGTTTCAAAACGGAGGGGTAGCAAAATACAGAAGGCAATATAAGTAAATCATCACTATTTGGTAGAAACGTATAGTTTTCATAATGTAGATGGTAAAATGATTTGATAAAATATAAAAAATTACATGCAAAAATAGCAATGTATTGTGCTTCTACAAAATTTATTAGGTATGCGGTCAACAAACCACGTTGAATATGATAAAGTTTCAACAACTCAAAATTGATATTGGAATTTCGACAAGCACTTTCAGTCGATATCATAAGTTAATTAACGCGGTGAAAAAATAGCAATATATAAGCGGATTTGTTCTGACGATGGTGTGAGCCGAAATAGCTATCAACTATATTTTATAAAAAATTTGTCGAAATAAAGTAAATTGCTATTTTTTCACTGTGTTATTATGAAGTTCTACCAAGTAAATGCCAATCCAATCAATGAATTAATTAAATCATATAATGACTGAATTGGCATTTATGTACTAGGTAAAACTCTATTTTAAAATGGTGAAAAAAAAGAAATTTATTAGCTATAATATATATAGTTGATAGTTATTTCGGCTTGAGCCATCATCAGGATTATGCTAAAATGTACATTTACTTATGTACATATAGCTGTGTAGAAAAGGTACATAATTCATATTCTCTTTTGTCCTAACACCCTAGTTTCATGTTGTGCTAATAAATTCTAAAATATGGTAAATTGATATGATATATCTCTCAAAGTGTGAGGTAATCTAGGTTTTTTTTGGGATTCATGTAAATAGTGAAAATAATTGTACTGAGATGATTTTTTTAAATAAAAACACACGGAAGGATAATGTATTTTTGATGAAGACGTAAGCCGAAATCTTGTAAATTTGGCTGCATATTATTTTGAAAAAAAGGCATTTTATTGAATTGTTATAAAAAAATATTTAAATAATATTGATGATTTGAAAAAATAAAATAAAATGCTCTAGATATCCATTCATTGAAAGAAAACATTACAATGTCCGATATAAATTCAATTTATAAAAGCTTGCATGGCTTCACACTAAAAGGCAGTTATTTTTATATGCTCGCTTTTCAGTTATAAAGTAATTTCAACAGGGCAACAATTGAAGTGAAGTGCATATAAAAGAGGAACCTGTGGAACGATTTAATTTTTTTTACGATAAAGTGTTTCAGAACAGAAGTTTTCAAATATGTGTTTATTTTGTAGGCCTCAAAAATAGCTTAGTTAATCTTAACGGGATGATTTTTTTGCACGATTTGTTGGACGGTATCGCCACTTTTCTTTCGCGCTTCACTTGTTTTATTACCGTTTTTTTAAATAAAAAATAGTGACTTAGATAGATAAAATAATTGACTCGAACCGAGAACGTAAAAAAACAGCATTTCATCAAAAAATTCAGAGATAAATTCAATACGTTCGTACATAAATTGCGGACCGATTATGCATGTATACACATGTATCCGTTTCTCATTATATTTTTTTAATCAACACAGACGTTAAATTTAGCATCAAACATTTTTTTTTGCATGAATTTGATAAACAAATCATGTTTTTTCATACATGTTTGACACTTTTTTCATGTTATATTTTCGTTTTTGGAACCAATTTATCAAATTAAATGAAAGTGAGGTTTTTCACGCGATTTTGTTTACATGTCACTTTTTAGAACCAGTGTATCGCGTAATAGAGGACAGAGTGTACGTTACATTACGTTATTTTTTATTGTTCAATCTGGTAAGTATAATTTCATTATTTCTTCAAAGTAAAACTACTACAATTCCATTTTATATTATTGATTTGGAACTTATTTTGATTAAAAATTACAACTAAAAGGTAAACATTTTGTTTGTAAATTAATATACTCCGTAGAGATGTACATATGATGTATATTTGTTTGTAAATTGTTTTCTTAGTCTTCAACTTTGGTTTGCATACCAGCTAATTATTAAGTCAATACTTTGAATAAATAAGATTGTTTAATTTTCGTGACGTAATTATGCCCGAGACGAACGAAACCGGTCCAGATCATCAAATATATTGCAGAAATAAGTACTAAACAATGTGTTGGTATTATTTAAAATATCATAACTTTCCACCAAAAATGACAGTTGGCATCATAAGAGATATTTTCAATCATTTTATGTAGTGCTTAAGAAAAATCTGAAACCAACGAGGCTTAAATTTGAATTGTTACAACTTTGTACGATTCCACATGTTTTGTCATTAACGACTCGGGTTTCGCCTTTCGGCATCTTCAGACACGGATGCAACAGAACAGATGATGGGATTCATTGTTTCACATTATTGTGTGATAATGCAATCGGTTATTAATCCAAACGAGAGCCATAATTTTCTTTCATCATTGTATGTCGAATTGGTCTGCATAAATACGTAATTAAATATAAATCGATTCTTATTTTAGGAAATGGTAAAACAAAATATTTTTTGTGCAGAAAATAAATTTAATAACGTCAATTAAAAACGATTTTCTAAGATAGGCATATTGTAATATTAAATAAACTTGCTTTTAATACATGACTGAGAAACTGTACTGATTGAAACACACCTGCAATGTAATAAAAACTCGTTTGAATTGCCCGTAAGTCTCTATGAATTTTATTGAACAGTCTCTTTATTCACTCGCTAGTTTTAAAATAAAGACATTAAACTCTTCGAACCATTATTTTGACGCGCGTTATTCTATGTTCTATGCGATATATGGCTACAAGCCATGCGATTTAAAGCTGAAGGCTAAAAAATATATGACAGAAAGTAGAAACACTAAAAAAATTGAAATTGTGATTTAACTAGCTCTAAAGATTTCTGTTAGTATTTATTATATGATACTTAGTAAGTATATAAAAATATTCTTTATTAATTTTTAAACGGTAAGAACAAAAAGCTTTTGCGTTACGTAAATTCATGTTGAGTTTGTGTTGCAGTAGTCAATCATGGAACGGAGAAACACTTTCATTTTTTTGTTCATGTAACATCAAACCTTTTTCTTGCCATTGGTTTTAAATTATGATATAATTCTCACTTGCTATATCCTTCACGTGAGACCAGTTCAATGAATCGATAATTTCATATATGAAATTCCTACAATATTACGCCACCTGATGTAAATTTTTTGTCGTCACCTGCCAAGTAAGTATTTCTAGGTCTAAAATTACCCAATTGCAATTGCTTATAGAATCCTTTCATGAAAGACTAATCAACAGTATTAAGCATTATTAAACCTTATCACAGGTGATTTAGTTTGATTATTATTGAATCAATATTACTGAAATTTATTTCAAATATTTATTTGGATCTTAGCCTTAGATTCTTTTTTCCTTTTGGTATAAAACTGATGCTAACTGTTAATTACATGTTTTTTCTGTTATATCCGTATGATAGAATGCCTGACGATACCGAAAGTAATAGTGAGGCTTCAACAATTTAAATGCATTTAAATTTAATTGATTTTTCGCATTTTATAGTAATTCGTGAATTCGATTTTAACGTTATATTACCACCTCACCCATCCAAATTCTGCAAACGGACCGTATCAAGAGCGATTAGAAAATTACTGGGATTGAAAGAGGATTTTTTAAATATAATAATTGTATATACATATATATATATATATTGTATATAACATATATACACCCATCCCTCGCTTAACGATCGCCGTGCTAAGTGAAATCGTGTTAAGCGAGATTAACAAATGTATGAAATAGAGGGGATACATTTATTTAGCGATATTAAGAAAAAACAGGTAGGTGGGACTTTTGTTGAAAAATTATTGATATATAATGATACGGATAAAATATATTATTAAGCTCAGACTTAATAATATCAAGCGCACACTGTCCATCTTTAAGTTGATCCAAAATTTGTATTTTTGTCTCCAGAGATATTATTTGTCTTCATTGTACAAATAATAATATGTATTAGAAATAAGAAAAATATACATTGAATAGTTGTGAAATTATAAACGGTATACCCTTAGCGTTATTCTTAGAATTTCGCACAGCTGTGTGCACACTTACGAAACGTCCAAGCATATTTTTTTTCACCGAAACTGACACCGTGTTAAGCGAGGGATGGGTGCATATAAACATGCATCACATTTAGAGTAAACATATGAATATTTAAATTAGTAGTGAAATTTACATTGCTCTTTAGTCGAATAAAAGTTCGTAAGCGTCAGTCACCTTGGAGACAAATGAATTTTGTAATATATATTAAACGTAGCAAGAGCAATTCATAATTTGTTTTTCGTTTGTCATAATAAACGGAAACGATCAAAGTAACTGTAAAGTATTTAAGACGAAACTGACGTGTACATGAATTCTGCCGTAACGGAAATATTAAATCTCGGAACGAAAAAGAGGTAGTGTAAAAGGGATGTTACATTTTGAATATTTCTGATTGAAACAATGATGTCAAGAAAGTATGTACACAAAAGAGAAAATGCCGCGGCAATAACACCGCCGTTATTATTTCTTTATCACGCTTTTAGAGACAAACTGAGACGACTTGTCCATTTCAATCCGCGGACGAAATTGCTACACGAATCTCCGTAGAACAGTCATACGAATTATGTCGTTTGACAAACTCGTTTTAAGACATGGACATTTTTATCACATCCGACGGCTTTGTATTTAAAAAAGACTTCGTTGTGCAAAAGCATTAACTATAAATGTGAATTGCTACAACTTTGTACGACTCCATATGTTTTGTCACTAACGTCACGGGTTTCGCCCTTCGGCATCTTCAGGTATTCTATCACACTGATGGAACAGAACTGACAATTTGATGATTATTCATTTCACTAATTCAGTATTTTATATTGATAAAGAACAAAGGCTAAAGATAAATCTCATAATGGGTGAAATTAGCCGAGATCACTACCAATATTTAGAATAAACGCTTAATTTTTTAAAAGAATTTTTCTATTAAGCTTCCATGCGTAAAATAATAGAAGACTGACTTATCGCGTGCTAATTCAATGACTGATTGAATGACGAGATAAATTTTGCATCCAAAAGTTTCATTAAATATGTCATTAATACAATATTATTAATAATTATTAAAAATATGGAATTAATGAAATATTAAATGAAATTTATGCAACAGAACTGACCGCATCTGTGTGATGGAATGCCTGAAGATTCCGAAAGGCGAAAAACCCGGGTCGTTAATGGCAAAAAATGTGGATTCGTATAAAGTTGTAATAATTCAAATTTGATATTAAATTTCCATCAAGCACATTCAGTCGATATCATTAATTATAATTGCAGATGTGTTGAAAAATTATTCATTTAAAAACATGTCAAACACGGACGCTGACAAAACAGAACTGACCACACCCGTGTGATGGAATGCATGAAGATGCCAAAAGGCGAAACCCGGGTCGCTGGTGACAAGACATGTGGAATCGTCCAAAGTTGTAACAATTCAAATTTGATATTGAAATTCCATCAAGCATCTTCAGTCGATATCATAAATTATAACTGTAATGTGTTGGAAAAGTATTTATTTAAAAACATGCAGTGAAAATTGTATTGTTATTACAGCGGAAAATATCGACAGAGCAACAAAGTTTGTGATATTGACTGAATGTATTGATTGAATTAGAATTTATTTTGTAAAACTCTATTGTTATAGTGTTTTTACTTTGAAATTAATTCCACATATATATTGCAGATGCAAAACATCTATTGGCAAACCACTACGCGTACTTAAATAATCTGCATTTTGAAATTTTAACGCTCTATTCGTTGGAAGAATACGTGTAACATATTTAATTGATTTTTCAATGCACTTATTTTTACAATTTATTATCAAAAACGTTTTGATTTTGTTAATCAAACATTATTAAAACATCGAGTTTTTTAAATCTAAAAACAGATAATGTTGTTTATCTCTTGTAAAATAGAATATTTAGTTATGTCAATTGTAAAACATATGTTAATAACGTAAGAATAATATATATATAATTTATATTAACTAAAATAGTTAATGAAACTGGCTAATAAAGCTAAAGTTAAGTAATGATGGACGAATACGAGTCAATAGACACGTTAATATCAATAATCTGAAATATACAGAAATCTAACTGATATTATTTTAAAACAATGTTGATTAACATTTTTATGCATGGAATATGAATTGTTTGTTTTTCACTGGTGAATGTTCTGCAATGACATCAAACAAAAATAGAAATCCCGTATTTACATCACCAGAGAAAAGTTGTCGTATCCAACAGGCGTTACACTGATTTAAATGAAATTGAATTGCATAAATAAATTGCAGCAAGTTGAATGAAAAAAAATGCTTTAATTATAAAAGCATATATTTTATCAAAATCGGGGCATTAAAGAGTCGAACGCAACAAAAAAAGCTTTCCAGCAGAATTGTCAACTCAACGCAACAAAATTAATGACTTATACTGCAATGATGCGAAAGAAGGCGATGTTTAAAGGATGAATAATAACCGAATAATAATTCCGAGTAATAATATGAATCATTCCTGAGACACTCCGGACATTAATGCTTACAAGTAAGATTTGATAATTGATTAAATTGGCATTTATATATCACGGTGAAAAGGAGCAATATATTTTATTTCTACAAAATTTAAAAGGTATATAGTTGACAGCTATTTCGGCTTAACCCGCATCAGAACTAGAACTAGAGAACTGAATTTTGTAGTACTAAAATACTTTTCTATTTTCCAAAGTGTTAAAATTTTGTTGTTCGCGGATACCACTCGCCAATTGAAACATATAAAGTTAATCACTAAACTGATTTGCATTCTTCAGGCTTGGATGTCGACAATAAAGGCAATCCTACTCATAATTTCTAACTTAGGACGAGTTAGATCGAGAGTAATCTGCATGTTTTCAAACATTAAGACAAATAACACGATGAAAAAATGGCAATGCATTTTATTTCAACAATATTTAAAAGGTATATAATTGAAAGCTATTTCAGCTTAAGCCCTCGTCAGAATTATTCAATTCATCAAAACAGATAAATAATTCTTTTCTAGCCTTATTTATTGATTTTTATATTCATCCAAATAGCACGCAAAAGCAGTTAAAAAACACTTTTCGAAGAGATTGCATTTGTATTGTGAAAGAACGTGACATAACCAATCAATTTATATTTAACACGGTGAAAAAATAGCAATATATTTTAGTTCTATAAAATTTTGTAGAACTAAAATACATTGCTATTTTTTCACCGTGTTATAATGGAGTTCTACCAAGTGAATGCCAATTCAATCAATAAATTTATATTTACCCTCTTCTAAACTTTGAAACAAAGAAACTTTGAACTATTAAATTAAATAACTATAAGTTATCGTAAAGCCATATTTTTTAAAGTTGTTCTATTAAGATCCTAGCACCGTAAAGAGTTATGTAATTTTAATTAAATCAAATATTTGTAAATGATCAATCGCTGGCGATGAAAGTCTTGATTATTTTTTTAATATATCATACGAATTATATTTCTAAATTATGTTGTGTTCAATAAATTTCTAACAAAAAATATAAAAGCTCCCTTAAACGGAAAATATCATTCATAATTACATCAGGTACAAATAAAAGCATAGCCATTCAATAGTTTTGTCATAATCAGTGTTATCGCAAAGCAACGATTATAACTTTGTATACATAATGGAAATATATATCTAACTTTTATTATTTTATACGATTAAGCCCTCATCTCTCGTGGAATGGATGACGCAAATCCCATATTGCCATACATCAAAGTGACGTACGCACTGTTGCCAGTATAACGAATGTTTCTAAAATGAAAGCACACACGTAGATATAAATACACATGCCATTAAAAGCCACGAATAAGGAATTCAAATGAGAGAAAATTCAAATATTCATTTTAAACATTAAAAAAATGAATTGTAAGACTATTTGACATTCAATTTAGCAAGCGTGTTTTATGAAGAGCCATTCAATGACCACTTTCTTTCCGATACGTTAAAGGTTAATGATGTTATTGAAGAGAATATGTTTTGTGTTGTGAAAACACATGTCATTCATAAAATATACATATTATTTCCACACTAGAATTCACGATCGTAACTGATTTTGAAGTCAGTTTTAAAATACATTTTATGAGCAATCTAAATTAATTAGCTTTTGGTTGCATAAATGGCATATTCCTTAAGTGTTATAACTATGGTAATTTTAGAAACAATCAAATGAAAATGTAAAATTTAAATTAACTTTGATTATTCCACGTATTGTGCTACTAACTGTGACACGTGTTTCGCCTCCGAAAGAGGCATCTTCAGACTTACTATTGCAAAGCTTCTATATTTACAACGTACAGAGAGTCTGTACTTATATTTTTACTTTGCACACACTCTACAAACCTTATAGAGATTATTTTTTTCTGTTGCCTGTATTTAGATCAAAATATGTTTTTCTATATTCCCATTGTTTTATGAATTTGTTTCATTCATTGTTTTATGAATCTTGCAAAAATCAGGTGGAAAAATATTTGTATCGTGTATTACACGCGAAACTATTTGAGTTTTTAGATCGTGTAAATCAATTATTTCGTAGACGATAACACTAATTGGAAGCCTGTATTGAAATCTTTTGAGTTTTGACTATCAGAAAACCCAGAATACTTTTGTCAAATACTTCGTTTGCTGTCTATAATTTGTATTTTTTCGAAGGGCTGGTCTATTACGTCAAAACACGTTTCTGGGACCCAAGGGAATATAATCATGTTTTTAGTTTTATAAATAAGGAATAGAGTATGTCAAGTTGTGAAAGTGTATTATTCGAAATAACCGCTTTCTGTTAGAGTTGACATAAAATAAATTTTGTACTTATATGAAAATTATTTTACGGACTTCAATTGCAAATCGTTGGAAGTAAAATTCTGATTTCTTCAACTTATAGGAATAAACTTTTAATTTCATGAATGCGTAGAATGCGATATCAATGTCATTCTGTTATATGATCGGCTTAAAAGCATATTTACTTTTGAATGTTATCACAGGAAGTAATGAAATAAAATAATTTTTTCTAGTTTTATATATTAAATCCATTTAATTATCATGAGATAGAATGAACAAATTGCGGACCGAAGCGCTATTTTGCAGTCCTATTCATATTCATATAATAATAAAGTTCTTGGTCCACAGAGTTTCGGGATTCGATGTGGTGAATAGAGATAATTTTATTATATATTTACTATAATAAAAACTATTTGTGATGTAATGTTGTTATATAGAAAAACAAATTATCCAATTAAATCAAGCCATGACATTTGATTATAAGTTAAGAGGAAAAATTTACGTAGAAAGCACACATTCATTTTATTAGTTATCCTTTCTGAGTGTAATGGGATTTCGCGTTGCGTCAGAAAATGAGAAGAAAAAAAGCTAGTCGCAAAAGAATGGCAAAGAAAAGTTTTATTTCTCTGCATTCAAGCAAATCTGATTTAAATTGGATGAATTTTCATTCTTTCCTCTTCCCCGTTTACTTTCCAACTTGGACTTGGCGCGTTATCGTAATACTTCATTTTTTTTGTACAAGACTTATAGACGTTGAGAGGACTTTTGAAAACGATCACATCGGGGTAGGTATTCATTTAAAAGATAAAATCTCGATATATTTTAAGAATAAATTCATGCAATCAATAACTAACGCTTCCATTTATGATGCAAAAATGATATTTACATGATTAGAAATAATGTATTCGAAATGAAAGTCATTGAGTGGTACATACATATGATGCAAGTCGGTGTTAATTCAAGTAACATTTGACACAAGAAAATAATCAGACATAATCGAGTTAGGTCTATTGTATTCGCGTGGTGAAATGTCGAAATTCTATCAAACATCCTAGGTTAATACTTTATTAGTTGAATTGACATTCACTTAGTAGAACTCCATTATAATATGGTGAATAAAGTAGCAATATATTTTAGTTCTAAAAAATATTTTGTAGAACTAAAATACATTGCTATTTTTTTCACCGTGTTGGGTTAATACTGTTAATTATAAGTCATCAAGTCAAGTATTATTATTAAAAACAAAAATCATTTAAATTACAATATTAACTGAAGATGCTTTATGAAGTGTCAAATTTAAATTGCTTAAACTTTCTATAATTCAACAAATTTTGTAATTCATTAACTGTCTTGCGCCTTTCACTCGGGCATCTGTTTTTTCTTCATCATTCTTTTTGTACATTAAAGATATAAGCTATTTATTGTGTATAAGTTCTATTGCATTGCAGATGAATAAAAGCATTTTATTGTACAAAGTTTCAACAATTCAAAAAACATAATCGTTTTCAAGTAGTAGAAAGTTCATTGAAAACAGCACAAATTTATCCAGCCAACTTTTTAACGGTTCTTCTAACTTTTAGAGTATTTCCGGGTAACATCATATTTTGATATTTGTTTCAGAATATTATGCTAAAGTGAAGTCGAAAATATCTTAATTCGATTTCGGATGACAATAAATCAATTTTGTTGCTTATGAGAGAACGTATTTAAGCAGTGAAGTGCAAATTCAAAAGGGTACAGGTATTTTTAACTTACAGTTATGGTTACAAAATTCAGAAACTATACATTTTAAGGCAAGCAAGACAAATCATAAATAATCACATGTTTAATTATAATTTTTTGAATGGTTTGAGAGTCTTCAATTTTCAATTTGTGCATATTTACCATACACATTCAGATCTGATTATGAACACGCAATTGTCACCTGCGTTATATTTTTCAATCAGTAAGATTAAAAATGATACATACATTTTTTATTTATGACTTATTGTATATAAGATTACGTTATATTATGACTTATATTAAAACTAATTATTTAAGTAGGTTAAATTCTCATTACTTTGCAATAATGATCGAAATTTAAGTTTGAATTATAAATTATGGGTATTGATAAACACGGTGAAAAATTTAAAATGTATTTCGGCTTACGCCCTCGTCGGTATTCGGAAATTCGTCAAACGTTTAATCACGTTCCGAAATACCTATCAACTATATACCATATAATTTTTGCTTGAATAAAATACCTATATCAAAAAAATGCTAATTTATAAATCAATAGGAATGCATTTTAGTTCTACAAAAATTGAGTAAAATGAAAATTATTAAAAATGTAAATTTCTATTTCTGACTATTTTTAGTATAGTTCTGACGAGAGCTTCAGCCGAAATAGCTTTATGTTCGTGAAATGTCTCGAAACTTTCACAGCGATATAGGCAAACATTATAACCCTACAATTTCGTATCTACATAATTATGATGAGACAGTACCGAGTAATCGTCTAAGGCCGAGAGCGGTTCTGCTCGATGACCCGCCATAGGTTTGTTGTTACAGATCTTAATCCCAACATGGACAACCTCGGCATCTGAAAATGACTTTCTAATTTTATTTCCTTACGTATTGTATATGCATGCGTGTGGCTGTGTGTGTGCCTGTGTGCACGCGTATGCGTGAGTGAATGTAATGCGTATGGTGTCCGCATGAGCTGCACTCATTGAGGATTCCACGGCTCAGCTGCGACCTAATGTTGTCAACAATGACACAACAATTACAACAAGTTAAATCTATATATGAGAGATGGAGGAGACCTGAAGAGCTCTGATGCTGACGCGTCATAGATCTTAACGCTCCATGAATTTGATATCCCAAAAAAAAAAATGTGTTTTAATGGAGTTCTACCAAGAAAATGCCAATTCAATCAATTGATTGGAATGTATTTTAGTTAAAACTACAAGGTATAAATAATTGATAGCAATTTTAACAAAATTATTTACAACAGCAATATTTTACTTTTAAGGTGTTAACTACACCAAGAAGTGACAGTTATCACCTTAAAAACGTCGTGTCACGCTGAATTCAGAGAAGAAGAAGAGAACTTGATTCAGTAGTGGATTGACAGCACTTAAAAATGAAATATACAACCAAAAGATCATCAAAAGCTATCGATATGACATTTTTTTTTCTGTATTTTTTATAATGAAATAAAAACTTATTTATCTTCATATAAACAATAAAATAATAAAAACCTTAAAAAGAAAGACGTGCCATGCCTTGTGATAAAAATTTGAATGGAAATATTTAGAGAAAATAAAACTAAAATAATCTATCAAACAAAAAAAAACCTATTTTTTTCTCAGCAGAAATTTATTCGTGATAGGGTCAAGAGGCAATTAATTTCACAAAAGAAAAAAATGCTTGCGCAAAAAAATATTTAATAATGATCTGACGTGTAATTTTAGATTAAGCATTTATTTACAAAGGCGGTTTATAAAACTATTTCACAAGAAAATGTGAGTGACTTATTTCATGTAGAAAATATTTTTTTTGTCGTTGAGAATATCGCTTTGTGAGCCCTCTTCCCTCTTTAAAAAGTCATCGGGAAAAGTCCATTTCATCGGGGGTCCTCTCAAGCGCTCCTACTGATGCTCGGGCTAAGAAACACTTCAATAACGGTAACCCTCAAAGAAATCAAAAAATCCCTCCGATTATCTTACATAAAAAAGCAGACTATATGACGTTACTCAAGGATGCTAGACTTGCAGGCGTTGATTTAGGAAAGGTGACAGACGTCAAGCTGGGAGTAAAAATCCAGCCCGCCTCAATCAGCGCCTATAGACAATTAACTAAACTCCTTGAGACTCGGAATTCACCGTATCACACATATATGCTACACGAAGACAAGCCACTAAAAGTGGTCTTGCGAGGCATTCCGACCTACATTTCTGATGAGGACATTTTAAGTGAACTCGAGCTACTCAAGTTTCCCGTAGGAAAGGTCCAAAGAATGAAGAGCAGCGCTAATAAAACAGCGCTTCCTCTTATCCTCTTAGATGTTGAGAGGAACCAGAGTGGGAAAGGAATTTTTAATCTGGCCTCACTGTTCCACTACAGTATTGTTGTTGAGTCACTAAGGAACAAGACTTCGGTTGGTCAGTGCCACCGTTGTCAAGGGTTTGGTCACTCGGCATCATGCTGCCGTGCACGAGCATACTGCGTGAGATGCGCGGGTGAACATACTTCTCAGGAGTGTACATACACGAAAGAGAACGGTCCAGCGAAATGCGTTAATTGTAATGGGCCTCACCCAGCAAACTACCGTGGTTGCTCGCAATACCCGATTAGAATAAAGAAGGCTAAACCGCTTCGCGCGAGACCTCAAGTAACTGAAAATGATAGATGGCCGTTGCCAACATTTTCAGAAGCCAAGGGCTCTTCGACATCAAAGTCACAAGCTGTAGCGGCTAAGTTGACTCCCGACTCCCAACCGCCCAAGCCAAATGCTCGCATGGATCATAAATCCATGCTCGAGGAATGGCGTATCATCGTGTCAAAGGGAAATCAATTCCTCGTGAAACTGTCCGCCCAAGAGGCGTCTTGTAATGCCGAAGATGGCCAGTAAAATCCAACCGGCATCATTAAAGATTCTCCATTGGAACAGTGGAGGTACCCTAAGGCACGATAAACTTGAAGTGATTGACGTTTTATCGAGATATGAAATCGACATCCTTCTTGTGAATGAGACTTTCCTCAAGTCATCGCATCGTCCATCGATACCTAATTATTCCTTATACCGATTTGATCGTACTCGAACTTCGGGAGGAGGAACTGCGATTTATATAAAAAACATATTGACCACTGTGCGGTGCCATTGCCAGCGCTTACCGGCAAACTAGAAGCAAACGCGATAGTTGTAAATACAAAATATTCGGGACTCATTAGATTCGTTTCAGTTTACAGCCCCCCTGATGGACAAATAATGACTTGCGACCTAGAAGTAGTTATTCCCCGTGGTATACCTACAATAGCAGCAGGTGATTTTAACGCAAAACACCTCGACTGGCATAGTAGACTGACGAACTCACGTGGACGTCTACTGAAATCTTACATCGATGATATCGATGCAGTGGTAGCGGCACCCTATGAGCCAACGACCCTACCGAGAAATGGTGGCATTCCAGATGTCTTAGACATTGCTATACTGAGTGGAGTGAACCTTCAGTACGATACTCATATAGTGCATGAGCTTAACTCTGATCACCAGCCAGTCATTTTATGGTTAGGAGTACCGTCTAACCATAGCTGTAATAATTTTAATCAGACGCGTAATATTATCCAATGGAAGGAATTCGAGGATTTTGTTGACGACATGCTTATCCCACACAGTGACTTAACGGATATTCAAAGCATTGATCTTGAGATTCATAGCCTCACAACAAATATCAATTTAGCTGCTGCATATGCCAGTAAAACGGTAAAAAATTCACCGCACAGTAAAGCGCTTCCAGCAGATATTAGACAGCTTATAAATGATAGACGGAGCGCGAGAAAGGAATGGAAAAAGTTCTGCAACCCCTTAGTAAGACAACGCGTCAACCGATTGTCAGCAGAAATCCGACGAGCCATGAAGGCTTATCGCGAAAAAACTACCGACGACTACTTAAATGAACTCGTCAAAGGAAGCGACCCGTACTGGGCTCTCTCCA
Organism: Himalopsyche japonica; assembly: GCA_028555115.1. Taxonomy (NCBI): domain Eukaryota; kingdom Metazoa; phylum Arthropoda; class Insecta; order Trichoptera; family Rhyacophilidae; genus Himalopsyche; species Himalopsyche japonica. Next base: position 1,598,380 of record JAHFWJ010000719.1, read on the forward strand.
AAGTTCTCCGCGCAGAAAAATACCCCTTGATGCCACTTCACGGAGCAAAGGGTCCCGTATTCACCATCAGTGAAAAGGTAGAAGAGTTTGCGGATAGCCTCCAGAAACAATTTACACCCAATTCAATTGACACAAGTAATTCACGCTTGAAAAATAGCGTGTTAGATATAAAAGTAACCGCTAAGCTAATCCTAGAACAACCCTTAACTGTAGACTGTCAACCTATTTGTCCTTCTACATTTGCCGAGGTGGAAGGACTGATCAAAGCGCTTTCTGACAGAAAAGCTTTGGGAAATGACAGAATCGGTAATAAGGCTCTAAAACATCTACCGCTTAAAGGTATTAGCTCGTTAGTCACTATTATCAACGCGTGCTTAAGATTACTATATTTTCCATCACGTTGGAAGGAAGCGGATATTATTCTAATTCCAAAGCCTGGGAAAGATCACACTCTTCCGATAAACCATCGACCAATAAGCTTGCTACCCGCAATGAGCAAAATTCTAGAGCGTGTGATTAAAGCCAGACTGCAAGAAGTGGTGGAAGAGAAAAAGATAATCCCAGATACACAGCATGGTTTCCGCGCGAATCACTCGACAAACCACCAACTTCTTCGGGTAGTAGAGTTGATCGCAAGTGGATTCATTCATAAAGAGTCACGGCGGGCCTCTTTTTAGATATTGCTAAAGCCTTCGACAGGGTATGGACCGAAGGGCTCGTATTCAAAATGTCGAAGGCTGGCATAGGATTACCACTTGTAAAGATTCTCAACTCGTTCGTGACGGATAGACATTTCAAAGTCAAAATGGGTGTAATTCGATCCTTCTTCAGACCGATCCAGGCTGGTGTCCCGCAAGGCTCCGTCTTGGGACCCATACTGTATAATATATTCACGCATGACATTCCTTGCGGTAGGAAAAGCGAAGCAGTTATAGCTCAGTACGCCGATGATACTGCTATTTTATCAAAATCTCGTAATCGGCAAAGTGCTGTCACACAAGTCCAGCTATTGGCTGATACCATAGCGGACTGGTGTGAAAACTAGCGAATTAAAATCAATACCGAAAAAGCGCTGCAGTTATGTTTTCAAAGGGTTTCATTAGAAAACCCAATTTCGATTGCATTCG